>JAZDUH010000177.1:925000-1363519 GCA_036419115.1 Scarus forsteni
GTCGATTCTTTTGCCCGGTTCATAGTCGCACTTTAAATTATTTTTTCCTTAATAAGGAACATGATAAAGCTTAAAGATTCTGCATGTTGCAACCTAATAACTTATTTTATGACTTAATTTTTCATGCTGTATTACCTCCACCAATGATGTTATGTTTAACTGGGGTATGTTTGTTTGTTAGCAAGATTACACAAAAACTACTGGATGGATTTTGCTGAAATTTTCAGGAGATGTTGGTAATCGCCCAACTTAAAAATAATTAGATTTTGGTGGTGATCCAGATAATCACCAGTGCTGAACAATAACTAATAACTGGCTAACTAATAATGATATCAACATGACTGTAAGTGCTAGGTGGGTTTTTCAGGGCCATGAATAATATTATGATGGTAATGAAGTTTGAGCTCTCCTTGTGCTTTCTGATCTATTTTAATGTCTTTGTTTGATATTCCAGCTGCCATACTGAGTAAATGGGCAACTGAAGCTACCAACTTTCCCCTTTTCTTTGGGATTAATGAAGCATGGATGGGGAAAACATGGAAAACTCTGCATAAAAAGGGTCCAAACAACTCAGGGAGAACTAGCAACCCTACTGCTGTGAGGCCAACTCTACCCACTGGTCCACCATGTTGCCCCTCATTGGACAGTTTCTCTGCAGAGCGAGCACGTGTCCCTGGAGGAGCATCAAGCTCTGACAGCCTGTTTCCCATCATGAGATCACAGTGGAGTGACACACGGGTAAAAATAAAATACCACTAAAGCTAAATCAATGTGATTCCATCTGAAATCTCCAGACGGCCGTTAGCCATTAGCCGTGACGTCTGAGCAGTCTGCATTGAGTTTAAATGGATGATTGAATTGTGGTGGTGCTCTGACGTCAGACTGCTGCAGATCGATTGATTCGTCCTCCAGGTGCACAATCTAATGTGTAATCATGAAGCACAGACTCCAGTCATCATCAGGATCATTGTGAGAGGAACACAGAGCCGTTAGCAGACGCTGTGTAATTACCCGGCTGGCGGCGACCATCAGGGAAAGTACACTATGCAAATATTTCATTTTCTCACAAAGGCTCCTCCGGGACCTGCTGTGTACACTGTGGAGGTAATATCTGTCCAGAGGAAACCCATCCCATTAGTCTGAGCTTAAGTCTGTTGATCCACTGCAGATCAGGGTTAAATTAAAGTTACTCAGAGGAACATGAGGCGGAGGAGGATGTCCTGATGAAGGTGTTGCACTCCTCTGTGACACAGAAATGAACATTTAAGGTCTGACAGACACAAACTGACAGATTAATACACCACAGCTTAGTCAAGACCCACGATGATTTGATTTTCATCATCTTAAACCCCAAAGGCTTACAATGCAGGGCTGGGCAATACAGAGCAGAGCTGTATCTCCATGTTTGCTTATTAATGTAAATATCTAATCAGCCAATCAATGGCAAAAACTCGAGGCATTATGAGTGTAGACCTGTTCAAGACAGCATCAGAATGAAGGAGAAAGAAGATTTAAGAGGCAAAACACCTGATCTGCTGCAGTTTTCATCTCTAGGATTTTTAAAGAATGGTCCAAAAACGAGAAAGTTTCCAGTGAGCATCAGCCAGAAGTCAGAGGAGAAGATGGATTGGACATGATAAACGCAACAAGACCTTTTTTAAAAGCATAGTAAGTCCAGACTTGAAGCAGAGAGGCCACAGAAGCAGAAGACCGCAGCAGGTGCCACTCCCGTCACCTAACAACAGCAAACTGAGGCTTCAATTCACAAACTGAACAACAGAAGACTGTTAATGAGTCTCCTGGTCTGAGAAGTCTGGATCTCTGCTTCACAGTCAGATGTAGGCTCAGAGTTTGGTGTGAACATCATAAAGCATGGATCCATCCTGCCTTGGATCAGGTGGATTCAGGCTGCTGCAGGTGGTCCCTCAGTCTCACCTGAGCGTGGTTCAAACCCCACAGCCTACCTGAGGATTGTTGCTGACCATGTCCATCCCTTTATGACCACAGTGGACCATCTTCTGATGGAGACTTCAGCAGCTCCATGTCTCAGAGCTCAGGTCATCTTACACTGATTTCTTCACTCCAGTGGCCTCCACAGTCACCAGATCTCAATCCAATGGTGGAGCAGGAGGTTCTCATCATGGATGTTCAGCAGCTGTGTGATGCAGTCATGGAGATGTGGACCAACATCTCTGAGGGATCTTTCTGCTTTACATGAAAGTGGTTAGAAAATCTTGATAAAATGAAATCGTCCAGGTTTACACTCCTACTTCTACTGTGTGTTCCAAAATGTCAAGTCTCTATTGTTTTATTGAGTTTTTCCATGAAAAAGATAAAAAAAAACTTTAAGTCAAGTTCAGTCATGTCAAGTTTGTTTATAGAGCACCTTCAAGAAGACAACAGTCGATCAAAGTGCTGCACACAAATGCATAGAAATAAATAAATATAACAATAAAAACAATAAAAATAGAAAAACATTGTAATAAAACAGTAGAAATATGAAACTAAAGTGCCTGTGATTTGTATGAGCTCATTGAGGAAAGGCCAGGGAGAAGAAGTGGGCCTTTAAGGAAGATTTAAAAATCTCAATGGTCTGGGAAGCTCGTATATGGATGGAAGACTGTTCCGCAGTCTCGGGGCAGCCGCTGCAAAAGCCGTGTCACCTCTCGACTTAAGTCTGGTTTTTGGGACCTCCAGTAGCAGCTCGTCAGAAGACCTTAGGGCTCTGGTTGGGGAGTAAATCGAAAGGAATTCAAGAGCTCAAACCTCCGCCAAGGCAGCTCACATCTGTCTGTAATATCTGTAAGCAATAATTTCATGATAAAGATTCATCATAATTTGATTCGTGACCCTGAAAACCTACACCATGCTCTCAGAATCATGTTGATATTATCATTAGTTAGACAGTTATTATGACTCTGGCGCTGTTCTGGTGCAGCTGATGAGTTTATTTAAGGACTCTTTGTTTATTTATTCAAAAACACTACATTTGGGGTGCTGGCTTGGCGGAGTGGTTAGCAACCAGGCACCCCATGTACTTGCTTCTGCCGGTCCAGGTTCGAATCCCACCTGTGACCAGTTTGCAGAGTGTCCTCCCCTACTCTCTCACCCCCTTTCACAAGCCTATCCACTGTGTCTCTCCTGGCAATAAAGGCACAAAATGCCCAAAAAATACATTAAAAAAACACTACATTTTAAAGTTCTGCCATTACCAAAAATATAATAAAAATTTGAAAAGTAGATTTTCACAAAGAGAAGGAAATCTGGAGTTTGTTACCTCCAACAAGGAGGTACTGTTTGTTTTTTTGTTAGCAAGATATTGCAAAAACTACTGGATGCATTTTGCTTAAATTTTTAGGAGATGTTACTAAAGGCCCAAGTTAAAAATAAGTAGATTTTGGTGGTGATCCAGATAACCACCATCAGGGAATGAGCGCAGTAATTATTTAACTAATTCTGTCAGTAAAGTACATTTTATTCAGCATTATACCTGATCCATAATAATTAAAATTTATTAATACACAAATGCCTTTCCATATCTCTGATTTTAATTATGCTGATATGTTCTGTTATCCCAGCCCTGCAGCTCAGTCTGCTGTGACACTCATATTCTTCAACAGCTCTGATTTTATCGTATAAGCAGATAAAAGTTGACTGAGTGATAACCATCAGAGCAGAAACATCATTCAGACAGTAATAGAAGAACACAGAGATATCAGAGCTCTCTGTTAAATCAACAATCAGACCTGCAGAGCACTGATGCAGCAGGGATCGCCTGTTCACGGCTGGTTAGGAATCAGATACACATTCACTAAATCTTTGCTGCACTGGATTGACCCTGAAGATAAAACAGAGGACATCAAATATGACTGCATGAACAAAGCAGAGATAATTTACACTGAACAAAAGCATCTGCACTGCTCCCTCATCAGGAGTGTTTTAGAGTCAAAGATGGACTGTTTCACTCATCCATTCATCTCTAGCAGTCAGATCATCCTTCAGTAAAGACTCCTCAGAAAAGTGTTGGAAAGCCTTTAGACCAAGGCTGATCCGTCTGTAATGATTCATGGATTCAGCAGCACACTGGTACCATTTCCAAACTGAGGATCAAGACTTGGAAGGTCAAAGAGGTCATCCCAAGAAGACCAGTTCCTCATCCCTTTTTTTTACAGAGGAACTGTCTTCAGGGGAAGAGGGGATTGTTTTGTAAAATATTGTGGTCTAAGTATATTATTAGTTGATTGTTTTGAATTCTTAACTTATATTAACTGTTTCTTGGACTTTAAAAGTGAGATCAGTCCTTATCATTCATCCAGCCAGATTGATAGAAAAAAATATCTCCTTTCTGAAGTTGTCATATTGTTTGATTCTTGTTCTTGTGGTTCAGTTTTGGCCATAAAAAGCTGGCAGGTGCATTTCTGTCAAACATTTAAAGTGTTTGAATTAGGGGTGGGCGATATGGCAAAAATATCATGTCACGATTTTTTAAAAATAAAATAACGATCACAATTTTATCACGATTCTTTATATGTTTATTTTTCTAGACTAATTTGCGTGTGTGACCATTTTTCCCTATGTTTAACATATAAAACCCTAAAAGGAAAAAAAATGACAATTTAAGCCAAAGAAACTTTCTGAACAGGTTTTCATTTAAATAGCACAGTTTTTATAAAAATGTGCAATAAATGTAAACATAAAAGGTATTGAACAACAATAAAGTGCACTTTTGTAACATAAGAACTAAACACACCAAATAGCTTATTGAAAAGGGTCAAATATAAATGCAAACTTAAGTAACTGGTTATCTCTTAAAGTGCAACAATTTAGAACAAATGTTATCTAACAGCATGTCTATAATCTGAATGAATAATACAGCTGCTTTAGAACAGATTTTTGTTCAGACATCTCCAAGCTTTTATCTCCTTTTCTCTTTTCACCATGGCTTCACGCTACATAACCAAACAGGAGATCCCACCATGCACTAATGTGCTACGATTGTAGCTGCGCCCACACAGATGATTTGACGATCCTTCTGCTTTTTGAAATCATCCCCACGTTATAATCCTTAATGATTTATTATCGTCATATCGCACACCACTAGTTTGAATCAAAATTGCTTCGGTTTTGTTTGAGGTTTTTGGTAATTACCCACAAAATCAGGCCCTTAAATCCACGACAAATGTTTTTCCTGATTTGATGATATTTAGGAGCCTGCTGGAAAGTCTTGAAGGCCTGATGTGGCCCCTGGGCGGACAGCTACTGACCAGCAGACAGGCTGTTGCTACTTTGGAAAATCCACTGTAGCTTATCTATCAACGTGGATCTTGCAAAGATCTAGCAAACAAACTCCCAGCATGTTCCCTTTTTCAGTATTTGTTAAACATAATTTCCAGTAATATCATAATGACATGTATGATGGCCAACAAGGCCAAACAGCATACACCGGCTCGATGTATTTCAATAAGGGAAAACATGTTAAGAGCAGAAACGCGCATTAACTCAGAAACAAAGCAAAGCCCAAAACAATCCAAACCAAGAAACACCTGCAAGAAATGTAGAAAAAACAAACTGAGGTGCTCCCGCTTGGAGAAGAGTCGGGAGCAGAGAGTGTGTCTGCAGCCTGTTGTAAGCTTTATGGCAACACATGGAGGTGTCTGAGAAAGTCAAGGTACTAAGTATGAGTCAGCTTCTGCTTTTCAAACTAAAATGTCGGGCATTGAAAGAGACAATTCTGTGATCCAACTAGGGATGTAACCGTTACCGGTAAAACGGTAAACCGCGGTAAAATTTCCCACGGTAATCATTACCGTGTCTTTCTAAAATTACCGTTTTACCGTGTTTGATCACCACCCTGTGTCAATAACTCACGGTGATGCTGCTGTTTGGAAAAGCCGGACCTATGTCTCTGTCCTCGATTAAGCAGCCTGAACCAGTGTGAACATGCGCAGTTTGCGGCTGCGGCGTGCATGCGCGGTTTGCATTGTTTGGCCTCAGTCTGAGAGCGAAGTTTGAGCCACAGCGGAGTTTTGTCGAAACGGACTCTGGAGTCTGGTTGAATTTTGGATTTTTACAAGGATGCTGAGGGTAAACTGATAGAAGACAGTCTCCCTGTCTAAACACGAAGCTGCAGCTAAAGAAAAAGACGTGCGTGATTTCAACGGCAGGAACTCTTCGAGTAAATGAACTGACAGATGCGTAGAGAGAGAGAACGAGAGAGAGAGAGAGAGAGAGGGAGGATTCAGTGAGCCATACCTGACAGAATAACAGGTGACTTATGAGTAATTCAATCCAAAAATGTAGAAATCTTACAAATAACAGAGTTAGTAACATTCTGGAGTGTGTGTTCGTGCCTTTGTTTTGCCGTGTATTCGCCGTATTTTGAAATAGATCGTCTTTTTTCGTCAAAATTTGTGTTTTATGGATTTCATCGATCTTAATTTGGAAATATTTAGAGGAGAAAATACAGAGGAGATCTGCCAGGGAGAGGGGAGACCAGAGGAGAATCATGAAGGGGGTTAATTGCTTCAGGGACTATCATCATTAAAACAAAGTCCTGGACAGGGTCTAATATAAGGAGCTGTAACATGGACACAAATGCTGTAGGCAAAAAAAAATTGTGAGTGTATACAAAATAGGCTAAGCTCATTTTTTGTCATCTCAAAACTCTGAACATGTTCATTTACAGCTGTTTATAAAGAGAATCCTGTTTGAAGTTCAGATCAGTTGTTTTTCTTTTTTTTGTAATCACACCTTTTATAACATAATAATGACAAATACTTTCCAAGATTGTTCATTTTTATTTCTCATGAAAATAGGATAAAAATGTACTCAGAGGGCATTTCTTGACATATTATTGATAAAAAAGACAAAAAAGAACCATTATGATAATAATATTGAAGGGGTTAAGTGATGAAATTGTGTGTAAAAGTACTTTTTGAACATTTTGAGCACACTGCAACAATACTGTGATAATAATGATAACTGTGATAATTTTGGTCACAATAACCGTGATACAAAATTATCATATCGTTACATCCCTAGATCCAACATTATATTGATGCCTTTCCTAGATCAATAAAATATGGATCCAATAAAATAGAATAAGAAGAGCTGTATCTCAATCAAGCAGCAAAGTTCTATGGTCCGGAACTCATATAAATATTAATTGATATAAAAAAGTTGGCTATTCAAGGGGAACTAAAAGAGGCCTGTCTTGATCAGCCTGTGAGGGGCTATGGGGCTCACATGAGGGAGCTACTGGCCAAAAATGCTACAGTAAAATATTAATTTAAACTGTACAAAGTATTCAAAAAGAATAAAAGACACAAGAGACCCTCTTTTTCTAACATCTGAATACTTTGCAGATTTATATTAATGTTTAACTGTAAATACTGTATTTGCATATTGGCCTGTAGCTCCCAGCTCATGTGAGCCAAACACTCCAAATCTGTGCAGGTCCATAGCACCACACAGGCTGATCAAGACAGGCTGATCTCTAATTTTATTTTAGCCTAATATATATATATATATATATATATATATATATATATATATATATATATATATATATATATATATATATATATATATATATATATATATATATATATATATATATATATATATATATATATATGTATGTATATATATATATATATATATATATATATATATATATATATATATATGTATATATATATATATGTATATATATATATATATATATATATATATATATATATACATATATGTATATGTATGTGTATATATATATGTATATGTATATGTATATATATGTGTACATATATATATATATATATATATATATATATATGTACACATATATGAGTTCAGGACCATAGACCTCTACTGCTTGATTAAGAAACAGCTCTTTTCTTTCCATTTTATTGGGACTCGTATTTTATTTATTTAAGAAACGCATCAATGTAATATTGAATCACAGAATTGTCTTTTCAATCCATGACATTTTATTTTGAAAAACAGAAGTTGATGCTTAGTATGTTGACTTTCTCAGACGTCTCCATGTATTGCCATAAAGTTTGCAATAGGCCGCAGTCATACGCTCTCTGCTCCAGATTCTTCTCCGGGTCGGAGCACCTCATTTCTTGCAGGTATTTTCTAGGTTTGGATTGTCCTGGGCTTTGCTTTGTTTCTAACTTGCTGCACATAGCTGCTCTACAGGTGTTTTCCCTTATTGAAATACATTAAGATGTGGTATGCTGTTTGGCCTTTGTGGCTACCATAGATAATAGATACATAAAACCAAAGCAATGAAAGAATAAAAATGAAAAGGTTTTAAATGAACAACATAGAATTATATATATTATTAATACATTGGGTGTCTCTCATCTGATAAAACAGGAAAAAACTTTCAAACAGAGGTCTGTAAAATAAATATGAATATAAACATAAAAGAAGCGTTGAGGGATATAGAGGATAGAGATTTTCCATTTTTCCCACAAGTCATGAAATTTGCTCTTTTGAACCTTTAAAGCACCTCAGAATGATTTTTCAGGAGAAACCAGTGCTTCAATGAAGAAGAACAGCAGTAACACAAGTTAAATCAACACAAGCATGCTAACAGTAGCAACTGCTACCAGCAGCAGACCACAGGTTTGGAAACTCAGCAGGAGACACTCCTTTTTTGACTACTGGGGGAAAGACAAACCAAACCTGACGAACCACCATGGAGCCACATCAGACCCACAAACACAAATACAGTGATGTATTTTTACCACAGTTTCTGTTTCAATTTCATCGATAAATTTAGCTTCAAACAATCATCATACAACAGACTCAGACATGACTGTGGCTGTTGTCTCATCCACTGGTTTGGTCAGTGTGATAAATGCTGCTCTCCCGTCCTTCTTTTACAATGTGCTCTGCCCCTCCTGCAAAAACAGCTCTCACCTCGAGTTAAAGGTGCTATGAGGAGAATCTATTTGCGGCGACATTAAGACTCTGCTACCCATGAGCACGCGCGTCAACTGTCATAATGCTGCGTTCCAGTAACCTCGGAACTGGGAGTGACATCATCTCCGACTTACCTGCGTTCCAGTTGAAGTCGGAAAAAACATGCCGATCTACCAGGCTATTGTTAGCTGTTGTTAGCACGCCCTGCGTTGTTGTTCACAAATATCACATGAAGAATGTGATTATCACTATGGCAGCATTTTTGTAAATATAAGTCCATCAATACTATGTATACAGCTGATCTAGAGCGACACACCCCAGTCAGAAGTGCAAATAAATTGATTATTACAAGGAAATTCTGACTTTGGGGGACGTTCCAGTTGCAGTTTCCTACTCACAACCCGGAAATTCGTACTTCTGACTACAACTGGAATGCACCAAAAGATGTGATGCTAATAATAATGCAGCTCGGACCTTCCTCAGAACTCTGCATTGCCTTACAAATTTTTTTTTCAACAACTTACAGGATGCAAAGCAACGAGGTAAGGTGTCTGTTTCTAGTTATGTAGCGGTAGTTTTTGATGTGAGACAACAAGCAATTTTTGGAAAACTTAGTATCGTACTTTTGTAGCCGGCTACATATCGCTACTTACAGCCCGGTGCTCTAAGACGTGTCTGAATAATATAAATTTGCTCTAGGTTTAATTGTCTTGTTCCCGAAGTTGAGTATCTAGGCCTGTCCAGCCCTGTCCGACCCAACCGGAAGGCTAATGCTGCGTTCACACCACAAGCGACCCAGCTACCAAAGTCGTGTCGCCCACTGATGTAGCGTCGCGCGTCCATAAATACCTCATTTTTGTAACCGCTGCCGTCGGCCGTCGCTCGGTGACGTCACGTCCGCTCGAGTTTCACAGCGTTCATTTCATATATCATATAATAGGATGTATAAGCGGACATTATTCCAGCTGTATCCTTTTCACTCACTTGTCAACCACAAAACACTGCAGCTGATGCCCTGCAGCAGCATTATCTGTGAGCTTACTTCAGTCCGTCTAGGCGGAATTAATGTCCTCACTGACATTAGTTCCGCCTAGACGGAACTCATCCACCCTGTAGTCCAGATGAATAACTGTCTGTCTCGGGTACCGTCACACGTACACACACTTCTGATTGGCTGTTGCCGCACAGCCACACACGACATCGCCTGAATAGATTAACTGTTTTTGACTTTGACATTGAAGTGATCGTCTTGTACGCGGCTGTCGCATCGCGGGAGGGTTAGCCCCGCCCCATCGCGGCTGTACATTGACTATGAATGGAGAGTGATTGCCGAGGCAGTACAAGTAGTGTCCGGTGTGAACGCACCTTTAGGAATAGCATTTATAGATAACTTATTTTGATGCTATAAAACTCATCTTAAAGTGTGTATTTCCATCAGGCATATATCTAAAAGTGAGATTTTTTTGTAATTACTTAGAAACTCCTCACAGTCCCTTTAAGTGAGGAGCAGAGGTAGTCACTGCAGGTGCTACGGTAAGATTTCAGAGAGAGCCAAAGAAGGTGATCTAAGTTAAAACTATCAGCTCATTCATTCACATCTGCACACTGTACAGGCTGATCTAATTCTCATTCTCAGAGAATCAGACATCTCGCCCTGAAAAAGCACCACCCCCCACTTAGTGCACCGCTGACATTTGGTCCAAAAATGTGTTAAAAACTGCTGCTGTTCCTCTGCAGAGCCATTCTCAGGCCCACAGAGAGCAGACAGCTCCTCAGCACGACCAGCAAAGGACCCCAAGCCACATATTGATTCTCCATTAATCATAAAGAAACGCAGAGACACGGTTGTCAGCTCCAGTCATCCTTCCTCCATCTCTTCTTTTATACCACGCCACAAATCACTGGTCAGGATATTCCCTCCGATACACCTCAGGAGCAGAATCAGGAAGCAGAGTGAGCAGGAACAGAAAGAGAAAGAGAAAGAGAAGATTCAACGAAAACAAACGAGGGACAGAGAGAGAGAGACAAGGGTCTGCTGACTGGACCGAACAACAAGGACAAATGGAAGAATCTGAGTTTGAGGCATCATCATGAGTCAGACAGAGACAGTCTGAGGTTTACAATCAGGCAAAGTAAGAGATAGCCCGGGCCTCATGCTCCAAGGGCCCTGTGTTGAGAATAAATATCACTCTTTCTCATTATGAATCCTTCCACTCTGTTCACCATACCTTGCTAGTCAAAGACGTCTCACTCTCATCAGAGTGATTACAAAGAAGTCTAAAATCATGACAGACGGGGCATTAATGCTCAGTATTGGGTTTTCACTTTCAGCATCAAGACATTTATTGCACAACTATCAGTCAGGAAAAAGATCAGCAGCTCAGAAGCATTTTATCCGAGCAGCAAAGCTCTGAATATCCATGTCAGTGTCATGTGTTTTGCATTGTTGCAACTGTACTTGTAGTTCTCTTTCAGTTTGTATTGTGTTCCTTGGTTAGACTGCTTGTTTTTCCTTTTTCTCTCATGATTCTGTTTTTGATCTTTGAGTTACCTGTTTCGTGTTGTTTCCCTAGTCTCTCTTGTTTCCTGTTTTATTTTGAAATCCCTGGTGTTTTTCTGCCCTCCCTTTGTGACTTTCTCACCTGTGCTTGATGTTTCCCATTGTATTTAGTCTCTGTGTTCCCTGTTCTCAGTGCTGGGTCAGTAGTCCATGTGCGTGCTTTGAGTGCTCTCCAGTGACTTTTTAGTTCATCTGCTTTGATTGGAACTTTGTTGCTTTGTTTTTTGAGTATTTTTGCTTCAGTGTTTTTTCATTTGATACTTTGTTAAGGATTTTTTTTTTGACATTATGATGCCTGACTTTTAGTTTATACTAAAAAAAAATTCTAAAATCTGCACCTGGATCCAAATCCTTGTTTATTCTTATTTTTTTTAGTTCTAAACCCTAACACTGACTTTGGTCCAGACAGAAGATTTGCAGGAATCAATGAGATACTTGTTAAAGAATCTGACGATAAGCAGATTTATTGAAGGCATGTGTATCAACAAACATCATCGGATCCTGTCCCTGATCAAACATGGGGTTAACATGCTGCACCTGCCTCAGGTCAGCTGAAGGGGACGAGGGCAACGGTTGAGTCTGCTGCTCTCACTGCCGAGGTCGTTTATTTATGACTGTGTGGAAATCAGGAGAAAATCCCAGATCACATGCCGCAGGAGAAGACTGCAGGTTTCAGCTACAGTTTTTATTAAGGGCTCAAAGTGATATCCTTACAGTCAAACTGTGCTTTATAGTCAGACTGTTTATACTGTTAATAGTAAAAGTCTACATTCATTGGCCTTGCTCATAGCTTCACTTTAATTTGTTTTTTCATTTTTCCTCATTAGAGGGAACTTGTTCTGTCTTAAAGATTCTGCACATTGTAACTACTGCTTATTAAATTTCTGTGATACTCTTTTGTATTTTAATGCCTTTACTGTAAATTCCAGCAGCTTTATTGTGTATAAGAGCAACTGAAACGACTGGATTTCCCCTTAAACTACAGAAAAGGTAAAGATGAGGACCGAAGAGCAGTAGGTGCAAAATAGGTATGAAATTGCAAAAAAAAAAGGCAAAAAAATTCAAAAGTGACTAAGGAAAATTGATTATAGCAGCAAAATTGGGATTAAATTTCAAAAACCATGTAAAAATTCCAAACATGGTCTGACAGTGGCCAAAAAAAAAGATGAATGGGAGCAAGATAGGCATAAAGTTGTAAAAACTGGGTTAAAAAGGTTAAAATAGGCATGAAATTGCAAGAAACTACATCACAATGCCAAAATGTTCAACACATTTTGGGTTAAAAATATTGCACTGTCTGCGATTTGAAAATTGTAACAAGCCATATTGCGATTTAATTTAATTTGCAA
Organism: Scarus forsteni; assembly: GCA_036419115.1. NCBI lineage: Eukaryota > Metazoa > Chordata > Actinopteri > Labriformes > Labridae > Scarus > Scarus forsteni. The sequence goes on from JAZDUH010000177.1 coordinate 937,844, forward strand.
TTAATTGTTCAGCCCGAATTCATACATGCATTTCTGCTGTAATTTATTTATTGTCTATTTTGAGAGAATCAAAACAGATAATAAATGTATGAATTATTCCTTTCAAAGGTATGTATTTTCTGATATATTCTTTATCTGTTTGATTGTTAGATTACTTCTCACTGGTTGATCAGCAGCGATGAAATAAACCCGTTGATAACTGAAGATCAGTAAACATTTCTAAGCTGTTTGGAAGTATCATCTCTCTCTCTCTATCTCTCCCAGTTTAAAATACTACATTCAAATTCATGTCAACTGAAAACTTTCAATAGTAGTTTGTATTTGTGCAGTTGCTTGGCTTGCTAGAAAGCACAAACCTCCGCTGAGGCATTCTGATAGCTGTGATTTGTAAGTCTGCATAGAGCCATCCTTTCTCACTATTTAAACAAACATTTACAAAAATCCTGGATCTTCATCTGTATTTAGATTGACACCAAACTTTGATTACTTCTTTCTTGTGCCACATCCAACATTCACTGAAAATGTCATTAAAATCTGTTGAGATGCGTTTTCAGTTATGTTGCTCACAAACACACAAAACAACCAAATCCAGCTGAAAATGTGCATTCTTGGTTAATGAAGGTGAATTAATGAGTCTTATTTTACATCATCTCAGCACTAAAAGAAAACCTGATGAAAATTATCAAGTGCTGCCAACACAGGTGTTTCAGATGGTGTCGGGGAATTGCTTGTCATTTTTAGTTTAATAAATTAAGTATTTTAAAATTGTTGCTTAAATTTAATGTTGCATTTGTATATTTCAAAAAGACTGCAGGCAGCTCTGTGCAGGTGTTTTTGCCTGAATAGGTTTTAAATCATCAGTGGAGCAGGCGAGCCGTCCAGGATGTTAATCTGCCTCTCATCAAACATCAGCTGCATAGGGTTTGAGTGCCTGGAGACCCCAAACTGGATGGTTTATGGATGGATTGGGGAACTGGAGGTGTCCTTGCTGCATGCCTGATACTTTCCAAATGTTTCAAACCAATTGAGAGTAATTGTATCAGTAATTATAAACAAACTAATTAAAAATACATCAGCTTGTGATGATGAAAATAAAATACCAAATGAGCTCTTCTCTATTTTCACACACATACAAACATCCAGACTAATTTATACTAATTTGAGACACTCTTGTTCTGTTTTGATTAAAAATCTGACCGAATATCAAGCAAAATCCACTGAATAAACATTCTGTCAACACGCTACATCCCTAAGTGTCATAAATCAGTAAATAGGGGGCCTCATAATGGTCCTCCCCAGAGGCTTCCAAATTAATAAGACCGCCACTGCAGCAAACAATCAGTGCCTTACAGCCTCTATCTGTTAATGTTTCCTCTCAGGAGTGCAGCAGAGCACCGAACAACAGGAGGTGATCCACAAGTGCGCAGAGTAACGGGCATTCTCGGATTATAAATATTGCGTTTGTGGGTAAAAGACTGAAGTCTGATGGTTAATATGCAATGATTCAGGAAAATTTTGAGTTCTGTATTTTACATTTTGTGTAATAATGCAGCTTTTCTTTGAAAAATGGTAAGTAAAAAAATCAGTTTGATGTGCTCGGGCATGTCCAAAAACCCTGCACTTAATTAAAAAAGGCTGTCTCTTACATAAACATATCATACCAGACGTACAGTGAAAATATCTACCTTTTAAAATGTTAAATTGATTATTCATTTCTGTTAATTTTAAAGGAAAACGGCTGCACGAGCACTGATATTGGATGTAAATCCGCGCGTAAAGGCGCATAAAATTCTCCTCTATGTCTTGAAGGTCTTCCGCAATCATCATGTGTGAAGTTATTTAATGTGTTTAAATGTTATCTCCTGTAAATACTGCGGCATTAAATCACTGCACTTTGGAGTGAAGTTCTGTAGACCCTAAAAACGTCCATACAGGAGCTGGCACGTATCGACGAGAAACAGTGAGTAAAGACGAGACTCTTGGCACCATTCACACGGGATCAATAACCACAGCAGCCCCCGGGACGCGGACCAAGAGGCAGAGTGGATCCGAAACGATATTAAATGCTGCACTCACCATGGAGGGGTACAATCCGAAGAGCGTGAGGAAGAGGACGGGGTAGAAAACACTCCAAACGAGCCGCATGCTGACGGGCTCCACGCAGCAGCCGCTTCTCCCCAGACAGTAAAAATCCTCCTCGGCGCGTTTGTCCCGCTCGCAGAGCTCCTACCGCGGCATCGCAGCCTCCTGCCCGCGCGCACCGCAGACGGAAAAGTTTGGAGCGAACAGGCGGAGATTCAGCGGAGAGGGAGGCGGCAGACTGCAGGGGCGGCGCAGGGAGGACGTCACCGCATTGTAACATCTACGGCTGCCATCCACATATGAGGGCATCCATCCACCTATGAGGGTGTTCATCCACCTACGAGGGTGTTCATCGACCTAAGAGGCGTCCATCCACGTATGAGTGCGTTCATACACTTCAGAGAGCGTCCATCCACCTACCTATGACTGCATCCATCCACCTATGTGGCTGTTAAACCACCTTTTAGTGTGTCCAATGTCCATCAACCTGTAAGGATGTCCATCCACCTATGAGGGTGTTCATCCACCTTTTAGTGTGTCCATTCACCTATGAATGTTTCCATCCACCTATGAGTGCATCCATTCACCTATGAGGGCATCCATCCACCTATGAGGGTGTTCATCCACCTATGAGGGTGTTCATCCACCTAAGAGGCGTCCATCCATATATGAGTGCGTTCATACACTTCAGAGAGCGTCCGTCCACCTATCTATGACTGCATCCATCCATCTACGAGGCTGTTCAACCACCTTTTAGTGTGTCCAATGTCCACCAGGGGAGTCCATCCACCTGTAAGGATGTCCATCCACCTATGAGGGTGTTCATCCACCTTTTAGTGTGTCCATTCACCTATGAATGTGTCCATCCACCTATGAGGGCATCCATCCACCTATGAGGGTGTTCATCCACCTACGAGGGTGTTCATCCACCTAAGAGGCGTCCATCCATATATGAGTGCGTTCATACACTTCAGAGAGCGTCCATCCATCTACCTATGACTGCATCCATCCACCTATGAGGGTGTTCATCCACCTTTTAGTGTGTCCATTCACCTATGAATGTGTCCATCCACCTAAGAGGGCATCCATTCACCTAAGAGGCGTCCATCCATATATGAGTGCGTTCATACACTTCAGAGAGCGTCCCTCCACCTACCTATGACTGCATCCATCCACCTATGAGGCTGTTCAAACACCTTTTAGTGTGTCCAATGTCCACCAGGGGAGTCCATCCACCTGTAAGGATGTCCATCCACCTATGAGGGTGTTCATCCACCTTTTAGTGTGTCCATTCACCTATGAATGTGTCCATCCACCAATGAGTGCATTCATTCACCTATGAGGGCATCCATACACCTATGAGGGTGTTCATTCACCCATGAGGGTGTTCATCCACCTACGAGGGTGTTCATCAACCTAAGAGGCGTCCATCCATATATGAGTGCGTTCATACACTTCAGAGAACGTCCATCCACCTACTTATGACTGCATCCATCCACCTATGAGGCTGGTCAACCACCTTTTAGTGTGTCCATTCACCTATGAATGTGTCCATCCAACTATGAGTGAATCCATTCACCTATGAGGTCATCCATCCACCTAAGAGGTGTCCATCCATATATGAGTTCTCATACACTTCAAAGAGCGTCCATCCACCTACCTATGACTGCATCCATCCACCTATGAGGCTGGTCACCCACCTTTTAGTGTGTCCATTCACCTATGAATGTGTCCATCCACCTATGAGTGCATCCATTCACCTATGAGGGCATCCATCCACCCATGAGGGTGTTCATCCACCTACGAGGGTGTTCATCCACCTAAGAGGCGTCCATCCATATATGAGTGCGTTCATACACTTCAGACAGCGTCCATCCACCTACCTATGACTGCATCCATCCACCTATGAGGCTGTTCAACCACCTTTTAGTGTGTCCAATGTCCACCAGGGAAGTCCATCCACCTGTAAGGATGTCCATCCACCTATGAGGGTGTTCATCCACCTTTTAGTGTGTCCATTCGCCTATGAATGTGTCCGTCCACCTATGAGTGCATCCATTCACCTATGAGGGCATCCATCCACCTATGAGGGCATCCATCCACCTATGAGGGTGTTCATTCACCCATGAGGGTGTTCATCCACCTACGAGGGTGTTCATCCATCTAAGAGACGTCCATCCATATATGAGTGCGTTCATACACTACAGAGAGCGTCCGTCCACCTACCTATGACTGCATCCATCCACCTGTGAGGCTGTTCAACCACCTTTTAGTGTGTCCATTCACCTAGGAATGTGTCCATCCACCTATGAGTGCATCCATTCACCTATGAGGGCATCCATCCACCTATGAGGGCATCCATCCACCTAAGAGGCATCCATCCACATATGAGGGTGATCATCCACCTACGAGGGTGTTCATCCATCTAAGAGGCGTCCATCCATATATGAGTGCGTTCATACACTACAGAGAGCGTCCGTCCACCTACCTATGACTGCATCCATCCACCTATGAGGCTGGTCAACCACCTTTTAGTGTGTCCAATGTCCACCAGTGAGTCCATCCACCTGTAAGGATGTCCATCCACCTATCAGGGTGTTCATCCACCTATGAGTGCATCCATTCACCTATGAGGGCATCCATCCACCTATGGGGGCATTAATCCACCTTTAGAGGCGTCCATCCATATATGAGTGCGTTCATACACTTCAGAGTGCATCCATCCACCTACCTATGACTGCATCCATCCACCTATGAGGCTGTTAAACCACCTTTTAGTGTGTCCAATGTCCATCCACCTGTAAGGAAGTCCATCCACCTATGAGGATTTCAATCCACCTTTTAGTGTGTTCAATGTCAACCAATGGATTCCATCCACCTGTAAGGATGAACATACACCTATGAGGGTGTTCATCCGCCTTTTAGTGTGTCCATTCACTTATGAATGTGTCCATCCACCTATGAGTGCATCCATTCACCTATGAGGGCATCCAACCACCTATGAGGGCATTAATCCACCTAAGAGGCGTCCATCCATATATGAGTGCGTTCATACACTTCAGAGAGCGTCCATCCACCTACCTATGACTGCATCCATCCACCTATGAGGCTGTTCATCCACCTTTTAGTGTGTCCATTCACCTATGAATGTGTCCATCCACCTATGAGTGCATCCATTCACCTATGAGGGCATCCATTCACCTATGAGGGTGTTCATCCACCTATTTAGGGTGTTCATCCACCTAAGAGGTGTCCATCCATATATGAGTGCGTTCATACACTTCAGAGAGCGTCCGTCCACCTACCTATGACTGCATCCATCCACCTATGAGGCTGTTCAACCACCCTTTAGTGTGTCCAATGTCAACCTGTAAGGATGTCCATCCACCTGTAAGGATGTCCATCCACCTATGAGGGTGTTCATCCACCTTTTAGTGTGTCCATTCAACTATGAATGTTTCCATCCACCTATGAGTGCATCCATTCACCTATGAGGGCATCCATCCACCTAAGAGGATGTTCATCCACCTACGAGGGTGTTCATGCACCTAAGAGGCGTCCATCCATATATGAGTGCGTTAATACACTTCATAGAGCGTCCATCCATCTACCTATGACTGCATCCATCCACCTATGAGGCTGTTCAACCACCTTTTAGTGTGTCCAATATCCACCAGGGGAGTCCATCCACCTGTAAGGATGTCCACCCACCTATCATGGTGTTCATCCACCTTTTAGTTAGTCCATTCACCTATGAATGTGTCCAGCCACCTATGAGTGCATCCATCCACCTATGACTGCATGCATCCACCTATGAGGCTGTTCAAATACCTTTTGGAGTGTCCAATGTCCACCAGGGGAGTCTATCCACCTGTAAGGATGTCCATCCACCTATGAGGGTGTTCATCCACCTTTTAGTGTGTCCAATCACCTATGAATGTTTCCATCCACCTATGAGTGCATCCATTCACCTATGAGGGCATCCATCCACCTATGAGGGTGTTCATCCACCTACGAGGGTGTTCATCCACCTAAGAGGCGTCCATCCATATATGAGTGCGTTCATACACTTCAGAGAGCGTCCGTCCATCTAGCTATGACTGCATCCATCCACCTATGAGGCTGTTCAACCACCTTTTAGTGTGTCCAATGTCCACCAGGGGAGTCCATCCACCTGTAAGGATGTCCATCCACCTATGAGGGTGTTCATCCACCTTTCAGTGTGTCCATTCACCTATGAATGTGTCCATCCACCTATGAGTGCATCCATTCACCTATGAGGGCATCCATCCACCTATGAGGGTGTTCATCCACCTAAGAGGCGTCCATCCATATATGACTAGGTTCATACACTTCAGAGAGCTTCCATCCATCTACCTATGATTGCATCCATCCACCTATGAGGCTGGTCAACCACCTTTTAGTGTGTCCGATGTCCACCAGGGGAGTCCATCCACCTTTAAGGATGTCCATCCACCGATGAGGGTTTTCATCCACCTTTTAGTGTGTCCATTCACCTATGAATGTGTCCAGCCACCTATGAGTGCATCCATCCACCTATGAGGGCATCCATTCACCTATGAGGGCATCCATCCACCTATGAGGGCATCCATCCACCTAAGAGGCGTCCATCCATATATGAGTGCGTTCATACACTTCAGAGAGCGTCCATCCATCTACCTATGACTGCATCCATACACCTATGAGGCTGTTCAACCACCTTTAAGTGTGTCCAATGTCCATTCACCTGTAAAGATGTCCATCCACCTATGTGGGTGTTCATCCACCTTTTAGTGTGTCCATTCACCTATGAATGTGTCCATCCACCTATGAGTGCATCCATTCACCTATGAGGGCATCCATCCACCTATGAGGGCATCCATCCACCTAAGAGGCGTCCATCCAAATATGAGTGCGTTCATACACTTCAGAGAGCGTCCATCCACCTACCTATGACTGCATCCATCCACCTATGAGGCTGTTCAACCACCTTTTAGTGTGTCCAATGTCCATTCACCTGTAAGGATGTCCATCCACCTATAAGGGTGTTCATCCACCTTTTAGTGTGTCCATTCACCTATGAATGTGTCCATCCACCTATGAGTGCATCCATTCACCTATGAGGGCATCCATCCACCTATGAGGGTGTTCATCCACCTATGAGGTTGTTCATCCACCTAAGAGGTGCCATCCATATATGAGTGCGTTCATACACTTCAGAGAGCGTCCGTCCATCTACCTATGACTGCATCCATCCACCTATGAGGCTGTTCAACCACCTTTTAGTGTGTCCAATGTCCATTCACCTGTAAGGATGTCCATCCACCTATAAGGGTGTTCATCCACCTTTTAGTGTGTCCATTCACCTATGAATGTGTCCATCCACCTATGAGTGCATCCATTCACCTATGAGGGCATCCATCCACCTATGAGGGTGTTCATCCACCTATGAGGTTGTTCATCCACCTAAGAGGTGCCATCCATATATGAGTGCGTTCATACACTTCAGAGAGCGTCCGTCCATCTACCTATGACTGCATCCATCCACCTATGAGGCTGTTCAACCACCTTTTAGTGTGTCCAATGTCCACCAGGGGAGTCCATCTACCTGTTAGGATGTCCATCCACCTATGAGGGTGTTCATCCACCTTTGAGTGCATCCATTCACCTACGATGGCATCCATCCACCTATGAGGGCATCCATCCACCTAAGAGGCGTCTATCCATATATGAGTGCGTTCATACACTTCAGAGAGCGTCCATCCACCTACCTATGACTGCATCCATCCACCTATGAGGCTGTTCAACCACCTTTTAGTGTGTCCAATGTCAACCAGGGGAGTCCATCCACCTGTAAGGATGTCCATCCACCTATGTGGGTGTTCATCCACCTTTTAGTGTGTCCATTCACCTATGAATGTGTCCATCCACCTATGAGTGCATCCATTCACCTATGAGGGCATCCATCCACCTATGAGGGCATCCATCCACCTAAGAGGCGTCCATCCATATATGAGTGCGTTCATACACTTCAGAGAGCGTCCATCCACCTACCTATGACTGCATCCATCCACCTATGAGGCTGTTCAACCACCTTTTAGTGTGTCCGATGTCCATTCACCTGTAAGGATGTCCATCCACCTATAAGGGTGTCCATCCACCTTTTAGTGTGTCCATTCACCTATGAGGGCATCCGTCCACCTATGAGGGTGTTCATCCACCTATGAGGTTGTTCATCCACCTAAGAGGCGTCCATCCATATATGAGTGTGTTCATACACTTCAGAGAGCGTCCGTCCATCTACCTATGACTGCATCCATCCACCTATGAGGCTGTTCAACCACCTTTTAGTGTGTCCAATGTCCACCAGGGGAGTCCATCCACCTGTAAGGATGTCCATCCACCTATGTGGGTGTTCATCCACCTTTTAGTGGGTCCATTCACCTATGAATGTGTCCATCCACCGATGAGTGCATCCATTCACCTATGAGGGCATCCACCCACCTATGAGGTTGTTCATCCACCTACGATGGTGTTCATCCACCAAAGAGGCTTCCATCCATATATGAGTGCGTTCATACACTTCAGAGAGCGTCTGTCCATCTACCTATGACTGCATCCATCCACCTATGAGGCTGTTCAACCACCTTTTAGTGTGTCCAATGTCCACCAGGGGAGTCCATCCACCTGTAAGGATGTCCATCCACCTATGTGGGTGTTCATCCACCTTTTAGTGTGTCCATTCACATATGAATGTGTCCATCCACCTATGAGTGCATCCATTCACCTATGAGGGCATCCATCCACCTATGAGGGTGTTCATCCACCTACGAGGTTGTTCATCCACCTAAGAGGCGTCCATCCATATATGAGTGTGTTCATACACTTCAGAGAGCGTCCGTCCATCTACCTATGACTGCATCCATCCACCTATGAGGCTGTTCAACCACCTTTTAGTGTGTCCAATGTCCACCAGGGGAGTAAATCCACCTGTAAGGATGTCCATCCACCTATGAGGGTGTTCATCCACCTTTCAGTGTGTCCATTCACCTATGAATGTGTCCATCCACCTATGAGTGCATCCATTCACCTATGAGGGTGTTCATCCTCCTAGGAGGGTGTTCATCCACCTAAGAGGCGTCCATCCATATATGAGTGCGTTCATACACTTCAGAGAGCATCCATCCACCTACCTATGACTGCATCCATCCACCTATGAGGCTGTTCATCCACCTTTTAGTGTGTTCAATGTCCACCAGGGGAGTCCATCCACCTTTAAGTGTGTCCATTCATCTATGAATGTTTCCATCCACCTTTGAGTGCATCCATTCACCTATGAGGGGATCCACCCACCTATGAGGTTGTTCATCCACCTACGATGGTGTTCATCCACCTAAGAGGCGTCCATCCATATATGAGTGTGTTCATACACTTCAGAGAGCGTCCGTCCATCTACCTATGACTGCATCCATCCACCTATGAGGCTGTTCATCCACCTTTTAGTGTGTCCAATGTCCACCAGGGGAGTCCATCCACCTGTAAGGAAGTCCATCCACCTATGAGGGTGTTCATCCACCTTTCAGTGTGTCCATTCACCTATGAATGTGTCCATCCACCTATTAGTGCATCCATTCACCTATGAGGGTGTTCATCCTCCTAGGAGGGTGTTCATCCACCTAAGAGGCGTCCATCCATATATGAGTGCGTTCATACACTTCAGAGAGCATCCATCCACCTACCTATGACTGCATCCATCCACCTATGAGGCTGTTCATCCACCTTTAAGTGTGTTCAATGTCCACCAGGGGAGTCCATCCACCTTTTAGTGTGTCCATTCATCTATGAATGTTTCCATCCACCTTTGAGTGCATCCATTCACCTATGAGGGGATCCATCCACCTATGAGGGTGTTCATCAACCTACGAGGGTGTTCATCGACCAAAGAGGCGTCCATCCATATATGAGTGCGTTCATACACTTCAGAGAGCGTCCGTCCACCTACCTATGACTGCATCCATCCACCTATGAGGCTGTTCAACCACCTTTTAGTGTGTCCATTCACCTATGAATGTGTGTCCATCCACCTGTAAGGATGTCCATCCACCTATGAGGGTGTTCATCCACCTTTTAGTGTGTCCATTCACCTATGAATGTGTCTATCCACCTATGAGTGCATCCATTCACCTATGAGGACATCCATCCACCTATGACTGCATCCATCCACCTAAGAGGCGTCCATCCATATATGAGTGCGTTCATACACTTCAGAGAGCATCCATCCACCTACCTATGACTGCATCCATCTACCTATGAGGATGTTCAACCACCTTTTAGTGAGTCCAATGTCCATCCACCTGTAAGGATGTCCATCCACCTATGAGGGTGTTCATCCACCTTTTTAGTGTGTTCAATGTCCACCAGGGGAGTCTATCCACCTGTCAGGATGTCCATCCACCTATGAGGGTGTTCATCCACCTTTTAGTGTGTCCATTCACCTGTGAATGTTTCCATCCACCTATGAGTGCATCTATTCACCTATGAAGGGATCCATCCACCTATGAGGGTGTTCATCCACCTACGAGGGTGTTCATCGACCTAAGAGGCGTCCATCCATATATGAGTGCGTTCATACACTTCAGAGAGCGTCCGTCCACCTACCTATGACTGCATTCATCCACTTATTAGGCTGTTCAACCACCTTTTAGTGTGTCCAATGTCAAGCAGGGGAGTCCATCCACCTGTAAGGATGTGTATCCACCTATGAGGGTGTTCATCCACCTTTTAGTGTGTCCATTCACCTATGAATGTGTCCATCCACCTATGAGTGCATCCATCCACCTATGAGGGCATCCATCCACCTAAGAGGCGTCCATCCAAATATGAGTGCGTTCATACACTTCAGAGAGCGTCCATCCACCTACCTATGACTGCATCCATCCACCTATGAGGCTGTTCAACCAACTTTTAGTGTGTCCAATGTCTGTCCACCTGTAAGGATGTCCATCCACCTATGAGGGTGTTCATCCACCTTTTAGTGTGTCCATTCTATGAATGTGTCCATCCACCTATGACTGCATCCATCCACCTATGAGGCTGTTCCATCCACCTTTTAGTGTGTCCAATGTCCATCCACCTGTAAGGATGTCCATCCACCTATGAGGTGTTCCATCCACTTTAAGTATGTTCAATGTCCACCAGGGAGTCCATCCACCTGTAAGGATGTCCATCCACCTATGAGGCTGTTCATCCACCTTTAGTGTGTCCATTCACCAGTGAATGTTTCCATCCACCTATGAGTGCATCCATTCACCTATGAGGGCATCCATCCACCTATGAGGGTGTTCATCCACCTACGAGGGTTTTCATCCACCTTAGAGGCATCCATCCATATATGAGTGCGTTCATACACTTCGGAGAGCCTCCGTCCACCTACCTATGACTGCATCCATCCACCTATGAGGCTGTTCAACCACCTTTTAGTGTGTCCAATGTCCACCAGGGGAGTCCATCCACCTGTAAGGATGTCCATCCACCTATGAGGGTGTTCATCCACCTTTTAGTGTGTCCATTCACCTATGAATGTTTCCATCCACCTTTGAGTGCATCCATTCACCTATGAGGGCATCCATCCACCTATGAGGGCATCGATCCAGCTATGAGGTGCATCCATTCACCCATGAGGTGTTCATCCACCACCTATGAGGGCATTCATCCATCTAAGAGACGTCCATCCATATATGAGTGCGTTCATACACTACAGAGAGCGTCCGTCCACCTACGTATGACTGCATCCATCCACCTGTGAGGCTGTTCAACCACCTTTTAGTGTGTCCATTCACCTAGGAATGTGTCCATCCACCTATGAGTGCATCCATTCACCTATGAGGGCATCCATCCACCTATGAGGGCATCCATCCACCTAAGAGGCATCCATCCACATATGAGGGTGATCATCCACCTACGAGGGTGTTCATCCATCTAAGAGTGCCCATCCATATATGAGTGCGTTCATACACTACAGAGAGCGCCCGTCCACCTACCTATGACTGCATCCATCCACCTATGAGGCTGTTCAACCACCACCTTTAGTGTGTCCAATGTCCACCAGTGATGTCCATCCACCTGTAAGGATGTCCATCCACCTATGAGGGTGTTCATCCACCTATGAGTGCATCCATTCACCTATGAGGGCATCCATCCACCTATGAGTGCATTAATCCACCTAGAGGCGCATCCATCCATATATGAGTGGTGTTCATACACTTCAGAGGTGTTCCATCCACCTACCTATGACTGCATCCATCCACCTATGAGGCTGTTAAACCACCTTTTAGTGTGTCCATCCATCTACCATGACTGCATCCATCCACCTATGAGGCTGTTTTAATCCACCTTTTAGTGTGTTCAATGTCCACCAATGGATTCCATCCACCTGTAAGGATGAACATACACCTATGAGGGTGTTCATCCACCTTTTAGTGTGTCCATTCACTATGAATGTGTCCATCCACCTATGAGTGCATCCATTCACCTATGAGGCATCCAACCACCTATGAGGCATTAATCCACCTAAGAGGCGTCCATCCATATATGAGTGCGTTCATACACTTCAGAGAGTGTCCATCCACCTACCTATGACTGCATCCATCCACCTATGAGGCTGTTCATCCACCTTTTAGTGTGTCCATTCACCTATGAATGTGTCCATCCACCTATGAGTGCATCCATTCACCTATGAGGGCATCCATTCACCTATGAGGGTGTTCATCCACCTACGAGGGTGTTCATCCACCTAAGAGGTGTCCATCCATATATGAGTGCGTTCATACACTTCAGAGAGCGTCCGTCCACCTACCTATGACTGCATCCATCCACCTATGAGGCTGTTCAACCACCCTTTAGTGTGTCCAATGTCAACCTGTAAGGATGTCCATCCACCTGTAAGGATGTCCATCCACCTATGAGGGTGTTCATCCACCTTTTAGTGTGTCCATTCAACTATGAATGTTTCCATCCACCTATGAGTGCATCCATTCACCTATGAGGGCATCCATCCACCTAAGAGGGTGTTCATCCACCTAAGAGGGTGTTCATGCACCTAAGAGGCGTCCATCCATATATGAGTGCGTTAATACACTTCATAGAGCGTCCATCCATCTACCTATGACTGCATCCATCCACCTATGAGGCTGTTCAACCAACTTTTAGTGTGTCCAATGTCTGTCCACCTGTAAGGATGTCCATCCACCTATGAGGGTGTTCATCCACCTTTTAGTGTGTCCATTCACCTATGAATGTGTCCATCCACCTATGACTGCATCCATCCACCTATGAGGCTGTTCAACCACCTTTTAGTGTGTCCAATGTCCATCCACCTGTAAGGATGTCCATCCACCTATGAGGGTGTTCCATCCACTTTTAAGTGTGTTCAATGTCCACCAGGGGAGTCCATCCACCTGTAAGGATGTCCATCCACCTATGAGGGTGTTCATCCACCTTTTAGTGTGTCAATTCACCTATGAATGTTTCCATCCACCTATGAGTGCATCCATTCACCTATGAGGGCATCCATCCACCTATGAGGGTGTTCATCCACCTACGAGGGTTTTCATCCACCTTAGAGGCATCCATCCATATATGAGTGCGTTCATACACTTCGGAGAGCCTCCGTCCACCTACCTATGACTGCATCCATCCACCTATGAGGCTGTTCAACCACCTTTTAGTGTGTCCAATGTCCACCAGGGGAGTCCATCCACCTGTAAGGATGTCCATCCACCTATGAGGGTGTTCATCCACCTTTTAGTGTGTCCATTCACCTATGAATGTTTCCATCCACCTTTGAGTGCATCCATTCACCTATGAGGGCATCCATCCACCTATGAGGGCATCCATCCACCTATGAGGGTGTTCATTCACCCATGAGGGTGTTCATCCACCTACGAGGGTGTTCATCCATCTAAGAGACGTCCATCCATATATGAGTGCGTTCATACACTACAGAGAGCGTCCGTCCACCTGTGAGGCTGTTCAACCACCTTTTAGTGTGTCCATTCACCTAGGAATGTGTCCATCCACCTATGAGTGCATCCATTCACCTATGAGGGCATCCATCCACCTATGAGGGCATCCATCCACCTAAGAGGCATCCATCCACATATGAGGGTGATCATCCACCTACGAGGGTGTTCATCCATCTAAGAGGCGTCCATCCATATATGAGTGCGTTCATACACTACAGAGAGCGTCCGTCCACCTACCTATGACTGCATCCATCCACCTATGAGGCTGGTCAACCACCTTTTAGTGTGTCCAATGTCCACCAGTGAGTCCATCCACCTGTAAGGATGTCCATCCACCTATCAGGGTGTTCATCCACCTATGAGTGCATCCATTCACCTATGAGGGCATCCATCCACCTATGGGGCATTAATCCACCTTTAGAGGCGTCCATCCATATATGAGTGCGTTCATACACTTCAGAGTGCGTCCATCCACCTACCTATGACTGCATCCATCCACCTATGAGGCTGTTAAACCACCTTTTAGTGTGTCCAATGTCCATCCACCTGTAAGGAAGTCCATCCACCTATGAGGATTTTAATCCACCTTTTAGTGTGTTCAATGTCAACCAATGGATTCCATCCACCTGTAAGGATGAACATACACCTATGAGGGTGTTCATCCGCCTTTTAGTGTGTCCATTCACTTATGAATGTGTCCATCCACCTATGAGTGCATCCATTCACCTATGAGGGCATCCAACCACCTATGAGGGCATTAATCCACCTAAGAGGCGTCCATCCATATATGAGTGCGTTCATACACTTCAGAGAGCGTCCATCCACCTACCTATGACTGCATCCATCCACCTATGAGGCTGTTCATCCACCTTTTAGTGTGTCCATTCACCTATGAATGTGTCCATCCACCTATGAGTGCATCCATTCACCTATGAGGGCATCCATTCACCTATGAGGGTGTTCATCCACCTACGAGGGTGTTCATCCACCTAAGAGGTGTCCATCCATATATGAGTGCGTTCATACACTTCAGAGAGCGTCCGTTAACCTACCTATGACTGCATCCATCCACCTATGAGGCTGTTCAACCACCCTTTAGTGTGTCCAATGTCAACCTGTAAGGATGTCCATCCACCTGTAAGGATGTCCATCCACCTATGAGGGTGTTCATCCACCTTTTAGTGTGTCCATTCAACTATGAATGTTTCCATCCACCTATGAGTGCATCCATTCACCTATGAGGGCATCCATCCACCTAAGAGGGTGTTCATCCACCTACGAGGGTGTTCATGCACCTAAGAGGCTTCCATCCATATATGAGTGCGTTAATACACTTCATAGAGCGTCCATCCATCTACCTATGACTGCATCCATCCACCTATGAGGCTGTTCAACCACCTTTTAGTGTGTCCAATGTCCACTAGGGGAGTCCATCCACCTGTAAGGATGTCCACCCACCTATCATGGTGTTCATCCACCTTTTAGTTAGTCCATTCACCTATGAATGTGTCCAGCCACCTATGAGTGCATCCATCCACCTATGACTGCATGCATCCACCTATGAGGCTGTTCAAATACCTTTTGGAGTGTCCAATGTCCACCAGGGGAGTCTATCCACCTGTAAGGATGTCCATCCACCTATGAGGGTGTTCATCCACCTTTTAGTGTGTCCAATCACCTATGAATGTTTCCATCCACCTATGAGTGCATCCATTCACCTATGAGGGCATCCATCCACCTATGAGGGTGTTCATCCACCTACGAGGGTGTTCATCCACCTAAGAGGCGTCCATCCATATATGAGTGCGTTCATACACTTCAGAGAGCGTCCGTCCATCTAGCTATGACTGCATCCATCCACCTATGAGGCTGTTCAACCACCTTTTAGTGTGTCCAATGTCCACCAGGGGAGTCCATCCACCTGTAAGGATGTCCATCCACCTATGAGGGTGTTCATCCACCTTTCAGTGTGTCCATTCACCTATGAATGTGTCCATCCACCGATGAGTGCATCCATTCACCTATGAGGGCATCCATCCACCTATGAGGGTGTTCATCCACCTAAGAGGCGTCCATCCATATATGACTAGGTTCATACACTTCAGAGAGCTTCCATCCATCTACCTATGATTGCATCCATCCACCTATGAGGCTGGTCAACCACCTTTTAGTGTGTCCGATGTCCACCAGGGGAGTCCATCCACCTTTAAGGATGTCCATCCACCGATGAGGGTTTTCATCCACCTTTTAGTGTGTCCATTCACCTATGAATGTGTCCATCCACCTATGAGTGCATCCATCCACCTATGAGGGCATCCATCCACCTAAGAGGCGTCCATCCAAATATGAGTGCGTTCATACACTTCAGAGAGCGTCCATCCAAATGTAGGTCGTTTCCTTACATCTACCTATGACTGCATCCATCCACCTATGAGGCTGTTCAACCACCTTTTAGTGTGTCCAATGTCCATTCACCTGTAAGGATGTCCATCCACCTATAAGGGTGTTCATCCACCTTTTAGTGTGTCCATTCACCTATGAATGTGTCCATCCACCTATGAGTGCATCCATTAACCTATGAGGGCATTCATCCACCTATGAGGGTGTTCATCCACCTATGAGGTTGTTCATCCACCTAAGAGGTGCCCATCCATATATGAGTGCGTTCATACACTTCAAAGAGCGTCCGTCCATCTACCTATGACTGCATCCATCCACCTATGAGGCTGTTCAACCACCTTTTAGTGTGTCCAATGTCCACCAGGGGAGTCCATCCACCTGTTAGGATGTCCATCCACCTATGAGGGTGTTCATCCACCTTTGAGTGCATCCATTCACCTACGATGGCATCCATCCACCTATGAGGGCATCCATCCACCTAAGAGGCGTCTATCCATATATGAGTGCGTTCATACACTTCAGAGAGCGTGCATCCACCTACCTATGACTGCATCCATCCACCTATGAGGCTGTTCAACCACCTTTTAGTGTGTCCAATGTCCACCAGGGGAGTCCATCCACCTGTAAGGATGTCCATCCACCAATATGGGTGTTCATCCACCTTTTAGTGGGTCCATTCACCTATGAATGTGTCCATCCACCGATGAGTGCATCCATTCACCTATGAGGGCATCCACCCACCTATGAGGGTGTTCATCCACCTACGATGGTGTTCATCCACCAAAGAGGCTTCCATCCATATATGAGTGCGTTCATACACTTCAGAGAGCGTCCGTCCATCTACCTATGACTGCATCCATCCACCTATGAGGCTGTTCAACCACCTTTTAGTGTGTCCAATGTCCACCAGGGGAGTCCATCCACCTGTAAGGATGTCCATCCACCTATGTGGGTGTTCATCCACCTTTTAGTGTGTCCATTCACCTATGAATGTGTCCATCCACCTATGAGTGCATCCATTCACCTATGAGGGCATCCATCCACCTATGAGGGCATCCATCCACCTAAGAGGCGTCCATCCATATATGAGTGCGTTCATACACTTCAGAGAGCGTCCATCCACCTACCTATGACTGCATCCATCCACCTATGAGGCTGTTCAACCACCTTTTAGTGTGTCCGATGTCCATTCACCTGTAAGGATGTCCATCCACCTATAAGGGTGTCCATCCACCTTTTAGTGTGTCCATTCACCTATGAGGGCATCCGTCCACCTATGAGGGTGTTCATCCACCTATGAGGTTGTTCATCCACCTAAGAGGCGTCCATCCATATATGAGTGTGTTCATA
Organism: Scarus forsteni; assembly: GCA_036419115.1. Classification (NCBI taxonomy): domain Eukaryota; kingdom Metazoa; phylum Chordata; class Actinopteri; order Labriformes; family Labridae; genus Scarus; species Scarus forsteni. The sequence continues at coordinate 955,699 of JAZDUH010000177.1, forward strand.
CACTTCAGAGAGCGTCCGTCCATCTACCTATGACTGCATCCATCCACCTATGAGGCTGTTCAACCACCTTTTAGTGTGTCCAATGTCCACCAGGGGAGTCCATCCACCTGTAAGGATGTCCATCCACCTATGTGGGTGTTCATCCACCTTTTAGTGGGTCCATTCACCTATGAATGTGTCCATCCACCGATGAGTGCATCCATTCACCTATGAGGGCATCCACCCACCTATGAGGTTGTTCATCCACCTACGATGGTGTTCATCCACCAAAGAGGCTTCCATCCATATATGAGTGCGTTCATACACTTCAGAGAGCGTCCGTCCATCTACCTATGACTGCATCCATCCTCCTATGAGGCTGTTCAACCACCTTTTAGTGTGTCCAATGTCCACCAGGGGAGTCCATCCACCTGTAAGGATGTCCATCCACCTATGTGGGTGTTCATCCACCTTTTAGTGTGTCCATTCACCTATGAATGTGTCCATCCACCTATGAGTGCATCCATTCACCTATGAGGGCATCCATCCACCTATGAGGGTGTTCATCCACCTACGAGGTTGTTCATCCACCTAAGAGGCATCCATCCATATATGAGTGTGTTCATACACTTCAGAGAGCGTCCGTCCATCTACCTATGACTGCATCCATCCACCTATGAGGCTGTTCAACCACCTTTTAGTGTGTCCAATGTCCACCAGGGGAGTAAATCCACCTGTAAGGATCTCCATCCACCTATGAGGGTGTTCATCCACCTTTCAGTGTGTCCATTCACCTATGAATGTGTCCATCCACCTATGAGTGCATCCATCCACCTATGAGGGTGTTCATCAACCTACGAGGGTGTTCATCGACCAAAGAGGCGTCCATCCATATATGAGTGCGTTCATACACTTCAGAGAGCGTCCGTCCACCTACCTATGACTGCATCCATCCACCTATGAGGCTGTTCAACCACCTTTTAGTGTGTCCATTCACCTATGAATGTGTGTCCATCCACCTGTAAGGATGTCCATCCACCTATGAGGGTGTTCATCCACCTTTTAGTGTGTCCATCCACCTATGAATGTGTCTCTCCACCTATGAGTGCATCCATTCACCTATGAGGACATCCATCCACCTATGACTGCATCCATCCACCCAAGAGGCGTCCATCCATATATGAGTGCGTTCATACACTTCAGAGAGCGTCCATCCACCTACCTATGACTGCATCCATCTACCTATGAGGATGTTCAACCACCTTTTAGTGTGTCCAATGTCCATCCACCTGTAAGGATGTCCATCCACCTATGAGGGTGTTCATCCACCTTTTTAGTGTGTTCAATGTCCACCAGGGGAGTCTATCCACCTGTCAGGATGTCCATCCACCTATGAGGGTGTTCATCCACCTTTTAGTGTGTCCATTCACCTATGAATGTTTCCATCCACCTATGAGTGCATCTATTCACCTATGAAGGGATCCATCCACCTATGAGGGTGTTCATCCACCTACGAGGGTGTTCATCCACCTAAGAGGCGTCCATCCATATATGAGTGCGTTCATACACTTCAGAGAGCGTCCGTCCACCTACCTATGACTGCATTCATCCACTTATTAGGCTGTTCAACCACCTTTTAGTGTGTCCAATGTCCAGCAGGGGAGTCCATCCACCTGTAAGGATGTGCATCCACCTATGAGGGTGTTCATCCACCTTTTAGTGTGTCCATTCACCTATGAATGTGTCCATCCACCTATGAGTGCATCCATTCACCTATGAGGGCATCCATCCACCTAAGAGGCGTCCATCCATATATGAGTGCGTTCATACACTTCAGAGAGTGTCCATCCACCTACCTATGACTGCATCCATCCACCTATGAGGCTGTTCAACCAACTTTTAGTGTGTCCAATGTCTGTCCACCTGTAAGGATGTCCATCCACCTATGAGGGTGTTCATCCACCTTTTAGTGTGTCCATTCACCTATGAATGTGTCCATCCACCTATGACTGCATCCATCCACCTATGAGGCTGTTCAACCACCTTTTAGTGTGTCCAATGTCCATCCACCTGTAAGGATGTCCATCCACCTATGAGGGTGTTCCATCCACTTTTAAGTGTGTTCAATGTCCACCAGGGGAGTCCATCCACCTGTAAGGATGTCCATCCACCTATGAGGGTGTTCATCCACCTTTTAGTGTGTCCATTCACCTATGAATGTTTCCATCCACCTATGAGTGCATCCATTCACCTATGAGGGCATCCATCCACCTATGAGGGTGTTCATCCACCTACGAGGGTTTTCATCCACCTTAGAGGCGTCCATCCATATATGAGTGCGTTCATAAGCTTCGGAGAGCCTCCGTCCACCTATCTATGACTGCATCCATCCATCTACGAGGCTGTTCAACCACCTTTTAGTGTGTCCAGTGTCCACCAGGGGAGTCCATCCACCTGTAAGGATGTCCATCCACCTATGAGGGTGTTCATCCACCTATGAGGGTGTTCATCCACCTTTTAGTGTGTCCATTCACCTATGAATGTTTCCATCCACCTTTGAGTGCATCCATTCACCTATGAGGGCATCCATCCACCTATGAGGGCATCCATCCACCTAAGAGGCGTCCATCCATATATGAGTGCGTTCATACACTTCAGAGAGCGTCCATCCACCTACCTATGACTTTATCCATCCACCTATGAGGCTGTTCAACCACCTTTTAGTGTCCAATGTCCATCCACCTGTAAGGATGTCCATCCACCTATGAGGGTGTTCATCCACCTTTTAGTGGGTCCATTCACCTGTGAATGTGTCCATCCACCTATGAGGGCATCCGTTCACCTATGAGGGTGTTCATCCACCTAAGGGGCTTCCATCCATGTATGAGTGCGTTCATACACTTCAGAGAGCTTCTGTCCACCTACCTATGACTGCATCCATCCACCTATGAGGCTGTTCAACCACCTTTTAGTGTGTCCAATTTCCACCAGGGGAGTTCATCCACCTGTAAGGATGTCCATCCACCTATGAGGGTGTTCGTCCACCTTTTAGTGTGTCCATTCTCCTATGAATGTTTCCATCCACCTATGAGTGCATCCATTCACCTATGAGGGCATCCATCCACCCACCTACGAGGGTGTTCATCGACCTAAGAGGCGTCCATCCATATATGAGTGCGTTCATACACTTCAGAGAGCGTCCGTCCACTTACCTATGACTGCATCCATCCACCTATGAAGCTGTTCAACCACCTTTTAGTGTGTCCAATGTCCACCAGGGGAGTCCATCCACCTGTAAGGATGTCCATCCACCTATGAGGGTGTTCATCCTCCTTTTAGTGTGTCCATTCACCAATTAATGTGTCCATCCACCGATGAGTGCATCCATTCACCTATGAGGGCATCCATCAACCTATGTGGGTGTTCATCCACCTACAAGGGTGTTCATCCACCTAAGAGGCGTCCATCCATATATGAGTGCGTTCATACACTTCAGAGAGCGTCCATCCACCTACCTATGACTGCATCCATCCACCTATGAGGCTGTTCAACCACCTTTTAGTGTGTCCAATGTCCACCAGGGAAGTCCATCCACCTGTAAGGATGTCCATCCACCTATGAGGTTGTTCATCTACCTTTTAGTGTGTCCATTCACCTATGAATGTTTCCATCCACCTATGAGTGCATCCATTCACCTATGAGTACATCCATCCACCTATGAGGGTGATAGCATGAATTTTAAGTCATGTATCATTTCTATTCATGTACCAATCAACTCATGTATCAATCAATTTAGTCATGGACCAATTCATGCAACATCTAGGATGATTTTGTCCATACATGAAGTTTTCTCTATGTCTGCAACTATGTAAGCAAGGCAACTGTAAGTCTGGAACCTTGCCAGAAATAGAAAGCCTGAACTTTAGAAGTCTCACAGTGGACCAACTATGGAATGGACATGACGTTGTTGTCTACATGTTTTGTTACCATATATGTGACATGTATATAAGCCGTGGTTACCTATTGCTATTTGTCAGACTATCTCTGAACCGGCCGAATAAACAACCAGATAAACCTCCAGCCTTGTAGCGTATCCTTTTGCCTTAGAGCATCTGATAACAGAGGGTGTTTATCCACCTACGAGGGTGTTCATCGACCTAAGAGGCGTCCATCCATATATGAGTGCATTCATACACTTCAGAGTATGAACGCACTCATATATGGATGATCATATATGAGGCTGTTCAACCACCTTTTAGTGTGTCCAATGTCCACCATGGGAGTCCATCCACCTGTAAGGATGTCCATCCACCTATGAGGGTGTTCATTCACCTATGAGGGCATCCATCCACCTATGAGTACGTCCATCTGCCTATGAGAGCATCCATCCATTTATGAGTGTATCAATCTACCTATAAGGGCATCCATCCAACTATATGGGAATCCTTCCACCTATAAGAGTGTCCATCCACTATGAGTATGTCCATCCACCTTTAGGGCATCCATCCAGCTATGAGTGTATTTATCAAGCAGTGAGGAAGTCCATCCAACTATGAGGGTGTCCATCCACCTATGAGGATGTCCATCCACCTACTGGGGTTTTCATCCGTCTATGAGTGCATCAATCCAACTATAAGGGTATCCATCCACCTATTAGTGCTTCTATCCACCTATGAGGGCATCATCCACCTATGAGTGTGTCCATCCACCTACGAGGGTGTTCATCCACCTATGAGGGCATCCATCCACCTATGAATGCGTCCATCCACCTATGAAGGTATTCATCCACCTATGAAGGTGTTCATCCACCTATGAGGGCATCCATCCACCTATGAGGGTTTTCATCCACCTACGAGGGTGTTCATCGACCTAAGAGGCGTCCATCCATATATGAGTGCGTTCATACACTTCAGAGAGCGTCCATCCATCTACCTATGACTGCATCCATCCACCTATGAGGCTGTTCAACCACCTTTTAGTGTGTCCAATGGGGAGTCCATCCACTTGTAAGGATATCCATCCACCTATGACGGTGTTCATTCACTTCTAAGTGTGTCCATTCACCTATGAGTGCATCCATTCACCTATGAGGGCATCCATCCACCTATGAGGGCATCCATCCCCCTATGAGGGGGTCAACCCACCTGCTTTAGGACGTGCACTTGCAGCAGTCAGACGTCCGTGTTCCTCCTCAGGTGTTATTTTTGACATACTCCTTCATATTTATCAGTCTGTTTCTGGCTCAGATTTTGCTCTGATTCCATCATCGAGCTCCTTTGCTGCCCTCGGAGGATCCAGGTCATTTCACTCAGATCATACCCTGTGTTATTAAGCAGTTTGATTGACTGTTTATAGCATGTTTGGAATTGTGGGTGTCAGCCGGTAGGGCTGCTCGTTGACGGCAAAAGTCATATTTTGATCATTTGGTTGATGTTGAGTTCATGATTATAAGAAACAAAATCTCACTGATATGACAAGATGAACCATGCAGTCATATAAATTAAGCTCTCTTTACACTTAGGATGCAGTAACACTTTGAATGTACTTTGGTTATTTGCTCACAAATCAATTTGGCAACTTGGCCAACACTTTTTTAATGCCCTAACAGCGAGGGATTATTATGTAAAAAAAAAAGCATTTTTTTTGTCCCTTAAAAAATCTGTTTTACTTTAAGCAAAAGCAGACTTTTCTCTAAACACCTTGATGCATTTCTAGTATAAAATCAGAAAAAAATCAAGAAATTTTCCTCTTATGTTCTTTCCCCTCTCATCAGAGGTGAGAATTTGTTCAGGGTGAGTTTCTTTTCCTTTGCTTTGTGTTAATTGTTTATTGGAGTAGTTTGCTGATTTATTTGTTGGTTGATTAATAGGTGAGTTAGTGCAGGATAATATTGATCCTCTGATGGGTCACTGGTTTAGTTGGTTGGTTGATTAGTATGAACGTGTTACAGAATGATTCAATATTCCAATCAGGATTGTTGTAAACGAACACCGTCAGCCTAGACTCTAATAAAGTCTAAAAACAAATTTATATGTGCAAAAGAACAGAAATATAAAATACTGCTGCAAGGACAAAAAAAGATCCAGTGTAAAATGGTCATGGAGCACAGAGATCTTTTAAAATTCTGCATGTCTCTTGATGCTGATTGGCTGTTCCACCACGTCTTGAGCCAAGTTGTGGACTTTAACCGAGGCAAAAAGGTGGAAGCAGCGAAATTCATGACGCTCTCGCAACAATTTTCATGGCCAGAATGATGCAGGTTTTGTGTCAGTCGTTCACTTTAAATGTATTTTCATCACTTGACTAAATGAAATTCAAGTTCAGTGTGAACAGATTTACGTCTTTACGTCTGGGTGACACTGGGAATTTTGGTATCGATCCGATACCAAGTAAATACAGGGCTAGTATTGCCAATACCGATACTTTTTACATGAAATGTAATGATCATTGAATAATTTTGTAATTTCGCCTGGAGTTGGTTGATTACGATTATGGTAAAACACAGCACAAAGATTTAAGGCAATTAAAAGTACTTTTTATTAATGAACCACAACAATAAAACAAAATTGTAACTGTATAAAAGTAATAAATTATTCCACGTTTCAGAAAAAAAATCACAAGCGCAAAATAACAAAAAAAGCAGCAATGTAAAAAATATATAAATATAACAATGTCAACATCACAACAAAAAATACCGTCCATTGCACAAATAAAGTGTAAACTACAGTTAACCTTAACCTTTGTCTCTCTGCTCACAAAGCACTCTCTTGGGTTGGCCTTTTGGCTCTGTTTCCATATTGACAACAGATTTATAGGTTTTTGTTCAGGAACAGTAACATGTTGACATAGAGGAAGAGAAGTGCACCGTTTTGAAGCGGCAGTCGGAGCGGAGGAAAGTAAAGTAAAGATGCAAAGAGAAACGGCAGTATCGATCTCATCATGCTAGTATCGATCCGATACTAATACTCAGCTTGGTATCGATACTATCGATATTAAGATCGATACGCCCACCCCTAGTGGTGGCTGGTGCTGAAAATTTTAAGAGGGGCGCGGCTTTGGAGGAAACAAACCAAAGAAACACTTCATACTACACTGAAAAACAATTAAGACAAAACATAATTATAGTGCAACCTTCTTTGAACAATGCTCTATTTGAACAGAGATTACTTTCCTTCTGGGCGGCAAATTTCTCAGTGACCCTCTGATTGAAGTCCATCATCTCCGTCTCCAGTCTCTCTGTCTGGTTTTTGGTGTTTCTCAGGAAAGTTTTGATTCTTTTTAAGTTTGAGAAGCAGATCAGCTTCTGCAGTGGTCATGGGTGTGGTGATGAGGATCTTTAGCAGAGTGACAGATGTTGAAAGTACCTCTAAAGATTATTTTCAATCAACAACTGGATAAAGTCCACAGCTCCGCAGCAGGCCTTGAAGTCCTCCTTTCTGTAGATTAAGACTGAGCTCTGTCTTCAGTTTGTTTCCGTTGAGCATTGGCTAGACCTTCAAAGGAATCTTCAGGAAACATGGCATGGTGCTGTGTGAACCTGTGAGCCTGCAGTTAAGTGGCACTGATGAGATGATCAGTGAAGGAGAACTGTTCTGGTTTAGAGCTACAGAAGTAGAATAAAGAAAAAAACGTAAAATGTTAACATCAGTATTTACTGAAAAAATCAATAAAACAGTCAAAGTTTAACCTGCTCCCAGAAAATAAAGCGATACTTTGTCACTTTCTCCATTTAAGAACATTTCTCGTGCCAGCTGAACAGTGTCTTATTTCAAACACGTTTTGTGTCTCATGGCTCAAGAATGCAAACACAAACAGAATCTTCTGTACCAATGAAATTTGTAAGATGTAGGAATTTTTGGGTGGGGTTATAAGCTCTGTGAAACACTTGAGAGGTAAATACGTGTTGTTTACACTTTTGGGACAAACAAACATAATTTTAAGCAGTAAATTGGCACACATAACTTGATAGCATTATCAATTCTTTTTATAATTTTTCAAAGGCTTTCACACAATGTAACAGTGATATTAAATGAGCAGTGCAGTAAACCTCTGCATTTCTGCATGTACATGTGTATAATATTAAAATTACAGTTTGTCATGTCTGTAGTATGTTTCTTTGATCTTCAGACTTTGTGTGTATCTATTTTTACTATTCATTAGTGTGCATTGTTCCTGCTTTTCCATGATTTTGAGAATCATGTTATTATAGGTCCCTACATATATTACTTTCAACAAAATAATGTATCAATTTTGTCAATTAAATTTAAAATGAATTTCTAGTGGGGTAAAACAAACTAAGCCACCCATTAAAAGCACTAATACCTTATACAATTATGTTATTTTTGTAAAAATATGTAAGAATTTAAAAAACTACGTAGATTTTTTAGATCTGAAGTCTGCAAAAGGATAATGTTCTACTGAACAAAGAATTTATCCTCTTCGCAAACTCAGTTTGTGGCTCCTCATCTAAGGTTTAGTGCCATGTGTGATATAAAATGGAAAACTTTACCCCTGAATTATGTCATGTGTACCTGGGAAAACACATCCTAATCTAATCTTTAGTGTCCTCAGTGCCTCATACTGAGTTTCACCTCTTCTGTGATCCTCTGATAGTCTTCTGGACCGAGTAACCGAAGCCTCTTTGGCGCAGCAGCTTTGGTCCATCTCACCCACCGTATTTACACATAAGTATATCCAGCCCTATATACAGAACAATATATCCAGAACAATGCTTATTCGCTGTCAGTCACAGTGGGAGTGTGCAGAGCGCACTTCTCTGCACCCCGCAGGCAAAGTTGAAGCGGCCAATCTCAAAGACGCCTCAGGCACATGCTGAACAAAGAAAATTGCGTGCATAGACACTCGTTAGGCCGGCGCCCCGTCGTACATAAACTGTGTATTCACAACGTAGTTACTACGTAATTTATTGTAAAAAAAATCTTTATTAAATGGGGACAGGTGTTACTGACAGACTTTTATAGTGTGGTAAACATAGATGATACAACCCCTCAATGGGGGTCCGGGGGCATGCTCCCCTGTACAAAAATGTTGAATATTTCATATTTAAAAGCATCAATCTGATACTTTGTCAGAGAAACATCAAGCAGAATTATATTACGATATTACATTATGTTATGAAGTCTGACAACGTCTCTAATGAAATGTGCTAATGAATATTATCGCTGGAGGCTTGTTAATATAGCTATGCTATCTCTCCTGCTGTGTTGGCTAACATTATGCATCAATGACAGGATCCTCTTTCAGCCAGCTTTAAATTCTTCCAGCAATACAATACCTGTAGCTAATGTTAAGCCTATGTCAGTCAGTAAACTATTGTTAGCTATATTCCACTTGGATCGGCACGGCATCTTAAGCTTCTGAATGCTTTGGTTTGCACGAGCAAACTGCTTGCACACTTCACAGTCCAATCAGGCAGCAGAATCCCCCCACCTTTCCAGAGAAAATGCTGGTGATGTGAGGCCCTTCGTGCTTATATTTCCTCACTCTCACACTGGTGGAGTCAATGTTTTTAATCAAATTCAAGGCTCCCTTCAGGCAAGTGCACAACAAATTCTCATCAGATCTACACAGTTCACGTAGATCAACTATTTTGGTTAGATAGTAAATAGATGGATAGATGATAAAGAAAGACGTCACAGGTAATGGAGGCATTGTCACGAAACCCCTGAAAGAGTGTAACAGATAAGAAAAATAACAGTGCATGAAAATATTTATATGTATATATATATATATATATATATATATATATATAGATAGATAGATAGATAGATAGATAGATAGATAGATAGATAGATAGATAGATAGATATACACATATATATGTGTATATATATATATATATATATATATATATATATATATATATATATATACACATATATATGTGTATATATATATATATGTATATATATATACTAGGGCTGGGACGATTCACTTTTCTCCCGATTCGATTTTTTACGATTTTTTAGGTGCCGATACAATTTAAATTGCGATTCAACGGTATTGCCGATTTCTGCAATCTTTAGTTAACTTTTTTAAAACCAGTGAAAAAGATGAACAATGATGATGCCTACAGACTATGTCAGGAAAAATACACATCACATGTGAGTCAGTTTTTAGGATTTATTCAGCAATATATTTTAACCAGCTGTTTATGCTCCCTCTCTTCAAAAGCCTGGATTGCATATAAAAAGTGGCTTATTATCCCTTCAGCCAACAGAGGTTTTTCAAGAAATATTCAATTTTGCTATCAAGATTTCAAAAGGCTATAGTTTTAAAGTGGTTAGTTTTCCCAGCCATCGTCTTCACTGTAATTTACGGGCCGAGCATGAACGCCTCTGCTGCCTTCACTGTGCTTTTTACCCCCGGCCTCTCCCTCGTCTGACCAGAGCACCGCAGTCTCATTCTCCGCTAACACCGTCACTTTTCGCGGTGTTTTGAGCTTCCGTGCATCCCAGACCAGTCCGCTCTTCGGCAGTCGCCGACCAGGGAGAGGAAAAGCTCTCGGTATGTGCTGCTCCGGGACTGTAATGGCGCGCGGAGCCGCTCCCGCTGCGCGCACACGCTGCCAGTTTGGTTCTCACTGGACGACTGACCGTCATCCTCAGAGAGTAAATATTCCTCAGATTCAGAGTCAGACAGTACTTGACAAAGTACTCTCGGCATCATGAGTACTTACTCAGTCTATATCACTCTGTCTCTCTCTCTCTGCTCCGCTCCACAGCCTCTGCAGCCACACTCGCCTCCCTCGGTCCGGTGTGTGTGTTTTAAAATAAATATCCGCCAAAACTTTGAATAGAAACCTGTCACCTGTCCACTATCTGCTGGTAAAAAGTAGTAAATCTACTCAGCACTATTTTAACAGCTATGGCCTATTTTATCCAGCAATGTCGCTTGCCTCAATTTGGCGACTTTAGCGCCTATAGTGTGTGTGTGTGCGTGTGTGTGTGTGGGTGTGTGGGGGGAGGAGGAGATATCGATTTTTGAATAAAAATATCGATTTTAAAATCGGCAGACAAAAAATCGCGATACTTAGGTGTATCGATTTTTTCTCCCACTCCTAATATATATATACATATATATATATATATATATATATATGTGTGTGTATATATATATATATATATATATATTTTTTTTTTTTTTTAAGTTATTATGTATTGAAGGTTTATTTCACCCAAAATCCTTTGTTACCTTTTGTTACCTCCGCCAAGGAGGTTATGTTTTCTGGAGAGTTTGTCTGTCTGTCTGTCTGTCTGTCTGTCTGTGAACAAAATAACTCAAAAACTTATGGATGGATTTTGATGAAATTTTCAGGAAATGTTCAGCATGGGAAAAGGAAGAACTGATTCAATTTTAGTTTTGATCCGGGAACAGTGCTGCTTGACGTCTGCGCTCTCCGAGTGCTTTTCTAGTTTTGCCCACTCCAGCAAAACCACATATTATTAGTAAAACTAATAATATGTATGTATTATTCAAGTTTTTATGTCCGAAGAGCAGTTAAAGGGTTATATTTCCACTTCCTCCCTCTCGTCAGTCTGCTTAGAGCTCGATTTGAGAGGTAAGTATTCACTGTTTCTTATTTGCAGACATTTTTGTTTAAATGTCATTTTTATGTATTTGCATCATATTTTGTATTAACTTTGAATGAGTCAGCTTAGAGCTTGACTGCGAGAGGCGCGATGTGAAGAAAGAACCCATGTTGACAGCATATTTGCTCACTCTAAATCTGCTCAGATTAAAGATCAAGCTTGATGACCATCCTGTGTCCTTGTGTGATAGATATGTGAATGAAATCTTTTTAAGGACCCCAGGAAGACTAGCGGAAAATTGAATGGGCAGCTAATGGGGATCCTAATAAATAACAGAATACATAAATGTTCATAAAGTGCACTGTAAATGATTTTTTGTAAATGTAACTGTATTTTTCCGTAATATCTACAGTAACTCACTTTAAACAATTATGCTGTAAATTAGTGTAAATGGCAAAAGGTTGTGGCAAAGCATTTTTTTATTTTTGCAAAATTAACAGCATTTTACCAAAACTATCAACAGCTTCCTGATGTAAAATGTCTAAACACAGTTAATTACTGACAAGGGTAATGAATCAAGAGAAAATGTCATTTTGATCAAGATAACTGACTAATAGTAGCCACAATTGCTTTGAGTAAATGTTTCATATTTTTGAGTTTTAAGTTTGAGTAAATGCATTTTATTCGATAAAATATTGATGTATGTGACTTTTTTACACAATGACATCTTTCTAATAAATAATAAGCAAAATAGTCAAAACATAGTAAGATAAAAAAGAATACAGCAAGTTTACTGTAATTTAAAATGCATTTAAAAGCTTCTAATATGAAATGCAGATATGATACTGTAGATGAAAAAACAGTAAGGATGCTGTTTTTGAAAATACAGTAATTATTCTGTAAATTGAAAGACTACTGATACCTTGAATAAAGTACAGTAGCAAAAAATAATACAGAAAATACAGTGATAATGTTGGAAATTAAAATGGAGTTATGCTACTGTACAGACATTTACAGTAACTTACTGGCAACAAGATGGCAGTAAGTTACTGTAAAATTTACAACAACCTCATTACAGTGTGGTTGAGTGATCAGTTTGTAACTTGGTTGGTTTGTATGTTGTTCAGAGAGTTAGTTGGTCAGTTAGTTAGTTACTTAGGTTTTTAGTTCACTGATCTGTTTTTGTATAAAGTGGTCGATCACTTGGTTGATTGGTTCGTACTTTGTTCGGGGGTTTGTTGGTTTGTAAATTCTTAATTTTGTTTGCTTAATTTGGTTCAATTGTGTATTAGTTGGTTAGTCAGTGAGTTAGCCAGGAAGTTGGTGTGCTGATCGGTGGTTAGATGTTTGGTTAACTGGTGGGTTTTGTTTCTTGGTTGGTTGGCTGATGAGTGAGTTGCTGCAGTAGTGGATTGGTTGGTAGATTGGGCAGCTTGTTGTATGTTAAAGTGGTTGCTGAACAGGTTGGTTATTCGCCGACTGGCAGGTTGTTCAGAGAGTAAGGTATCTAGGAAGTTGGTTTGTTTATAGATATGGTTATAAAGTGGTGAATAGATTGGTCTGTTAGTGACATGTTTGGTTTGTATATTTTTCAAAGGGTTACTTAGTTAATTAGTTACATTTTTAGTTCGTTTTTTTTGTCTATAAAGTGGTTGATAAGTGTTTTTTTAGTTTGTAGGTTGTTAATAATTTTGTTTGCTTTATTGGTTTGGTGGGGAGTTAATCAGCTAGTTAATCAGTCAGTTAGTTAGATAGCTAAGAAACTGGTTTCCAGACAGATATGTTTGTACATAAAGTGGCAGCATGATTGGTTTGTTTATTGGTGGTTACGTGGTAAGTTCATTGGTTGGTTGGTGAGTGAGTTTTTCAGGGGTATCTGATTTTGAGTAAGTTAATTGATTAATTATTTAATTAGTTTTTGGCTTTAGTCAGTTAGTAAATATGTTTATCGGTTGGTTAGTTAGGAAGTGTGTGTTGATCAATACCCCTGTTGATAAAGTGGTTGGATGTTGGTCTGTTGTTGTTAGAGGCTGCATGCAGGAGCTCCAGAGGTCACACACCCCCTCCATGTTAAATTTTCTCCCCATAAATATGACCTATGACCTTGTAAGTGCTGAATTGTTGTGCTTTATGAATTTAAGGTTGCACATGGGAGAGGTCTGGTATAAACAAACACTGATAAAAAAGTCCTCTCCTTATATAAACATTGTCCTCGGGGTGTGGTTGTGTTCAGACTCTGCAGCTCCTCTCAGACTCCCCACCAGTGTTTTCACTCACAAACTAACCGTCTGATGTGGGGATAACAGTCTGAAGAGGTCCATTTGCTGCACGCTGTGAGGCTTCATAACTCCCACAAACTTCCCCCTGAACTGTCACATCCACTCAGCCTTAACACGCTGAAGTTTGGGGGAAATGTTGTCCTTATATTTTCTTATTCATCGTCCCATTTCACCCTCAGTTTAGGAGTGATGGATTCTGTACAGTTTTGCGCAGTCTGCTGTTTTTGGAGGCTCCCTGTGTTCTGACTGCAGAGGCGCTCCCTCCACAGCAGAAAAACTCTGCTGTCATAGTTTAAAGCGACGGGGAATGAAACTGCTTTCAGAGCCACACTTTGAGAGCTGTGTACCAATGAGATCTACAGACAGAGAAACAGTAGAGGCTTTAACACTGAGGAGGAGGCTGGCAGCTCCGCATGAGAATGAGTTTAAACACATTTTAAGTGAAATGATACAAATAATTCAGTCTATGAAGAATGATTTAATCAGACTTCAGCAGTTCAGCTCAATCCTTACCTGTCAACAGCTCATTATCAGTTATCAGGTCTAATAATATGAGATAAAGGAAAAGAAACACTTTTACATGTTTGACATAATCTGCAAAAGAAACCCTGAATCAACAGGACCAATGGGCCACAAATGTTTGTCTGTCTTCAGTTTAGTATGAAACCTTGACCTGACTCTAGGGTGGTGGTTTCCAAACTCTTTTTGGCAGAGTAAATACTAAAACCAGGGTAACATCTTAAGGAAGACTACTTTTCATATTCCCACTAGTCTTGAAGAATGTTTTCAGATCTTATAAGTCTTGCATGTTTTTCATGTTTAGTAGATGGTTGCAAAATTAGACAAGCAGCTACACAACTTTTTAAATATATTAAAATTATTTTGGATGCACATTGTTGAAGTTTTTGCCAATATACCAACATTTCAAAACTTATTTTCACTCATTCTGATATTATCCTAATTCATACTGCAGTTTTACCTCCTCTGTGAACTTCCTGGAGACAGAATAGGGGGAATGAGTTGCCAATAATAATTGGATCCTAAGAATTTTTTTTTTAATTTTGTAAGATGTCAATAAAAATTCTTCAAACTTGCTTAGGTCAGAAATTTTAGAATTAGATAACAAAACTGATAATGTGAGATTCAAAGGACAGCCTCGCTTTATCATAAATTTAATTTTTATTTTTTGTGTTTTCAGTTGTTTGCACCTACAGTATGACTAAAAACACTTAAAACTGTTTCTGTGTAGTTATGGTGATAAAATTGTTATGCCAGTTCCAAAGGAAGCCAATCGAACCACTGCTCAAGGGAACCTTTTTACCTCTGCCAAGGTGATTTTTGTTCTTGCTGGCGTATGTTTGTTTGTTTGTTTGTTGGCAAGATTACTAAAAAACACTGGATAGATTTTGCTGTAATTTTCAGGAGATGTTGGTAATGGCACAACTAAAAACTTATTAGATTTTGGTGGTGAATCAAATAACAGACATGAACAAACAACAAAATTGCTATCTGAACTAATAATGATATCAACATGACTCTGAGTGCTAGGTGTCATATTATGATGGTTACTTTATCATGAACTATTCCCTATAAATGTAACAGCAATGTGTGAGCTAGGCAGAGATTTGCGCTCTGAGTGATTTCTAGTTTTTATGTGTTTTGGAGTTTGCATTGATGTCAAACTAAATGGAATACGGCTTGGCTGGGTGGGCTCATATTCTGGATGTATTAACACATTGTAATTTAGAAGGTCTCCACTTCCAACCATCACATCTGTCAATGCTTACCTGCTCATGATGTTACTTTAATGAGCAGTGGGTGGATCTGTGATGGGCAGAAAAGGGACCAGTGAGAGCCACATACAGTATGAGGGACAGGAACTCAGCTCCCAGCTGGGTAAGAGTCAGATAACTTCTGACAGATACATGATCAGTGTCTGATCTTGTGACCAGGCGAAGCAGCTGGATTTACCAGCAAACTGTTACGACCCTGGTAGTATTTTGTTTTATGTTGTTTTTCTTTATTTGTTTGACTGTGTTGAGAGGGTTCTCCTGTTCCCTTGGTGATCTCCATCTGCCTCAAAGCGTACAGAGATCATCACACGACCACCGGTGATTGGCTGTGGACGAGGGAAAGGCTGTGTTTAAATGGAGCAATGACGGCAAGGAGGGATTCTCCGGCTCGACCCTGCTCCAACCGGCTGTGTCAGCATACCTGTTAGAGAGCATGTTCTTGTTGTTTCTCTGTTGTTTCAGGTTAAAGATAAGTAGGGGCAAAATAGCCACCTTGAGGTATTCTGAAGTTTTTGTTTTTGGGTTGCTGTAGATATTTCAAGAGTAAATAAACTGTACATTTACCTTGGCTCAAACCTGCTGACTGATGTCCGCTGTGGATGTGGAGAAATTCATGTTATGTCTTGGCTACCCTAGACAGGGCATAACAAAAGCTTCAAGCTGGAATGATTGTACCCAGTCAGAAAATAACTGAGCTCCATGTAGTTGGTACAAGTGAGGGTTAGCTGTCCTGAATAGATAAGTGAAAAAGTCCATCAGGTGTGCCAAGTTAGCCCATGTGTGAATCTAAAGAACAGGTCACCATATTGATGGTAGTATAGAAGATTTTTTTTAAATGATAAGAGAGTAGTAGACCTTCATTATTTACACTTTCAACTAAAATTTTATTTCCCCTTTTGAATGTGTGGACAATATTTTCAAGTGTGAAGTCTTCTTGACTAGTCATCTCCGGCTTAGTAGTTGACAATAGGACTTTCAGGTAATGTGACAGATTTGGGGTCAGAGGTGCTTGTACGTGCTTATTTGTGTTTTATACACGTGCCCCCTTTGACCACGTGGAGGCATCAGACCCCCTGCTGGTAGTTGTAGTTTAACATAATCACGTACCCTGAGGCATCAACTCTTCTGCACACGCGTCTGTGTATTCTCTGGATAATCAGAGCGAAGCTGTTGGTTAAAGGTTAATGCATCATCAGAGCATGTGTGCGTGTGCACGTGTTCATCTGCACCCATCCTCCCTGAGGTCGACTAATGAGCGGTGTGGGCCGCAGTTATGTGCCGGGAGGATTTCAGTCAGAGTCTTTTATGCTCTAAGCAGGAAACAGACCATCATGGATGGAGCCCTTTGTCTTTTTTCTTCATCATTTTCTCCTTTTTATGCCTCCACGTCAGGAACAGCTGAGAATGGAGGCACCACATTTCCTGCTGTCAGTCACTCCATCCATCCATCCAACCATCTATCCATCCGTTCAAACAGGTCAAATCTTTTAAATATGATATCTCAGACAGTAATCAAGGGGCTCTCTTGGAACTGGATAGATTTTGGAGGCACTGAAGGTCCTTCTGTCCATTTTATTCCACATATCCAGGGCCAGTTCACTGGAGCAGTTGACCCAGCAGTTCAGCCCAGGTGCTACATTTCCAGTCCCTTCTAAGAGCTACAGTGGTGTTACCAGGCCAGACAGGATATCCAGCAGGTATGGCGTCAGGAAAGTGCCAATTTGAGCGCACATACAAATCATAATCAACCATAAAGACAACTCTCTCCGGAATCTCTGCATGCTTGCGGTCTCTGTCGGCCCTCTCGCTGTCACACTCTCTGCACACTCACGGCGTACGTCTTTAAGCTGGCTGTCAATCTCTCAGCTTCACTTTGCTGAGTTTTGGCACTTGGGGCTGGGCATTATGCTGATGGACCCCTCAACCTCCTTCTTTCTGATTGGTCACCTTACATGCCTACTGTTTCCAGGTCAGAGGCAATCCGGTTGACTTGCCAGGAATTTAATGACAAAAAATAAAAAGCATACATTTTGTCACATAATAAGACATAGCTCTTTTTTAATTCATTGTATAATAATGTAAATGCTTATTTATTTGTATCTTCCTAAGTTTTAACAGCCACACCGCTGTGGGGAAATGGCTGCTGGTTTGGGATACACAATAGAAAAAGAACTGCATTGCCGTCAACGGATTTCAACAAGTAATCAAATATAGCCCAAATAAAAAAGGAATCAAATGGAGATCACCATCGCTGTCGGCATCATTTACATTGCTGCTGGAGAGGAAGCTGCAGGGCTGAGCAGGCAGAACCATCAGAGGAGGGCTATGATACTGCGGAGGGAGGACAACTGCCTATATAAGCTGCCTTTGCATGTTCATTTCACATTCTCATTCATATTTGGGTCCAATAATTATTTTTACAGTTTTCCGTCACATTACTAATTTTAATTCCAGTGACAGGTAAACTGACATCGCTTGTGGAAATAAATTTCAAGGCTCGATAAAGTGTAGAAACATTCCAAATCACACCAAAAACTGTAAGAGTGACAGCAAACCCACCACTACATTTATTTATCAGTCAGAGTTGGCCATTGTACATTTCATTTCTTAACCTGTCACAGTAAACATATAAGACAGTTACGTTTATGCTAAGGACAAAGACAGGCAGGAGCACCAACTTCCTTTCAGGGAAATATTAAATGCACAACAAGAAGCATCTGACAGATGGAAGAAAATTTTGTTTTTCTTCGGAAGACTCAAAATTATCTATAAATATAACAATTACACAAAACAACCACTGAGTAGTAAAATTTTCTCAATAAGAAAATGCTTAAATTGATTAAATACATACAAAACTAAAGAAACTGTAAGAAAAACACAGAATAAGTTCAAGAATGTTAATACACAAAAATAGTAGGTTAAAATTGATCAACATCAATATAGAAAAAAAGGGCATTTTTTGATTTTCTCAAAAGCAAGGTTAAATCAATTAGAAAGCTTTCTGTATAATTCGCCTTTTGTATAATGCTAATTAATCAGCTTTGCTCAGATTCTTAGAGTTTAATGTTATAGCAGAGTTAGATGTTTATTACCTTAATGTTATTGCAGAATTATATTTGCTTTAATGCACATACTGTAATCAGTTGTTGATATTAAAAGCATAACCATTAATTTGTTTGTTATAATCTGTCAATTTGAAACATTGTGTTTTCTAATGAGTAATGTACAAAGTACGTATGTATTTAGCAGAAAAGTTTCCCCGCAGTAAGCTATTTTAAAATGACTATTTATGTCTTGTCTTTCTTCCTCCGGGTCTGACCTACTCAGCTTATAGATAAATAGATGTATCAGTAAAATCCCAAATGATAATGGAAATTTTGTATCAACCATGTTTACGTATTTTTCCAACACAGTCTGACACAGTTAAAGACTATATAAATGTCTGAATTATTGGAAAATATCAATGACTTTGAAATAAATCACTGCTCGAGCTTATAAACAAAAAAAAACATGTTTATTTACAGTTTCTTAAATAAAACAAGCAATTATTTCCCATCTACACTAAAACAGGATACAGGGTTTATGTTACACTACAGTAGCTGGCCTATGGATAAAGAAAGATGTACTGTTATATTCAACAGGAGTGATTAGCAGGACAAGGTAATGAGCCTCCTAAGTGACACCACCACTTATGACACTCTGAAACAGGATCCCACCAACATATACAAGAAAAAGGTAATAGATTTACCGCAACAGCTGGAAAAGGATGGAGTGATCGACAGGCCACTCTATATTACCAAAAATACATAAGGAAGGTGCACCCCTTATGCTGCGTTCACACCGCAGCGACCCAGCTACCAAAATCGCATCGCCCACTGACGTAGCGTCGCGCGTCCATAAATACCTCATTTTGGTAACCGTTGCCATCGGCCGTCGCTCGGTGACGTCACGTCCACTCGAGTTTCACCGCGATCATATCATATATCACATAATAGGATGTATAAGTGGACATTATTTCAGCTGTATATTTTTCATTCACTTATCTACCATAAAACACTGCAGCTGATGCCCTGCAGCAGCATTATCTGTGAGTTTCCCACGGTCCGTCTAGGTGGAACTAATGTCCTCACTGACATTAGTTCCGCCTAGACGGAACTCATCCGCCCTGTAGTCCGGATGACTAAACTGTCTGTCTAGGGTACCGTCATACGTACACACACCTCTGATTGGCTGTTGCTGCACAGCCACACACGACATCGCCTGAATAGATCAACTTTTTTTTAACTATGACATCGCGCGACGAGTGAAGTGGTCGTCTTGTCACCGGCTGTCGCATCGCGGGAGGGTTAGCCCCGCGGCTGTACATTGACTTTGAATGGAGAGTGATCGCCGAGGTAGTACAAGTAGCGTCCGGTGTGAACGCACCTTTAGACTCATCAGCAGCAGCGTCAACTCAGTTACTTAGAACGTAGCTAAACATTTGACAACAATCCTAGCCCCACTCGTTGGTAATACTCTGTACCACATCAGAAACTCACAAGACTTTGCACAGAGAATCAAGGACATCACACTGGACCCAGAGGAGACCATGGTTTCCTTTGACGTCACCTCACTATTCACCAGCATCCCGACCACAGAGGCAGTCCAAGCAGTAAGAAAACAATTCTTACAGGACAGCACACTGGAGATCAGGGCCAACCTCACCCCGGACCACATCTGCTCCTGACTGGATCTCTACCTCAGCCCCACTTATTTCCAAACAGAAGTTAGTCTACCCCAAGGACAAAATGATTTTGATTTCGAATCTTCAAGAGTAGCTGGCCTACACATGCAACTTTTAGCTGTATTAGCTGTTCAGAAATACCATAATAAAGCTGTTCAACAACGATATAGTAATAAGAGACCGCGTTGTCGCTGCTGCAGCAGAAGAAACCAGCTTAATGTCCCGTCGTTACCTAAAACCACCGACACAGTCCATTTAGAATTAATCAACAATGAGTTTGATTCATCGTTCAGGTTTCAGACGCAACTCTATCAAAAATAAGAATCTTATTCATAACTTTACGTGACAAGTACTTACATTTGTACTTCTCCCCATTTCTCAAGTTTCTTAGTCTTCTTGGCCGCCCCCAAGTGCCAAAACTCAGCATAGTCCAGCGTGTAGAGGACTGAGAGAGTGACAGCGAGCGTGTAGACAGACGCCGCAAGAGCGCAGACAGTGACAGCGAGAGTGCAAACAGAGACCGCGAGCGCACTGAGAGTGGGCTTTAGGTGCACTGATTATGGTTTGTATGTGTGCTTAAATTGGCACTTACCTGATGCCATAGGCAGGTTCTTGGCCCACCTTGGTGTCTCCAGCTCGTTAGATTTTCCCTTTACAGGATCACTTCTTATGATGAGGGTCCCTCTGAATGCCTGGGCTCCTTATCCAATCTCCTGCATAATTGCTCATGACATAGGCGAGAGTTTTGATGAAGACAGACCTCAGTCTTGGCCACAATAATCCAGTGAATGCCTGCAACACTGCAGATGCTGCACAGATCTGTTTTCATCAGTGTTGGAAAATGTACTTTAAAAATGTAATGCATTATTTATTACTTGTTACTGTCATGTCAAAGTAATTAGTTACATTATAACATGACTGTATTTGAAATGTAAGACATGACACCATTATTGCATTACTTTTAAGTTACTCGTGTCAAAATAACAGGAAATATGGATTTGTCATTCTAAATGAAGCTCATTATGCTCAAAAAGCTCATTACACATCCAGTGGAAGGTGGTGTGGTGGCTATCTGACTGAGTTCGGCTTAAGGCTAATACAGAATAGCCACATTGATGGCTCATGGCACGATACAATAAATGATCATAGCAAAAACAGACAAAAGGTAAAATTCTGGTAAAGTGTATTCGAGCTACTGTAACTCTAGGCCTAGTGGAGGACTTTGCTGGTCTCACAGAATATTTGGCGAATTTGTATTTAAACAAACAGAAAAAACACCTCTTCATTTCAACTTGAATTAAAGATGCATTGTAAACTTGCATGACTTGACATTTGTATTGAATAAAATGGTACTGTTTTTATTTTTGTAATGCCTTACATCACTATGTTACAGTAAAAAGGAATACATCACAGTTATCGCATTACTTTTGTAATGTATTACTCCCAACACTGGTTTTCAAGTTCTTGGTCCTTTTTACCTTTACTCTTGAACAAGACCATGAGATACTTAAACTCCTTCACTTTCAGAGTGGAGGTGCTGAGCCTCATCCCAGCTGCTTGTCACTCAGCCTCAAAACTCCTCAATGCCAACTGCAGCTGACTGAAGAAGCAACAGAAGCACAGAAACTCTGAGATCTCCAAACACCAGGATCAACAATAAGGGGCAGCCCTGAGCATGCAGTCACAGCTCTCCCTTTGTCCCCTGAGGAACAATGTCTTGGGCCTTCTCCAAGTCAATATGTTAAGTGTTACTCAAAACTTGGATCTCAAAGCAGAGACAGGCAGGTCTCAAAAAGAGAAAGATTGAACAGAAACAAAAACTTGGCAGGCTGTGAAAGCAGGATTCAAGCTTAGCAAAAATCTTAAAAACTGGAGCAGCAGGTGATACTCCTTAAGATACTCCTGAGCACAGGAGAAGGAATCAGGTAAGAAAAAATCCAAAATGGTTCAAAAAGATTTAGCTTGTAGGCTACGCTTTGCACGCAAGCATCATACAAGACAGATGTTGATAAAGCCTGCTCTTTTCTGACCACTGTGCACATCCTTGAGTGCATAATGTAAGATGTCAGACACATAATATATGTGGCAAAACATTTATTTCCTTTAGGGGGCGATAACATCAGAACAAAAATAACAGTATTGATGAATAAGAATAAATTACGGAATTTTTAGCCTGGTAAAATTAGTTTTCCAGCCTACTTAACACATTTTTACCAAAAAAGTAGAAAGAAAAAAAGTTATATGTCAAATTTTTACAGCAGTTTTTGTTAGTGGTTGTTTTTGGCTTTAATGATATGAAAGGGAGAAAAAGTTAAAATCTGATTGTATACAAAAACTAATTATGCATCAAAGTCAGTGTTGTTACTAATCTTTGTTATATCTAAGACTGTGATAAAAGGTAAAAAAAAATCTCCAGTCTCCAATAATTTTTTATATTGAAAAGCAGTCATTTTGTGTAATTTTTTCCCCCAAAATTAGTGAGACCACTTATAAAATTGGCATTGAAAATATTAACTGTTCTGATCAAAACTGTTGAGTTTTGATCAGAACTGAAGCAAATTAACACATTTATGCTAAAAAGTTAAAAAAAAAAAGAAAAAAAAAAAGAATAGAAGGCCCATCTCTGGTCTACTGCATAGCCTGCATATTTTTTTTACCTGTCTTGACTATCTTGGGGGGGGGGTCACACATCACCAAGGCAACCAGCCATCCAATGAAAAGAACACATTGAGCTTTCTCACTTCTATGTGTACTTGTTTGCGGAAGGAGTGGTGCTGCTCGCACGACAGAGACAGAGAGTATTTCATGACATGTAAAACCTCACATTTTATTACTTGTGGATTTTTGTTTTGTTTATTTTGCAAAAATGTCTACCCTGTTGTCTGAAAAAAAAAAAGACACACCAGTGGACATTGGATTAAGGTTACGCTACAGCGAGTACCTGCCTCCTACAAGTTGCAACCTATCACGGTAAGCAAGTACCTTAGCCAACAAATGATAGCATAGTGTTCGTCAGGCGCATAAAAACCTGACGAACAACACGTCACAGAAGGCGTAGTCTGGAGATGAGTTTTATGTATTCATCAATTTTACATTTATTTCGGTAAAATTTGCTTGAAAAAAGAAAGGGCTCGCATTGTATGTATGAGTGAAAGTTGCTTTTCAAAGGTGTTCCGGTGCGTTCCGGTAGAAGAGGTCTGTATATTTTTTACCGGCACGGAGTTCCGGTGCGTTACGGCTTACTTTCACCTCAGATGTTGTTGCTCCTGAATCTGAACAACTTCGCTAATACTGTCAAAAGATTTTCAGATTTCACACAGATGTCCTCGACTCACAGACAAACAGGTCAGGTTTTAGGACCATTCCTAGCTTGTGAACTGTCAAGAATTCTTTCAGGGTCTGTGTTGCACAAATGTCCACTCTGACTTTAATAAACTGAGGAAATGCAGGGAGTTGAGGTCAGGGGTCAAGTGACCCACCACAGAGCCTCTGCTGTCACTATCAAGCACCCTGATGTCATTCAGTGCTCTCATTGTGGAAGTTCTTGTAGCATTAGCAGAGCTTGAAGGACTTTCCTTTACTGCTTTTTTGTTATCAGCGGCTTTATTCTGTTGAAGAACACACAGCTGACGGGGAGGATTGAGCCATAATCTCTCCTTTAAATATCAGACACGGAGCACAGCGCTTACTGAGAGGCTCCTTATGCAGAATGATTCAAGGAAATGACTTCTTACTGACTGAATGACTCTCAGTCATACGCAGAGAGATAATCTGCTGCTGTTTCATCGTCAGACTTCTAAAGCTTATCGGTATGTTTGGGAACAACATCAGTGAAATCTAAAAGAGGAAGCTGCTCACACTCAGTGTGTTAGTGTAACATCTATGAGTGTTCAGCAGTAACGCTGATGGAAAGATACCAAAGCAGATCCAACACACTGCTTTCACACACATGGAAACACACACTGGCCACTTTACTAGGTGCAACTGTGCAACTGCTTCTATTGCAACCAGAGCATCACAGACGAGGACAAAGGGGATTTAAGTGACCCTGAGAGTTGCAGGGTGCTTGGTGCCAGTCATAGGCACAAATCCCTTTGGGGACGTATGGGACGTGTCCCCCCCTTCCACAAAGTTGTTCCCAAAAAATACTGTTCAAATAAGATATTTTTTAATTTTTTTTTTAGTAAAGTAACGTGTTTTGATGGTACAATACAACTAACGCTACTTAAAAACTCATTGTCAGATAATTTTAACTGTTAAAAATTACAACCCCCGTCCCCTCACAATGGTTTGGTCCAAACTGTTTCTGCTGAAGAGACGTGTTCACAAAGAGGCAGGCGGGAACAGTAAGTTTATTGAAACACAGAATGGTTGATAAGGTGTTTATCACTCCACTTGTTCAACAAGCACAACATGTAAAACAAAATTTTAACTCCTGCTTTCAAAGTCTGCCGGCATGTTTTAAATAAACACAGCACACAGCTAACAGGGTGTTGATTTTTAAGCTTAAACAAACTTTGCCTGTATGTAGCTCATCTTTTCATAGTAGTTTGTGAAGAATCTGTGAACTGTCCAGAGTTTTTCTCTCTTTTTTTGCCTGATGCAACAGACTGTGACAGTCAGAGAGGACATGCTGACATCCTCATCCTCTCATATAAAACACAAATATGACACTATATTTGAATTCTCTTTAAACATTTATTTACTTTACTTCTAATCCAGATTTATTTATTTCAAAAGAAAGTAGTTATAACTTGGAATTAGATGTTCACTTGAACACATCCAGTTTCTTATTACATTCTGTCTGTTAATTTTCACTCCTTATATTCCTCCAATTAATACGTTTTACATTATTTTTTAAGAAAACTTCAGTTCAGCATCTCCAGCAGTTCAGTCCTATTAAAACATCACAGTAAAAATAAAGCATTTATTTAAATGCCCTTGGAATCAATCAATCAATCTTTATTTGTTTAGCACCAATTTATAACAAGTGTTATCTCAAGACACTTTACAATAGAGCATAAAACTCTTCATTTTATGGACACACATATATGCATAAATACATATAAAAATACACACACACACACATATATTCATATATATATATATATATATATATATATAGATAGATAGATAGATATATATATACATATACATATATATATATATATATATATATATATATATATATATATATACATATGTACATATCTATATCTATATATAAATATCTATATATATATCTATATATATCTATCTATCTATATATATATATATATATATATATATATATATATATATATATATATATATATATATATATATATATATATGTATATATATATATATGTATATATATGTATATATATATATATATATATATATATATATATATATATATATATATATATATATAGATATATATATAGATATATAGATATATATATAGAATAAATACATCCAACACCAACATGAATCCATATAGCCAATCATGAATCATGGCAGCAAGAAAAAACCTGTTAAGCAGCAGGAAATCTTGAATGTGGATCCCAGTCTCATGATGAACAGCAAATCCACACGATGCTGTGTTGGGTGTGAGGGTGAAGGAAGGAAGGTAAGAGGAGACAAGTGGACTAAAGTAAGAACTAAAGTTAGTGACAGATCCATGAACCATAGACCTGTCGTCATCATATTTGTTTCTGCTGAAAATAGTTTCTTCAACATGACAATGACTTCACTCTAATCCAGTGACCTCCAGAGTCACCACATCTCAATCCAGTAGAGCACTAAAAGAGGGTACTACTGAATTGACTTTTTGAGAGATTGCCCCCTACAGGTAGGTAGAGGTAGAACCATTAAATAGACAGTCTGACATGTGTTTTCTTTATGGACCATCCACATGCTTTGTGTTTTTTTGTCAGAGAAGAAATTCATTTTTCCATCTCTGTAAACTCTCCCGTCTCCTCGTTTCCTGTTAACAGTTTGCTCCTGGATTACCTCCTGCCCTCCTGCTCAGCTCATCAGAGGCACCTTCTGTGCGGTAGCAGTTCATTCCCTCCTCTAGTGCTCCCTCTGCTATGTTATTCCTCTTTCATTTTCTCCCTTTGCTCTTTTTTGGCACTAGTTGCTCAGCAACATCAAGTGGCATTTGGTGGTAGAGAAAGAAACACAGAGGAGATGAAACAGCACTTTGGGTGTGAGCAGTTTCTCCGGCCACTCTGCAGAGCCGAGGACAGAAAACTCTTCAGTCTGTTATCTCTGTGGCCATTTCAGACACTTCAGTTTGTCATCCCAAAGATTGTTCTGGCTAAGATTAACTCAGATAATTCTAATTCTTTAGCAACAACTGTTATGTTTTTTTTAGTTTGTTTGAATCCCAAACTGTCTGAGAAGTTGATGTGACCACAGAGCCTCAGATATGAGGGCTTAGCAGCAGGCGTTCTGTCTACATGACAGCAGCAGCTGAGGCCTTTGGCATTATGGTTTTATGGTTGTCTAACCACATCACCACTTATGCATCTGTCCACGCAGGACCTGAGAGGCCATACTATCGAAAAGTTTGGAGGGATTTTCTTCAAATTGTGTATAAATGTCCTCCAGCTCACTGATGACGTGCTCAGACTTAACAGGCACAAATTTATGATCATTTAGATCAATCTGACTCTAAAGGTGCGTACAAACCGCATGCTATTTGTACTACCTCGGCAATCACTCTCCATGCAAAGTCAATGTACTGCTGCGATGGGGCGGGCTAACCCTCCCACGATGCAACAGCCGCTTTTCACACTACCACATAGCTTGTCACGCATTGATAAAGTAAAAAAAAGTTGATAAATCAGCAGGTGTGTACACGTGTGACGGTACCCTTGACAGACAGTTTTTCATCCAGACTACAGAGTAAAGGTGCGTTCACACCACAAGCCACCCCGCTACCAAAGTCGCGTCGCCCACAGATGTAACGTCACGTCCGCTCGAGTTTTACCGCGATCATTTCATATATCACATAATAGGATGTATAAGCGGACATTATTCCAGCTGTATCCTTTTCACTCACTTATCAGACACAAAACTCTGCAGCTGATGATGCAGCAGCATCCTCTGTGAGTTTACCGCGGTCCGTCTGCAAATGTCCTCACTGAGATTAGTTCTGCCTAGAAGGAAGTCATCCGCCCTGTAGTCCGGATGAATAACGGCACCGTCACACGTACACACACCGCTGATTGGCTGATGCTGCACAGCCACACACGACATCGCCTGAATAGATCAACTTTTTTTTAACTATGACATCGCGCGACGAGTGAAGTGGTCGTCTTGTCACCGGCTGTCGCATCGCGGGAGGGTTAGTCCCGCCCCATTGCGGCTGTACATTGACTTTGAAAGGAGAGTGATCGCCAAGGTAGTACAGGTAGCGTCGGGTGTGAACGCACCTTTACAATCCATGTCTGTGTGGGAAACATTAGTCAGTGAGGACATTAGTTCCGCCTACTCACAGATAATGCTGCTGCCGGGCATCAGCTGCAGTGTTTTGTGGTTGATAAGTGAATGAAAAGGATACAGCTGGAATAATGTCCGCTTATACATCCTATTATATGATACATGATATGATCGCGGTAAAACTCAAGCGGACGTGATGCCACAGAGCGATGGCAACAGTGACCAAAATGAGGTATTTATGGATGCGTAATGCTACGTCAGTGGCGACGCGATTTTGGTAGCTGGGTCACTTGCGATGTGAACGCAGCATAAAACATTAACAAGGGGCAGCAGATGATTCTGTTGGTGCCTCTCTGTGTGGAGTTTGTAAGTCAGTGACTCCAGTTTACTCCCAAAGAACAAAACCGGCTCTTTAGGTTAATTGATGACATAACATCTCCCTCAGTGATAGGCTCAGTCGCCCCCATGAACCTTAAGTATATGTGTGGTCCAGATAATGGATGGATGGATGGATCAAACAAGCAACAGGTCAGTGTTGGTGAAGTGGAGGCTTTGCCTTCCTGTTATAAAGTATTGGTATCAATATCAGACAGAAATCCAACATTTTATTCTATTATATAATAATGATAATAATACATTTTAATTTAAAGCTCGTTTCTGGGCTGATTTTGAGATCACAGCCCCTCAAAACCAGGCCAGAATTTATAACCTCATGTTGTCTGCGCAGCTAAATATCTGAAAGTTTTCACTCCTGATGTGATCCTAACAAAAACATGACCTACTCAGTGGATGTAATAACTGCGACCATATGTTGCAGCGTTTCCAGATCTCCAGTCCTGCATCAGTCTCTGTTCACCTGCAGATCCAGGATTGTTAATAGCAGACTAACAAATACAGGGATTACTCCTCTTGTTAACGTTAAACCCACACAGAAACATCACTGCCTCTGTGAGCACTTCAGACTGTGAAGAGATTACTCCACATCTTCACCACCTGCTGCTCTAACACCATCAGAGACACAGCATCAAACCTGCTGCTCTTCATTTGACAGCGAGTGCACACGGACTGACTGCAGAACAACCACAGACTTAATCGTCCACCATCAGAGCTGGGACGAGGAGAGGAGACAAATCAAGTGAAGGTCGGCAAACAGCCCTGAGGAGAGAGCCAATGAGCCCCGTCCCGACCATGGGCCTGTTAACATACAACAAACTTTTACTCATGAGAGGAATGACATAAAAAGCTGAATGGAAGTTTGTTTTGGAGACAAAGGGCCCTGAAAAGACAGAATTCAGACTGTTTCACATACTTATTGACAGTTTTTCCATCTGCCTATCTCTCTCAGGGCAGGGGTCTGTAACCTATCCCAGCTGACTTTGGGCAAAAGATGGGGCATCAGGTACACCCTGAACTGGTCAACAGCCAATCGCAGGGCAACATAGAGACAGACCACCATCCACGCTCACCCACACCTAAGTGCAATTTGGATTCAGCAGCTAACCTGATAAGCATGTTTTTGTTCTGCTGGAGGAAGACGCAGTGCTTGAAGTAAAGGTATGCATGCACAAGGAGAGCATGCGGTCCCACACTGAAAGGCTGACACAGGGTTTGAACCAGCAACCTTTTAGCTGAGGCACACGCATTATTCACTGTGCCACCATGCCAAATAACATTTAAATTTTCAACTGCTAAATTTAATTTGGCAGCAAAATAGTTCCGTTGTTTAAATTTAATTATTGCACTCTTAATTTGTACAAAACTCCAGTTGCAGGTTGAAAACTCATTAAAAACAAAGGCTTTCTATGAAGCCCCTTTTCATTAATCATTATGAAGGACATGTTGGCCTTTATGAAGGCACACCGCAGCTCAAGTTACAATTCAAAAACAATCTAATCTTTGAAAAAGAACAAGCGTAGTGAACGGTAATAAGGTCTAATTTATCCTGTTAATAAAAGAAAATAGTTTATTTGATCATTAAATTCATCAAGGGCTCCATTAACTGTCTAACCCTTGGTCTTGAAGCACAAGCAGATCATGAATAATCTCTAAATCCAGAACTGATGCAGATGATTTATCAGTAATTTAATATTCACGGCAGAGCCTCTGCTTAGTATACTTTCTTGGTTTCTAATCAGCTTATTCAACCCTCCTTAGTTGGAGCATTGTTGTCGTTGGGGATATAAAATCTCCCTGACATGTTGTTGCTTCTTCAAAATGAGCTTAAGAACTCTGAACAACAACACATTGATCCCTCTGAGCACAGCTAATTACAAAGTACAGTGCTCCAATTAACTTGCCTATAATTGGCTCTCCAGTGTTGGAAGTCGAGAGGCCTCAAGAGCCTGGCCCGCTCTTGGTTTGAGAGACGTATACGTCTCTTTATTACCCTTCAAAATAAAACACGCCTCTGCTTATTAATCAAATCCCGTGTTGGAGTGCGAGCCAGCAAGTCTCCATCTGAGGGGGGAGTTGAATTCATCCTGTCCACATATCTGACTCTTATAAGATCATTTTAATGCTGGAGAGGGTTTGAGCAATTAGCTGAGAATAAACAGACTCCCTGTGCCAAACATGAAGCTTCTCTAATGAATTTTAGTTTAATTATGAAGGGAAGACAGGAGCCTTCACTGGTCCATCGCAGAAATTAGGCTCTAAAGCACGACGGAGCTAAATTAACTAAATGTGATCAAATCTGCAGGAGGAGAGAAAATTTAAGACATTACAAGAATGTTGGTATTAAAATGTGAAATTATACCATCAAAGTTAAAGTGATATTTACCAGTAAAACAGTTTGACCATTACTATAGAAAGTGTCACTCATATACACTCACTGGCCACTACATTAGGTACACCTTCCCAAACACACCCCCCAGAGGTGTTGGTCTATCTCTCCATAACAGCATCACAGCTGCTGCAGATTTTCCTGCTGAACATCCATGATGAGAATCTCCTGCCCAAACTGTGGTCCACCCTGTGTGGAGTTTGCATGTTCTTCCCGTGCATGCATGGATTTTCTCTGGGCACTTCGGCTTCCACTCACAGACTAGAAACATACCTGTTAGGTTTACTGGTGACTCTGAAATGCCCTAAGGTGTGAGTGTGAATGGTTATCTGCTCTTTTTGTGTGGCCCTGTGGTTGGTTGTGACTGGTTCAGGGTGTACCCTGACTCTCACCCATTGTCAGTTGGGATAGGCTCCACCCCCCTGACAGTGATAAGCGTTATACGTTATCCTTGATAGTAAAATTTTTCCGGTCCCTATCTGAATGAATGAATGAATGAAACCTTTATTTGGCCCCGTAGGGGAGATGCGGTTTGTCAGGCTAGCAACAGTACAATACTGTGAGCTAAAAAGATAAATCATGAAAAGTACAATAAGTTAAAAGATAATTCATGTTAAACAATAGAATAAATAAAAACGGCTAAAAACAGGGTAAAGAAAAGCAGAAATAGAAAAGCGAAAAGTCAAGGCCATGTGCAAAGAATGCAAAATCAAGTCCGTATGCAAAAAAAAAAAAAGGTACAAAAGAGAGTCCTCCCTCAGTGCCTCCGCCCTGATGTGCAATGTACTGATTCCCCCTCCTCGTTGTGCAGTCTAATGGCTGTTGGCACGAAGGATTGTCCGAAGCGCTTGGTAGTCTGGCGAGGGGGAATCAGCCTGTGGCTGAAAGTACTCTTCCTCCTCTCCAGATCACTATAGAGGGGATGGGTGGGGTTGTCCAATTTGGCCTGCAGTCTCCTCCTCGTTCTCTGCTCCACCACCTCCTCCAAACTCTCCAGGCTGGGTCCCACCACTGAACCTGCCTTCCTCACCAATTTGTTGAGCTTGCCTGCCCCTGTCGCACCGGCGTCCCCCCCCGCCAGCATGACGCAGCAAAGAAGAGGGCACTTGCCACGACCGACTGGTAGAAGTGCCGCAGCAGCTCGCCACAGACGTTAAAAGACCTCAGCCTCCTCAGGAGGAATAGCCTACTCTGCCCCTTCCTGTAGAGAGCCTCGGTGTTGTCCGTCCAGTCCAGCTTGTTGTTAATGTGGACTCCCAGGTACTTATAGCTGTCCACCATCTCCACTTCCTCCCCCCGGATGGTAATGGGGGGAGGTGTCCTCCTACTCCGCCCAAAGTGCACCACCATCTCCTTGGTCTTGCCGATGTTGAGCTGGAGGTGGTTAGAGTCACACTCTGACACAAAGTTCTCCACCAGAGCTCTATACTCCTCATCTCTGTCGTCACTGATGTAGCCAACGATGGACGAGTCGTCAGAGAACTTTTGGAGGTGACACTTGTTGGAGTTAGCCTGAAAGTCTGAGGTGTAGAGGGTGAACAGAAATGGTGACATAATAGTTCCCTGGGGGGCGCCAGTACTGCAGACCACCATCTCTGATTGGCAACCCTGCATTCTGACATAGTGGTGTCTGTTGGTCAGGTAGTTGTGGATCCATGCTACAAGGGTGTCCTCCACATGCATCACTGCTCGTTTTTCCAAGACAGTCTGGCTGCAGACCGGACCCAGCTCTGCAGACCTGCACTGAGAGGACCCGCTGCACTGAGAGGACCCGACGTCACGTTACGCCAACGTCACGTTACGTTGCCTGCACTGACAGGACCCTACGTTGCAGATGTCCCAGACCTCCAACGTCACGTTACATTTTTTTTTAATACTTTTTTTAATTCTTTTTCATATACGGATCGGGTAGTGACAAGCTAACGACAGTTAATGACCGCTAGCCGCTAACTTAGCTGCTAACAGCTAACGGCCTTATACTATCGTCTTACACTAAATTGTATCACACAGATGATTCATTTAACTCTTATATGTAACATGAACCTTGTCAAAGACAATCCTTACAAGTAAACTTCTGAGGAGGGCAGATTTCGCCAAGTTTTACTAAGTATCTATGACAGGAGTCACTACCCGATCCGTACGAATTTCTATGTCTGAATCCATCGTGTATATATCTACATCGCTGTCACGGCTCGAGAGGAAGTGACGCAGTGTTCGCGCATGCGCAGTACAAATCGGGTAGCCGTACGGATCAGGTAGTGACAGTCTGCAACGTAGGGTCCTGTCAGTGCAGGAAACGTAACGTGACGTTGGCGTAACGTGACGTCGGGTCCTCTCATTGCAGGTCTGCAACGTAGGGTCCTGTCAGTGCAGGTCTGCAGCCAGACCCATCTCCGTTTTTCAGCCAGCAGCGATGGCTTGATGGTATTAAAGGCACTAGAGAAGTCAAAAAACATGATTCTCACCATGCTCCCTGGCTTCTTCAGGTGTGCATAGGCCCTGTGCAACATGTATATGATGGCGTCCTCGACTCCCACCCCTCTCGATAGGCAAACTGCAATGGGTCCAGGTAGTCCTTCACCTGGGGCTTGAGATGTTGTAGAACCAACCTCTCCATGATTTTCATGACCTGGGATGTGAGGGCCACAGGCCTGTAGTCGTTGAGGGTGCTGGGACGTCCCTTCTTAGGCACTGGGACGATGCATGATGTTTTCCACAACTGTGGCACCTTCCCCAAGCCCAAAAAGAGGTTAAAGAGATGCTGGAATGGCTCTGCCAGCTCCGAAGCACACACCCTGAGCACCCTGGGGTTGATGTTGTCTGGTCCCCTCGCCTTTCTCACGTGGACCCGTTGCCACCTCGCCTGGTTGGCTGTGATGGCAATAGGACTGTGGCCCCAGATGATTGGGGGGGAGGGGTGGTGGGGCAGGGGGGTTATCTCCCAACTGAGGTGGGACGGTGATAATGGGGTGGTGCGAGATGGGTTTTGGGGAGGGGGTGACGCGGCTAGACCGGGGGACCCAGGCTGTCCTGTCTGGGCGCCAATCTGTCCTCCCTGAGATGATTGGTCAAACCTACTAAAGTATGAGTTCA
The DNA here is from genome assembly GCA_036419115.1 of Scarus forsteni. Classification (NCBI taxonomy): domain Eukaryota; kingdom Metazoa; phylum Chordata; class Actinopteri; order Labriformes; family Labridae; genus Scarus; species Scarus forsteni. The sequence goes on from JAZDUH010000177.1 coordinate 989,333, forward strand.
TCTCGTTTGCCCGCTCACGGTTCCCCTCCACGGCAACAGTTGGTTGTTTGTAGCCAGTGATTTTTCTAAACCCCCCCCACAACTCCCTGGAGCTGTGGGCAACCAGCCCTCCCTCCAGCTTCCTCTTATAGTCCTCCTTCGCCGTCCCCAGCTCCGTCTTTAAATGTTTTTGCACCGTCCTGGCACCTTCAGTATCCCCAGCCTTGAACCGCCTCCTCTTCTCCTTCACCAGGGATTTGATGCGTCCATTTATCCATTGTTTATTATTTGGAAAACATCGCACCCTCTTAGTGGGCACAATACTCTCCTCACAGAACTTGATGTAATCTGTCACACAGTCTGTAAGACCATCTATGTCCTCCCCATGGACCCCTTGGAACATCTCCCAATCAGTTGTACTGAGGCAGAACCTTAGCTCCTCCTCCACTTCCTCTGACCACTGCTGGATGGTCCTGGTGGTGGCTGGCAGCCTCCTGATGAGAGGTCTGTATGTTGGTGCAAGCCAGATGAGGTTGTGGTCTGATGTCCCTAGTGGCGGAAGAGCAGTAGATCTGTACGCCTCTTTTGCATTGGCGTATAGCATATCCAGAATTTTATCTTTCCTAGTTTTGCACTTGACATACTGTGTGAAGTTTGTCAGTCTCTTAGCCACATTCACATGGTTAAAGTCCCCGTTGACCACCATGAATGCGCTGGGATGCGCAGTCTGTAACCCCGTGACACACGAGTGGATGATGTCACACGCTCTACCCGGAACTGCACCCGGTGGAATGTAAACAGTTATGGCGAGTACATGTGAATATTCTCTCGGTAGATATTTTGGCCGGAGACCCAGCGCCAGCAACTCAATGTCAGGGGTACTGATCTGCTCCTTAATAGTGACATGTCCTGGATGACACCACATTGTGTTCACAAAAACGGCTATCCCACCGCCCTTGGTTTTACCGCTGTCTTCCTTCCTGTCGGCTCGCACCATGGTGAAGCCCTCCTGCTCCACGGCGCTGTCTGGAATCGCCGGGTTCATCCACGACTCTGTGAAACACAGGAGACTTGCTTTCCCGTAATCCTGCTGGTTCTCTACCAAAGCGGAGAGCTCGTCAGTCTTGTTGGCCAGCAATCGGACGTTCCCCATTAGAATGGAAGGCAGGCACGTCTTGTTGTCCCTTTTATTCCTTTTCTCCCTTACGATCGCTCCGGCTCTTGACCCTCGCTTGTGGGGCTTGATATCAGGGGGCAGTGTCCCCGGAAGAGCTGCAGCTCGACTCCTGAGAGCTAAAAGTTTCTCCCTGGTGTAAGTTCTCATTCTTCCACAACCCCAAGCGTGTTGCAGTCCAAACTTGATGTTGAGAAGTTAGTAAATGTTAAAGAAAGTTATAAAAAGAGATAGAGTTCCTAGGGAGCCGTTAGAAACTAAACAGAGTAGAAATAAGTGGAGCTAGCTGACAGGCTGCCACCTCTGCGGCACCATGGGGCGACGGTGGCGCAGTTGGATAGTGCGCTTGGTCAGTGATCAGGAGGTTGCAGGTTCAACCCCAGCTCCGGGCAACACATGGCGATGTGTCCTTAACCCCAAATTGCTCCCACTGCTGCATCAGTGGCGTGTAAATGGGCATGAAAGGGTGTGAATTAGAGGTAAGATCTTAAGCCCGAGCCCGACCCAGCCCAAAGTGTCAATTATTACGTTCGGGTCGGGTTGGGTCGGGCCCGGCCTTCCCTCTCGCCAACTTTTTTTAAATAAATATATATTTATATATTATCTATTCTTCTCCTCCTGTCCCTTTACCTTCCCGACCGTACACACTCACAGTCAAAAGCATACTAGGAAGCTTTAGGGCTCCGCTTTTTCAACCAGAGGCAGTGACACCTGTTTCACGAGCCATTGCTGACTGAAGTCTGTAATAACCAAACACGGCTTGGGACACGCGCGCGCTTTACGCAGCGATCAATGCCAGATGTTCAAGAGGACGAGACCCGAGACTGAACTCCCGCACAATACTCTCTTTCTAGATGACTGCCCTGGACCACCTACCTCAGCAGGTCTGACTTCTGCAAACAGCAGCCGGTCCAGAAACATGTATGAATGGATTCATCCGTCCGCGCAGTCTCCAGCGGAGGATTTTTAAAGTCTGTTTGTTTCCGCCTTTGGTAACGAAGACTTTAGTGAACCTGCTGCGCTCTGGAGGCTTTACCCCGTGTATCTCAGATGCCCTTCCTTGTGATCTACAATGAAGCCCATACCTGCTCCTGCTGCTGCTCCTCTTCTCGTCAGAGAGGCGCGTCCATGTGAGCACAATATGACACACAGAAATATTTTTAACAAACTTTTCCAGCGTTATTTCATTGTGTAAATGCATTTATAATGATCATAAAAAATATGTAGATTATTTTAACATTAAGAAAAATTGCGTTTTTTTCTGCCAACTCGAAGAAATTAAAATAAATGTCAAATGGGCTGCTGCATTTTGCCAACGAAATGAAGCATGAACTATCACACCTGATAGAACAGACACACAAATATAAAAGATATAAATGTTTGTTGAATATGCATCTTACAGTCTTGTTTAACTGGGAGAATTCGTTACTAAAGACAGGCTTTAATTTGATATCATTATGCACAGGCATCGTCACAAATGTGATCACCGGAGCAGTGCTCTGTCCGGGACTGACTGACACATCCCCTCCCTTTCCTCCTCCTCCTGAGTCCTCACAAATAAAATATAAAATTTCTGTTTTTTTCGGGCTCTGGCCTGCAAATCGAGTTTATTGATCGGGCTCGGGCCGGGTCGGGCTTTATACCGGCGGGCCTGGGTCGGGTCGGGCTGGATTTTTTAGGCCCGATCTTACCTCTAGTGTGAATGTGTTAGAGATACTGATGGATAGCTAACATAGAAACTCTGAACCATCAGTGAGTGAATGTGAGAGCGAATGGGTGTGAATGGGTAGGTGTGGCCTGTGGTGTAAAGCAGCTATGAGTAGTCTAAGACTAGCAAAGCGCTATATAAGCTCAAGTCCATTTACCATTTACTATTTATCTGGCCCGCATTCAGTTTGGAATGGATTGGAATGATCCACTCTTGTTTGCAAGAAGTGGGCCACAATCGAGCCATCACAATGCCAGATATAAACCAGAGGCACCCAGCAAACCGGTCATGGGCCACTTTGGGCTCACATCCGGATGACTTGGTGTAAAGTTTACCATGTTTCAGCCAAAGGTGGGCTGTATTTGTTTTGTGATATTTGGTCCAAATGTAGCATGTAGCACATGGGCCGGCTTTGATTCATATCTGCTTCATACGGGCCAGAAGAACGCCTAAAGTGACAGACTGTTGCCAGAAGTGGCCCACATCCGTATGCTATCTGGGATGGATGAATGGAGATTGTAGATTTTGATTCAGTATTGATTCTGTAAATAAATCAGGAAGGTCGATTGAGTTAGAGAAACTCTGAGTAAGAACACAATAATTCAACTGCTTTTAAAGGTTAAGACTTTGTGCTTCTGATTAAAAATACTATTATCTGTGGTTATGAGTTTAGAAATATCATTCTATTGTGTATCAGCAGAGATCCAATCCCCTATATGTCCCTGTGATATTATCCTCCTGTGAAACCTGATCTTCTCCTGATCTGTTCCAGGCCTTTTCCAGCTGAAAATGAACTATTGCTGTGATTTTACTCCATCATTGATTAAGTGAAGGCTGGATGTTTGCAGCCTCTGCAGGTTAATTGTGCTTGTATGCTCAGGCCTGAGGTCAGGTATTGTTTCATAGGTCTGCCTCCTCCTGCTGTTTGACATGTTGTTTTCTGTATATGCTGCTCAGGGTGATAAATAACTTCATGGTATAACGGAGCAGACTGGAGGAAATATCAGCTCCCATGCTGAATCCAAACTGCTGAGGCAGAGAGGCCTCATTAAAGCATTCTGAGATTAAACATTTTCAGTGGATCTGCTCTCAGTCTTGGACGGGCCTGATGACTCAGAATGAGTGACTCAGTTTCAGCTCTTAATGGTCTGATGTTGGCCTGGTGTTTCTGTCCTTCTCTGATTTAGATCTGCCCGTCCTCCTCTCTGCGCCCATACAAACACAGACCTTTAGCGTCCTCTCGTAATTACTTCTCACCCACAAAAACTCTCATTTACCAGTTCAATCACCGGCTCTCCGCTCCCACACGTTTAATCAGAATATTGAAAATAAGATGACCTCCTCTGAGGGGGCTTTGCTCGGCCTGCTGGGAAACATGGAGGAAATTATTCAGTGAATAAGCAGAGAGGAAAAGGGGCTACAGCGGGAGAGGAATTACACAAAATCCTCCAAAAAGCTCTGGTGCACAGGTACTTGGTCATCTTCAAACTTTTTCTGTCCTCTCGTGGTGATGCTGAGGCTGCAGGCCCTCGTGAAAAATGCCTCCAAACCTTTAAATGGATTTCCTTCAAACATTCAGGTTCTGTCCATCTGCATGTCAGGAAAACTTGACCAGATGTTTGAGGCCTAAGGTCAGGGTCATGCCATCTCGAGGTCATCTTTGCTTGTGATCACAATGGACCTCATTCACTAATAAATGCGTAGAAATGTTCTTACTCTGCGCACAAGTTGAGTTTTTACGCAAAATCACCGCCGGATTCATGACACGTGCGTACCAGCCAATTTTCTTTGCACCACCGTGCGTATGTTAGTAAATCAGAATCATTCTAAATTGACAGGCTCGTGCCCGCAATTATCAATCAGCATAAACCACGCCCCTATTTCTCTATAAAAGGACATCCGTTTGGAGCATTAGAAGGAGATCGGGAAGGAGGTTTGAAGCTATGAGAGATGGCCCCAAAAATAAAAAGAAGGAATTTCACAGCAGCCGAAATTGAAGTAATCGTGTCAGAGGTGGAGGCAAGAAAAAAAACACTTTTTCAAAGCGTTTCAAGTGGAGTAACAATGACGCACAAAAAGGATATCTGGGCCTCAATCACAGAAGCCGTCAATGTGGTGTCACCTGAGGTCCGCACCGTGGCTCAGGTAAAGAAAAAGTGGTTCGATATCAAGGTGGACGCAAAGAGGAGGATATCGGACCAACAGAAAAAGAAGGAAACCGGAGGAGGACAAGGCCCACCTGATCTCGCTCCACAGGATGAGCGATTGGCTGCAATGATTGGAGACTCATCCATATCTGGGATATGTCAGCGGAACGAGGGTGAAAGTGACGACATTCCGCCATCATTTTAAGGTAACAATTTGCTTAGATTTGGAATTCAATAATAAAATGCACGAGTGAAGTCAAGCAGACAATTTTTTTTATTTAACTGAAAAAGTAGATTCTGATTGCAACAATTTCTTAATCCAAAGGTCCGGATAGCAGTGATGTGGAGGACGTCACGCCATCAGCGTCCTCATCGCTGTTGCCACCGCCAGCCACACATCTCACTCCTCAGGATTCCTCTCGGGACTCTCGTCGGCAGGGCCACGTGCTGACAGATGAAGTCCTGAAAAATCAGGTGGCTCTCCTGGACGCTGTGAAGGAGATAGCAACGGGCATCAGTAACATTAATGGATATTTTTGTTGAAAAATAACCTTTTTTTTTTTCCAGATAAGCTTGGTGTGCGTTTGTCATTTACTTTTAATTGATAGGCTACCTCAATTTCACGCTTCTTTGACTGTTCCACCCTGAAAAGAAACCCGTCACACTTAAATCACTTCAGGTGGTACCAAGTAATTGAATTAAGTCTGTTCAGCTCAATTTAATAAGTTGCTCGATCTTGGCTCTCGGTGTTGAATAGTGCTGGACAAACTTTATTCAGTTACTTGTTACTAATTAAAGCAGTTTAACATCTTACAAAAGTCGTCTCTTCCTGCTAGCTATTACGTTCTGTTTTGTATTAATCCAAGAGATTTAACTTAAGTACCAAGAGTTATTTAACAGCTTTCAGTGCTCACCTTCAAGCCGCTGCAGTAGTTCGTAGCGAGCCTGAACTGCTGCTCTGCCGGGAGCGCCTGCATTTAGCGGTGCGTCCCCGTCCCCGTCTGGTTGTGGTTCAGCGCCGGGTGGTGTGGGAACGGCATGGGCCATGCCAAGGTTGTGGAGGACACAGCATGCCAGGATTATTCTGCAAACCTTCTCAGGGGCGTAGAGGAGTCTGCCACCAGCTGTATCCAAGCACATCCAGCGGCCCTTCAGCAGCCCAAATGTGCGCTCTATTACGGCGCGCGTGGGCATGAATGTTATTAAACCGCACCTCTTGAGGGGTCTCTGGATCAGCAAACGGAGTCATTAGCCAGGTTTTAAGACCATATCCACGGTCACCTAAATGGTAGAAATAATAAAAAAAAAAATCAGCACAAACAGAACACGCTTTTAGATTTGATATTATGGTCCTAAAACATAAATTACACTCACCCACGAGCCACCCATCACTCAAAGCCCCTGCCTCCAAGCGCATCCCCACGGTGCTGTTCTGGAGAATAAAGGAGTCGTGGGTTCCTCCAGGCCACCGAGCCAACACATTGAGAATCTGGCAGTCAGCATCACAGATTACCTGCACGTTGATGGAGTAATAATTTTTTCGATTCACAAACTGCATGGAGTCTGCTGTTGGAGCCTTAATGCGCACGTGTGTGCAGTCAATTGCCCCAACCGTGTTTGGCATCCCAGCGATGCCATGGAAACCCCTCTTAGCTTCTCTCTGGCGCTGTTCTCCGTAGGGAAATTGGATATGTCTGGATATTTGCGCTACAATGCCATTCAAAACTTTAGGGATGGCACGGCTCAGAGAAGGCTGAGAGATCCCAGCCCGATCCGCAATTTCCCTCTGAAATGTTCCCGTTGCCAGGAAAGCCAGGGTGGAGAGAACTTGGACATCAGGAGGAACCGGATGAGAGTGATGCGTTTGAGCGCTCAGTTGATGTCCCAGTGAATTGCAGAGTTGCAGCAATACATGCCTTGGCAGTCGAAATCGGCTGATAAGCCATTCATCACTCTCCTCAAACATGTTTCTGCGGTCTCTGAAAATGCGCTCTCTTCTTAGGGCACAGCCCGCAATTTCTTCCAGCAAAGCTAGATCTGCCATCTTTCCTTTTTTTGGTGAGATGATGCGTGCCTTTTAAAGGCCAACAATTAAGCAGTTAAATTAGCAGCAGATGCGTGATTCATAGTAGGCGGTGGTTTCCAATCTTCAATTAAGAATACTCAAAGTTGTGTTATTTTACTTACATGCATATAATACATTCAGTCAGTACATTTGCAAATTCCCCGTTTTAATTACTATGTCTATGATATTTATAAATTAATGTGCTTCAATACGTTGTGCATCTTCTTAAAAGATGTGCGTTTGAAGTTTTTTTGGACGCCGATCATTCATTATTTGTGCGTACGCATGGTCCGAGGAGGTTCTAAATTTGTTCGCAAAATAAGAACAAATCCAAGTAAGAAAATATTGATGAATCACAGATTTTTGCGTCAAACGTTCGTACACACGATTTAAGCACAAATTTGTGCGTACGCACTGTTCGTGAATGAGGCCCAATATCTCCAAATAACTTGAAGGGAGTTTCCTGAGACTTTGCACAAATGTTAACAAAGACCTTGAGAACTGGGTGAAGCCATGTAATTGTCAGAGGAGCCTGTGGCTATATGGCTACATTTGGTTTGATTTAGTCTGTTTTTCTTTTTGTTCGTTGTCTTTGTGACCTCTTGTTTCCCTTGTCTCTCGAGTTTCCTGTTTTATTATGAAATCCCTGTGTCCCTTGTGATGTTTCCTGCACTCCATTCTGTGAAAAAAAACAAATTTAAATACATTTATTAGAGGTTAGCCTCGAGGGATGCAACATCAGGTTTTCAGGAGGGTCCTTGTGTCTGAATGGCTGTGGTGATAATTTTATAGAAGTATAATCAATGATAGTGTGGGAGCCAAATTTAGTTCATAGATTTGATATTAAATACATTAGAACAATATGTATTTTGCTCAAAACAGTTATCTTTAGTTTGACATTTCATTTGTGTAAATAATTCATAACTGTCTTAAAAGCCAGTTTAAATTGTTTCAAAGATAATTTATGTTGACTTATGTTACTACCACTTTAAGAGAAAGAGAGCATTTATCAGCAGTGGGATGGCTCAGGGGTGGCTGCAGGCAGTTGCAGACTGATCTAGGACGGAGTCACATGGTTTATCTACTGCTGTATGTTTTTGAAGTTTATTTAGAAACTTTGCTTTGATGGGCGGAGCGGTGACCCAGCAGGTAGTCCACGTGCCTCACAGCAAAAGGTCCCAGGTTCGATCTCTGGGTTGGACAGGGGCCTTTCTGTTCGAAGTTTGCATGTTCTTCCCGTGCATGCGTGGGTTCCCTCCAGCACTCAAGCTTACTCCCACAGACCAAAAATTTGCACATCAGGTTAATAGGTGACTCTAACTTGCCCTTAGGTATGAGTGTAAGCGTGAATGGTTGTCTGTCTCGACTGTGGACTGGTTCAGGGTGTACCCTGTCTGTAGCCCGAAGACAACCCCCCCCAACCCCAAAAGGGATAAGGGGTATAGAAAATTAATGAATAAACTTTGCTTTGACTCTTTCTGTACAAATGAATCAACAAGCTGTGGATTATTGATCCTCATTGATCAGCAACCCACCACAGATAGTCTTACAGAAAACAAGAAGGTGGTGACGAACTAATTGGTGCCCAGACCACAAGTGCATCCCCACCATATTTGTCTCTGTTAAGTATAAATGTATTAAAGGTCAGTCTCTGGAGATGTGACATCCCATTTTCAAGAGGGACCTCATGTCCATGTGGTGCTAAAATACTTACTATAGATGTATCAACCATGGATAGAGAGATCGTGCTAATCTACAATAACAACTGTAATGATTATGAACTAGAATGGGGCAAAAGAAATGGCCAAATATGTGTCATGTCTGCAGGTGTAGGAAAGGGTTGTCCCAGTTCTCCGTAGGGCTATGACCAAGGGTTCAAGGAGGTAGAAGCAATGTTGAGGATTTAAGATCAACAGATCATGTTATTCATGTCTCTACTTTAAAAACAGAAATCCTCATTAAAATGAAAACCTGTTTGTTATAAAAATGTGACTGAAACTGTTTTTGAACCAAGCTGTAAAGATGTTTAATTAAGCAGTAAATATCTCCTTAACAGCTTTGTTTCCTGCAGCGAGCCTCAAGTGTACGCTCAGGTTCAGCCTCCTTCAGCCCAGGAGGTGCTGCCGCTTCCTGTGATCAGCCTGTTAAAGCAACAGCAGCTCCAGCAGAGCATCTTAGACAGAGTGAGAGTAGAGGTGGATCAGAAACTCTGCACATGAAAACTGGAGGGTTTTTGAATGTGACTATCAAGATCTTCTAACAGTCTTGATCCAGATTTAAGGTAAACTTAAGTATCGAGGATAGGAGCCCTCAGACTGATGCTCTGTTTTGCTCTCTGCAGATGAAGCTCCGGTCACTCTCCTCCTCCACTGTAGTCAAGTTCTCTCAGCAGAAAAATGTCCCCGTAACAGTGAACATTAAAAAGTGGGAGTACACTCTGCTCCTTTAAAAGGTCTGAATACAGCCCGACCATTTCACTGCTGAATGGACTTGAAGTCATGAGAGTTCTTTCTCTTTCCAGTCTTTACAAAGTTAGGATGGTGTCAATAAAACTAATGTAATATTTCACATTGTGAATCAAACAAAAAGCTGAACACAGAAACTCTTCTGATTATCTTCCTCTAAACTCTTGGTTGAACAGACAGAGGCCTCTCGCTGATATTCATGTTTTCAGGCATTCACCTCTTTATGTGAGAAATAAAGCTCCGCCTTTAACACAGTAACATGATCATGAGTGTCCTTGTTGACTTATACACCCTATGTGCTCCTGGATTTGATCTGCTTTCGCTCTTACCCCCAATTTCCACCACACGTGAAAGCGCTGCGCCGCGCCGCGATCTTGCTCCGAATCTCAAAACCCATTGGAAGCGGCGCGCCGCGCTGCGCCGCGGAGCTCAATCTGGAGGGGGAGGGCTGATCCCCCGAGAGCCACGGCTCTCATGAGAATAGCGATGTCACACGCTCATAAAACATGTTATAGACTGAGAAAAGCAATAAACAACACCTCACTTCACTTCTCTAAGGTCCCTCTGCTGGTCCCAACCACACAGCTTCGTGAATTATTCAACTTCTGTCCGCCTATATCCGTGTAGAAAGACTATGGCATGCAGTGTTATATATTTCTGTCCCTCTACAATTCACTTTTCTTCGTCCATGGTGTCGTGTTGTCTCTGGGACCCTCTGACCGACTGCTGGCCTGAAGCTTGTGCTTCCGGTTTCGACGTAATGACAATTAATTTAGGAAAATTACGTGCAAAAGTCCGTGCATTGTGTTTTATTTTGAAACTTCCGGTTACTCCACACGGTGACTTCCTGCTAGGTGCTTTCTTAATGACTCTGAATTTACGAGGTGTGGAAGCGGCCGCGCCGAAAATAGACCTGAAGCGTATCTCTTGCGCCTAGGCGCGCGCCGGCGCTTCAGGATCGCGGCACGGCGCTTTCGCGTGCAGTGGAAATTGCCTGATAGACTACACTGGGAGTGAAGTGCTCCTCAGGACGCCATTCACAGAAGCGGCTCAAATGTTTTCTTACTGTGCAGGAAGTACTCGTTTCATTCTTTAACATTAAAACATGATCAGATTCATCCTCCTGAATATGAACACTCCAACATAAAGAGTCTACTCATATGTAAGACACTTCAGATACAGCAGGTCAACTACTCCTCAGAGCAATTTCTCAGGAAATCCCATGACTACAGCTCAGTGCATTTAAGACTTTTAGACATGCTGAAGACAACCTGCAGAGGTTTAAATGGAGAATCAGAACAGAGAAGACAGAAGATTTCAATGGGCCAATGGATCAGCTCAAATCGGCAGGGGTATCCCCCCCTTAACATGCAACATAATACAGTGACCCAGTCTGACGTCACGTTACACTCTGCGCTAACCTGCTGCAGCAGAGAAGGCAGCTGCTGCGCTCATTCCGCCTCGGATTTAAACAAACAAACAAAAAATCCTCGGCAGAGTGGTGGTGCTACAGGATTTCACCACAAGAGGGCCCGTGGGTTTTCATAACCCACCAACCCTACGTAAACTACGCCACTGCCTCTAGCGACAAGTTGGCCCCATCCAAGGCAATCACTTCGCTTGTCTCTTGAAAAAGTTGATCTTTTTAGGCAATGTTGTTTGTAGCTGTGCGGCAATAGCCAATCAGCAGTGTGTACCGTATCAAACAGTTTTTATTCCAGACTGCAGAGTAACAATCTATGTTCCTGTGGAAACATTAGACAGTGAGAAAATTAGTTCCACCTGACGGACTGCAGAGAATGCACAGAGGGCGTTGGTGGTGCAGTGGGATAGTGCGCTTGGTCAGTGATTGGGTGATTGCAGATTCAAGCCCAGCTCCGGGCATCACATGATGTGTCCTTTATTAAGACACTTAACCCCAAGTTGCTCCCGCTGCTGCGTCAGTGGCATGTAAATGGGCATGAATGTGTTTGAGATACTGATGGATAACTAACATAGAAACTCAGAACCATCCGTGAGTGACAGTGAGACTGAATGGGTGTGACCTGCAGTGTAAAGCAGCTTTGAGTAGTCAATGACAAGAAAGAGCAATATAAGCTCAAGTCCATTTACCATTTACAGATGATGCTGCTGCAGTGGTTGGTAGGTGAGTGAAAAGGATACAGTTGGAATAATGTCAGCTTATACATCCCATTATACCATATATGAAAAGATCGTGGTGAAACTCGAGCGGATATGACGTCACTGAGTCACATTCGGTGTGAACACAGCTTCAGTCCCAACTGAGCATGGTTCAAACCCCACAGCCTACTTGAGGATTGTTGCTGACCATGTCCATCCCTTTGTGACCACAGTGGACCATCTTCTGATGGAGACTTCAGCAGCTCCATGTCTCAGAGCTCAGATCAGCTCACCACTGGTTTCTTCACTCCAGTGGCCTCCACGGTCACCAGTTCTCAACCTTAGGATATGGTGGAGCAGGAGGTTCTCATCATGGATGTTCAGCAGACACATCTGCAGTGACTGTGTGACATTTTAGACCCAGAGACTGATTTTTTTGTTCTTCACTGTGTAATTGGTCCTCCTAGAATATGGATTTATCTTAAACTCTCTGATTCCTCTTCTTTTTGTGTAGAGTTCTGGGTTCATTATTAATTTCCATCATGAGTGGATAAATATGAGCTTGATTTAGAGCTGTAGAGGGAAGCTGTAATCTCCTTGTGCATCATTGAGAATGTTATTGGTTAAATATTTGATGTAAAGGTGCAAATGTTTGCAGATAAATGCAGAAAATCAAATGTAAATGTGAAGCTGGAGGCTCTCAAAGGCGCTGAGACAGAAAGGCAGCCGTGGCTGTGAGTGACAGCGTCTCTGTGTCAGCCTGCCGTTTATTTCTAAATGAAAATGCCAATCTCTCAGGTGGAGTATTTTCCCTCTGCAGGTGTGACAGGACTTCAGATGGCCTCGATGTGAACGAGGCTGCAGAAAGATGAGGGCCAAATATCAAATCCATCACGGGCGGGTCGATAGGTGCGACCTTGTATACAACATCCTTCCTAACCTGTCTCAGGGGAGCAGATTTTTCATAATGCTGACAGCAGAGGGGAAGACGACGGGATTATTCTTCAGAGGTTCTGAGCTTTTGTTCATGAGACAGAGGGCTGAGTGTTCAGGGGTGGAAAGACGTCCATGTAAAATCTCAATCAGAGAAAATCCAGATCAGGGCTGCGTACCTCACACCGAGAAGGTTGCTGGTTTGCTTCTGTATGGAGTTTGCATGTTCTCTGTGTGCATACCTGGTTTTCTCCAAATACATTTGTTTCCTCCCACAGACCAAAACCATGCTCCTTATTTGGTAACTCTAAATTGCCTTTTAGATGTGAGTTAGCTTGTGAATTGTTGTCTTTCTATGTCAGCCCATTAATTGGCTGGTGATCTGTTTAGTCACTGTACGATGGGAATGGCTACACATCCTGTGATCTTGAAAGAGAAAAGTGTGACAGCGAATGGATGTAGTGGTGGATGATTTCAATGTTAAGTACAGAAACAGTTATTTCTGGCTCTGGGAGGCTTGTGTGCAAATGAATATCCATCCATGATAGGGCTGTACAATTATTCTGCATTTTAAACCAACACTATGTTGTTTTTCCACCCTAATATAATATTTCATGAGTCATTGTGATGGTTCATCACCTTACAACAGGTTGAATGACACCTCTGTTATGGTCTGAGCATCTGTATCACCTTCACTGGCACAATGTAACTTTGATGTACAGTTGCAAGAAAAAATATGTTAACCCCTTGGGATTACTTGGATTTCTGCTTAAATTGGTCATAAAATATGTTCTGATCTACATCTAAGTTACTTCACTAGACAAACACAGTCTGATTAAGCTAATACCACACAAAAAATAACAAGTTTTCATGTTTTTAGTTACCACAACATGCAAATATTCACAGTGCAGGGTGGAAAAAGTATGTGAACTGTAACCCTGGTGAAAAACCAGGTTAACTAACACCAGATAACTTAATAAGCAAAGTGAAAATGATAACTACTTCCCTTATCATTGTTATTGCAGTTGTTCTGTATTATTTGGAAAAAGCTGAAATGTACTACTTGTACTTGAAGGCAGCATCTAGAGTATCGCACCTTGTAACCACACAGAAGCACCCTGTCACTTAACAACCAATGAGCTGCTTAGTTCAGCTGCTTAGTTCAGCTTAGGAAGGAAGGACCTTAGCGGTAAATTGTACTTCCTCTTTTGCCTCTGCCGATGCCACGAGAGAGCACGCATCCCGAGAGGAGAAAAATATTGAGAAGGAGGAGAGGTGCTGGGCAGCGGAAATAACTACGATGGTGAAGTTCTTCTATCCTGTTGAGAGTGTTGTTCGAGACCGGGACCCTGACGTTGTTCAGTAGTGGAGCATTATGACTCGGTAAGATATTAGCTGTTGATATGCTAGCTACTGCTGCTATTGATCACTGATGCTAAGGGCAAACTGTTCTTCGGTTTTATGTCTCATGTAGAGTGTTAAATAAATTGTTAAGCACCTTGTATGTGGGTTAGCACATTAAACAGCACATTTACAGCTGAAAGTCACTTTACTTAATGTCAATGCAGGAAACTGCAGTAGTTATTTTGGACTGAAGGAAGCACGAGGCTTGTTTTTTGGCCCAAGCCACACATTTCTTTTGTGTTAGTGGTGTGTGATGGAAAGTTACTTTTTGTTCAAGAGAGAAAGCCTCAGAGAAGCTGGAGTATTTTACTTTCATGGGAAATGTGATTCCACGGTAAAAGTTATGTCACTTACACTTCATGGAGCATCGGTGGCGCAGTTGGATAGTGCACTTGGTCAGTGTTCGGGAGGTTGCAGGTTCAAGCCCAGCTCCAGGCGACGTGTCACGATGTGTCCTTGGGCAAGACACTTAACTCCAAGTTGCTCCCACTGCTACGTCAGTGGCGTGTAAATGGGCATGAAAGGGCTTGAATGTGTTAGAAATACTGATGGATAACTAACATAGAAACTCTGAACCATCAGTGAGTGAATGTGAGAGCAAATGGGTGTGAATGGGTAGGTGTGACCTGCAATGTAAAGCAACTTTGAGTAGTCCAAGACTAGAAAAGCGCTATATAAGCTCAAGTCCATTTAGCATTTACCATTTTACACAATGAGTTAAACTGATTTATACAGAGGATACTGGTAGTGTCTGCTGAATGTAATGATTTTGGGTTTAATGTTCAATATATGAAATATTTGTTTTCCTTGTTATGTTGGTTAAGTTGAAGCAGCTTATTCTGGTTGTTGGTTATTGTTTTGGGTCAAAATGTACTAAGTATATGCTGTTAGGATAAAACACTTCAGCAGGTTTTCCATGAAGAATTTTTGAATTGAACTACTAGACATGTATCAGTAATTGCATTCAGTAGTACTTTAATTGACTTCATAATTTAACTCAGTGTACAGACTAAAACCTGTTTTTAAATACAGGTCAGGTTTTATGTGGAGCGAAAGATTCCTGTGGATGATTCTGAAGACTTCTGCGGATTCCAGTAGATGGCGAGCCACCCACCTTGAGCCCCAGAAACAGGATCTACACTCCTCTGAGTTAGCAGACGAACTGACTGCTTCTGGTAGGATTGTGCCAGTCAGCCTGTGGGGGCACCAACTTGAACACATCTTAGAAAGAGTGCACTCCAACGATCTTAAAGACCCAGCGGATCCCTGGCTTTTCAAAGACTTGTCAGAACTCCTCTGATCCAACCTGACTTGACTTTGACTGACTTTAAAAGCACTTGAACTGAGAGATAACGCAACAAAGATACATTTTAATTTCTTTTAAAGGTTTTTTTTATTTCTTCTGTTTTATTTTTATATACAAATGTTATATTTTGGACTGTTCTTGTAATTACAAATTTAAAGTGAGAGTAATTACAAGTTGAAGTGTTGTTGTGGTTATTGCATTCTAATCCTTGCTCCTTATGACTCTCGAGAGGCGTGTATTTCCAGGAGTGGGTTACAGAACCTTTTGATTTAATAACTGGTTGACCCTTTTTCGTCAGCAATAACCTCAACCAAACATTTCCTGTAGTTGTACTTTAGACCTGCACAACAGTCAGGAGGGATTTTGGACCATTCTTCTGTACGAACCTGTTTCAGTTCAGTAATATTCCTGGGATGTCTGGTGTGAATCGCTCTTTTGAGGTCATGCCACAGCATCTCAATCGGGTTCAGGTCAGGACTCGACTGGGCCACTCCAGAAGCCATATTTTGTTCTGTTGAAGCCATTCCATTGTTGATTTACTTCTATGCTTTGGGTCGTTGTCCTGTTGCATCACCCATTCTCTGTTGAGCTTCAGTTGGCGGACAGATGGTCTTAAGTTTTCCGGCAAAATGTCTTGATAAACTTGGGAATTCATTTTTCGACGATGACAGCAATCTGTCCAGGCCCTGAGGCAGCAAAGCAGCCCCAAACCATAATGCTCCCTCCACCATATTTCACAGCTGGGATGAAGTTTTGATGTTGGTGTGCTGTGCCTTTTTTCTCCACACATAGCATTGTGTGTTCCTTCCAAACAATTAAATTTTGGTTTTATCTGTCCACAGAATAGTTTTTGCCAGTAGTGCTCTTTTGTAAACTTCAAACGAGCAGCAATGGGTTTTTTTGGATAGCAATGGCTTCCTCTGTTGTGTCCTCCCATGAAATCCATTCTTGTGTAATGTTTTACGTATTGTGGATTTGTCAACAATAATGTTAGTGTAGCGTGAGGGTCAGGTTAAGATATATAATTTAGCTGCGACAACGCCACCTGGGGTGGGGAAATTCACCGCCAGGAAATCCTAAACCAGGCCATAACTGAATAAGCATATAAACAAGGTCACACAGGATCGTAATCACCAAGGGCTGAGACGGTTTCAGTTAAAAAGAAAATAAATTTTATTAACAACCTAACAAATTCAAATTTAACACAAGCAATAACCCAAAACAGCCCCAATATTTAAGTAAACCATAAAAAATCCAAAAATTATAACTGTTGCATCAATACCTGACTAGTTAAAATTTGCACTACACAGAAAGAGGTCCCAAGGCAAGGGCTGAGGCTTACCATACGGTAGGGGAAGGGATTCTAATAAGGAAAGGGGTCTTCAAACTAATCACCTGTGACATTGCACACCAACAAAAAAAAAGGGGAATCATGAAAACACCACCACCAGGGAACCGGACGGCCGCTATGGGCCCTCAGCACCTGAACACATGGAGAAAATAATGTCAGAACCCAGCAAGTAATATGTTAAAAATTTATGCACCAGTAATGAACAAAAAGAAGCAAATTAAACACAGAAATAATAATAATGATAATAAGAAGAAGAATTCCCAAAATAATCAAAAGCAAAAACTAACAATCCAAAATAACTCACTAAACATTCAAATACAAAATCAATAATAATAAAAAATAAGAATAATAATCCCCAAAATAGTCAAAAGCAAGAGTTAACAAAATCAAAAATATTTCAACACTAAAATACAAAATCCTCTCAAAAGGTGATCACTGCCACAGCCCTACTGCTCCTGCAGCACATGCACGGCCAGGCCAGCGTTCATAAAGGGGGTTCCAACTAGGAGGGAACCAAGTCCAAAAACCTGAAGCAGCAGTGAGGCAGGAAAGCCGGACTTTAAGCCCGCAGGAGAGAGTTTTGAGCAGGGCTATAAAGCACAGGAGCGTGTACAGGAGGTGAACAACCGAAGGAGTTAAAACAAGCCTAAACAGCAGTGATCGTTGAGGCGATGGCAGACCTGATTGCCTGCAATTAGTCACAGGATACGGTTCCGACGCAGCGCAACAGCGCTCACCATGGAGAGCACGGAGGATGAGGATTCTGCCAGCTCTCCCTCAGTCTGTGGGTCCACCACCACCCCGACAAGCCCCCGGCAGAGCAACTCCAGGTCACCAGCTCCCAGCAGTGCTGGGGAAGTTACTTTTAAAAAGTAGTGTTTGCTCGTTACTCGTTACATTTGAAAAAAGTAACTCTTTACTTTACTTAGTTACCCTCTATGAAGAGTAACTTCTCAAGTTACTTTTCTGTTACTTTTACATTGCTTGATCATGGACAGAACCCCATATCTATTCCTAAATGTGAAGGCCTACAAAAAGTTCTACTACAGAGAACATAACAGTTTTTTGTGCTCTTTATTTTACAAAATGTCACATACCCTGTGGAATGAGAGCTCCTGCCCAGTGTTTCCACATTTTGCTTCTGAAATAAGCAACCTGGTCAATAAAAATAAGCCCAAAATAAGCAACTTCCAGCTATTTCCTTTCCTAATGTGATACACCACTTTTTAAAAAGAGAAGTCTACACAAAGTGTGTTAATTTTCGTCTACATTACATTTCAATATCACAGCACTAAGTATCTATTCAAGAAAAGACCGTCGCTTATAACAAGCAGACCTGGCAACTTTGGCTCTGGAGCATGCGCCATGTGCGTGAGTGTGTTTGGGGGCGTGCATATAGCCAGGAAACAAGGAAGTGGACAAACTGCCTACCGCAGTCGTGTTTTCCTTTATGTTAGGAGCTGGAAGATAATCAGGGGGTTACACACAGACTTAAGAGCCCCAAGAAGCAACCTCATGTTTAGAAACAAGCCCAAAAAACCACGACCTGCGGCCGTGACTCACGAGATTTTCAGCCTTTAGACGCTTATAACGAGTGGACTTGGCAACTGAATAATAAGAAGCTCGTGTCACATGAGCTTGGTCCAGTTGACACGATTTACGCTTTGTTTGAGATAAGTTAATAAATGCCCAGACCATGCACCGAGGAGACCGAGGTGTGTGTGCGCATTACCTGCAGACAACGATGGAAAATCATGTGGCAGCCACACCACACATGGTTCATACCACGCCAAACAAAAGGGCTCCACACCGCGATCACTTCAGGAGACGGGCAGAAGGAAAAGAGAGCTCAAGGTGTGACCCACCTGCCCAAATAACCACGCAAGGTGATGCCCCTCGCTCAAGGTGACACCCCGCGCTCAAGGTAATGCCCTGCGCTGAAGGAGCCGACAGAGCCACACAGTGCCATGCAGTGGCATGGAGGTAGAGGGCCACCTGCCACATCAGCATATGCCAGGGATTTCTGTAAGTCTTCAGCTGACACTCCAGGATTCTTCTTCACCTCATTCAGCATTCTGCGCTGTGCTCTCACAGTTATCTTTACAGGATGACCACGCCTTGGCAGAGAAGCAACAGTGCTGAACTGTCTCCATTTGTAGACAGTCTGTCTTACTGTGGACACATGGACATCAAAGCTTTTAGAGATACTTTTATAACCCTTTCCAGCTTCATGCAAGTCAACAGTTCTTGATTGTAGATCTTCTGAGAGCTTTTCTGTGCAAGGCAATGTTTACATCAGGCAATGCCTCTTGAGAACAGCAAACTCACAACTGGTGTATGTTTTTTTATAGGGTAGGGCAGCTTTAACCAACACATCCTATCTAATCACATTGATAGGACTCCAGGTTGGCTGAGTCCTGGCTCCAATTAGCTCTTGGAGAAGTAATTAGCCGAGGGGCTCACATACTTTTTCCACCCTGCACTGTGACTGTTTACATATTGTGTTCAACAAAAACATGGAAACTTATAATTTTTTTGTGCTGTATTAGTTTAAGCAGACTATGTTTGTCTAGTGATATGAAGTAACTAGATGAAGATCAGAACATATTTTATGACCAATTTAAGCAGAAATCCAAGTAATCCCAAAGGGTTCACATACTTCTTCTTGCAACTGTAGATGGTAGGAACACTTCACACTAAAAATCTACAAATTTTTGCTGCCTTGACTGCTTTACGGCATACGTCAGTTGCCGTGTTATTGTTGGACTTGTAAGTAGATGATGATTTATTCGAGAAGAAACATGATCAGCCTGAACCTTAGCAGTTCACATAGTTTATTTGTCTCTCAGGACGTCCCATCAGCTTCAACAAACGCACGTTGGTGTAAGACAGTGCAGTAACACTCAGCAACCACAGAGGGCACTAGAGAGCTGAAAGCTAGAATCTTACATAGTGCTGCTTTAATGTCATATAATAAGGGACAAAA
Source organism: Scarus forsteni (assembly GCA_036419115.1). Classification (NCBI taxonomy): domain Eukaryota; kingdom Metazoa; phylum Chordata; class Actinopteri; order Labriformes; family Labridae; genus Scarus; species Scarus forsteni. The sequence goes on from JAZDUH010000177.1 coordinate 1,008,972, forward strand.
ACACAAGCTTGAATGTGTTACATGAAGAGAATTTAAGGAATTCACAATTTTAGAAAACCACCACCGCACAGGGAGAACATGTGGACTCCAAACAGAAAGGAACAAACCAACAAGTCCATTTTAGGGCATTGTGGTCTTTCTAGTTGTAGATGGAAAGAAAAAAACAAGAACCTCGATGCATGGTCAGTGCACAGTTGTGCATTTGATCGTCTTTTTGCAAACATGTGGAAGCGTATCAGTGACATCAACCGTCCTTCAGGTCTGCTAGAACAAGAATTTGGAGTACATGTAGTCAACTTTGGTTAACTAGTGCAGGAGTAGACTGTACAAGTGAATCAAAAAGTGTCACTAGTACACTAGTAGACTGCTTTGGGTCAAATAGTACTACTAGTAGACTATAAATGTTCACTAGTACTACTAGTAAGCCTTTTATGCTAGAAGGAGGGCATAGAAAGCAAATTCAGGCCTCCCATTGGCTTAAGAAAATGTTACAATGGATGTGGTTATGTCCTGCCTACCTCATCTGCATTAGGTCTACTAGTGATACTAGTGAATCATTTTGCTTAACTAGTACAACTAGTCGACTAAAAACAGTCTACTAGTAGTATTAATGAGATATTTTCAGTTTACTAGGAGTACTAGTTAACAAAAAATGTGTTTAACTTATGCACTAGTGCATAGACTACATAGACTTTACTAGCAAATCAAGTAGAGTATTAGTAGTTGACTTCTAACAAATGTTACCAGTGAAGTCTCAAAGCTTTACTATTAGCATATAAGGCTTACAAGTAGCACGAGTGACACTTTTTGTAAAAGCCTACTCACACACTAATTGACTAAAATTTACTGCATGTGCATTAAACTGGAGAACATATAGAGCTGTACTACAGTTACTATCACAGATAAAAAATACTCAGTTTTAAAACACACATCCAGGCGTTGGTGGCCCCAGTGGATAGTGCGCTTGGTCAGTGATCGGGAGGTTGCAGGTTCAAGCCCAGCTCCGGGCATCACATGGCGATGTGTCCTTGGGCAAGACACTTAATCCCAAGTTGCTCCCACTGCTGCATCACATTCTGCTGCGTCAGTGGTGTGTAAATGGGCATGAAAGGGTGTGAATGTGTTAGATACAGATGGATAACTAACAGAAACTCTGAACGATCAGTGAATGTGAGAGTGAATGGGTAAGTGTGACCTGTGGTGTAAAGCAGCTTTGAGTAGTCAAAAGACTAGAAAAGTTCTGAAATCAGCTGTTTCAGTTCTGCTCAGTTTTTACCAAACCAGCAGCATCGGCTCTGAAAACTCACCCCCTGTTTCTGTTTCTGTCTGGTTCATGTCCAGGTGTTTTTCCGTTTCAGTTCTATTGTCTGGATGATTCGTCATCCTCACATCAGAATGTGGAGCACATTTCATTCCCAAAAATCAGCAAATGGAAATGAAAATTAATTTGCATATCAATCCTGCTCTGTTATAAACACTGAGACAAACTTTTCTGCCTGGGCGAGGAGAAAAAGACGTTTGATTTCCAGGTCAGGTCTTTGAAGTGCTAATAGAAAACACTCATGAATAAAGGTGAAATGGAAAAACTTTTAAATCAGAGGAACATGAGGCGCTGCAGAACCAAAGAGAATAATGACTGATGTCAGAGCCTTGGCTTCTGACTCCTCTTGTGGTTTTTAAAGTCCTGAAAAGACGTTCATCATGGCTGCATCATTAGTTCATAATGATTTATTTCAGGGAGCATCACCTCCTGTTGACTCACTCGCCTCAGGTCGGCTTTGTTTGCTGATCCACAGTTTAACCCTCACCATGGCCTCCTCCATACTGATGCAGCAGCAGACCATCCAAACTCCAATGTCAGTGTCAACTTTATTTATATAGCACATTTAAATATCCAGCAGCCTACCAAAGTGTTTTACAGCAGTAAAGGCAGACACAGTAAAAACAGTAAGACAATAAAATCAGTAATAAAAACCAATAAAGGCAATAAGAACAAAAACAATACAGTATCAATATGTTTACTAGCCAGTAAAACCAATAAAAGCCCAGTAAAAGTGATCATACTCTGCCAAAGGCCAAGGTGAACAAGTGTGTCTTTAGCCATGTTTTAAAAGTAAAGAGGCCATCAGCAGTCCGCACATTTAAAGGTCATGTTTGTCTCTCCGTCCATCCGTCCGTCTGTCTGTCCATCTGTCTGTGAACAAAATAACTCAAAAAGTTATGGATGGATTTTGATGAAATTTTCAGGAAATATTAAGCATGAGAAAAGGAAGACCTGATTTGATTTTGGTGTTGATCCGGATCAGCGTCTGGCCACCATGGTGAAAAATGTGATTTTCATGAATAACTACTGAACTAAAATAGATATCATTATGAATCCAATTGCTAATGGTATGTTTTCATGGTCAAGGAATCTAAATATTTTGATGAAATAAAGGTAGGACTAATATTTATAGTGAAAATCACAATATGGGTGAGGACTGTGGTGCTGGCGGAGGTCTGCGCTCTCCGAGTGCTTTTCTAGTTAATGATGTGTTTGATAGAAAAGTGTTAAGAGTTTCATATCGCAATATCACAAACACAAGCCAGAGTCAATAAAAATAATTTTCCTCATCCATTATTGTCTTATCCATCTTAAGTTTTATTTATCCCCTTTTCTTAAAAACAAGGTGTTTAGAGAAGGATGGACATTGTTGGTTGTTGCTTAAGTAAATTATATTTCTGTCTCAGTCAGCATGACTGTGGAGAGAGCTGAGGTCGAGCTCGCCTGCTGTGAAGCAGAGGGAAAATGTTTGGATGCGCCCAAAAATTACAAGTCCTGGCATCTAAGTTTCTACTGTGGTCGCATTAAACTCCTAAACCAACAGTGATGTTAGAGACTGAATTAGTTTGCCTGATCAAACCGAGCAGAATAAACCCTCACAGGTCTGAAATGATTTAATAACTAAAATCCTGATTAATCTGTTCAACAATGTGACACAAGGACTGAGAGAAACAAGAAAAATAATGAATGTTTGGATATTAAACACTCCACAGATGGACCAGTGTTTTCATTTGAACTTTTACTTTCAGAGCCAATTGTGAATCAGACCAGGACATGTGGTTAATTATCAAAATGGACTTTAGGGTATGATTCACTGTTGAGGACTGGGGTCATGAAAGGTCACAGGAACACATGGACTTTAACAAATAAACTTAATCTGATGAGGTCAAAGTTCAGATGTGAAGAAAAGAATCAGCTGCAGAGCTGATGGAGAGGACTGCCATGGAAATATCATTGTTATTAACATGGTGCAGCAGTTTCTCTCTCAGGCCAATGCAAGGACTCTTATTCCCTTTATCACCTGTAATATTGATGATTGTAAAGCTCTTATTCAGCAGATGCTCCAAAACTCACGGCTAGTGACAAAGACAAAACCAGAGTTCATGTTGCACTCATTTTAAAATGGACAGCAGTATTACTCGTAAAACAGATCCTTTCCCGGAGTTTTGTGGACATACTTCAATTTCCCGAAGATAAACTGGAAAAACGTCCCAGACCTGAAGGACCTAATGACAGTTTCTGCTCAAAGTAAGTAATAATGATATGTCAGAGACAAATAAGCAGAGTAGAGGAGGCTGTTTGTTTATCATAACAATCTGTCAGGTAACGAGAGATGCATTCACTATACGATGTAACCACATGCCCTCGTTACGCAGAGGAATACGGTAAAAGCTGAGTTCTAGATGATGCACATCTGTTTCTGAATCAAGGGAAGCATCACAAAAACCCATCTCAGCAATATTTGTCTTATAATGTGCTTTTAATTAGACTAAAACAGCCATTAAAAGCAGCTAGCTAACTACGGCGGAGTGATTTAGCGGAGGGACACACGGCGTGAGTTGGCTTGGGTCCGGATAAACTTTATATTTCCGAAAGATTAGTGCACTTCAAAAAAATTATATGTAGCGCACTCTTAAACTGTGGTATTACTTTTTGATTTGAGTTCTTCTAGGCAGAGAAAATAGCCTTTAAAGTCAGTACGGTAATTTTCTATTAGCGTCTTTTTTTCATCACCGATGGTCACAGACTGTGGCTTTCTGGTAGAGAGGAGAGAACTTTCTACTGTATCTACTGTCCTTAGTGACCATATGGAGCTCATACAACCCCACTTCAAAAATACTGAACTATCCCTTTAAGACAGGCCTACAAGAAATTTAGAATAAACCCTTTGTTTTTCTAAGTTTCTTATGTTGCCTCTAATCCCGCTGCCGCCCAGACTGCAGGTGGCAGTTCTTGCTCAGCTTTTTTTTTCTTCTTCGGTTTTACGGCTGTTGGCATCCATCATTTCGGAGCATTACTGCCCCATTCAGGCTAGTGACAGAGTTCAGTTTGGAGAGGCAGAGGAATGGTTTTTATTTATATCAAGATGTACTGGAGAATAGTAATACGGGAGGACATTGGGAAAGAGGATAAAATACGTAAAGTATAGTAGTTGCATGGCCAAGATGGGAGACTTTACAGCTATGTGGAGAATGGCAGAGGAACTACCTTACCCCGATCATCATCAGATTGTGAGTACTAACTAACTTTCCATGTTTGTTTTTTTTAAGCTTTACTATGATAATGTTTGGTGTTTTCTTACCACTGACTGAGACATGACTTGTTTGTAAATCAGCAGAACTCCTGATGTGAGCGGGGGGCGTCATTTTGGAGGAGGGGTGGGAGGGGCTAGGCAGAGCCCTGAGGAGATGCTACATTCAAATTCATGCTAGTTTTCCAAAATTACTGACCCTAGCTCTAAGGTCTTACTTTTTTTTTCTCGCTGTACAGGGGGCCATGGCGATCACCAGCAATGTATGGCTAACTGATGTGACTGGCCTCCTGAGGGGCAAATAACTTGCAGCAGCAACGGAAGCGGCAACGGCAATGGCAGCGGCAACGTCTTCTTTGAATTTTTAAAAGGTCCCATATTATGCTCCTTTTCTGCAGTGTAATATGAATCCTTGATGTCTTCATTAAACTTTAGTAACATGCTTTGGTCGAAAAAGCCAATAATTCAAGCAAAGCAGCATTGTTTCAGGCTCTCATAGCCCCTCCATTCAGAAAGGTCTGATCTAGTGGGCGTGGTCTTAATATGTTAATGAGCCACTGCTGATACCGCCCCGCCTTTCCGTGACGGCGAGGACAGCTGAGCCCTGCGAGAACATGTCTTCACGTGAACGGCTGCATCAGTTCACGTTTGGGACCGAGTCAGACCCCAAATATGAAGAGGAAGCAGGAGAGAGTCGAGGAACAAGGATAAGCTGGGATGTTTCTCAGGGCTACACATAAAGTTTGTTACTTCAATGCTAACATCTAGATTAATTAAAGTTGTTCTGCCGTTCCTCTCCCCCTCCCCCTCCATTTGTTGATGTCGATGTGAAGCATGTAGCTCTTTGTAGACATGCAGTGCTTACCAAAACTTAGATTGGTGTTATATAGAGTTTAGTAAGGGGCAATGTAGAGTGAGCAGGTTACTACAGAGACATAAACCCTGACAGGATTAGATAAAACCCTGACGTGAATTAACATTCACTTCAAAACAAGGCATCATGATTGCTTATCTAGTACATGTCCTTTATTTAAAAATTCTACTGAACATCCTGTTTTTACTCTCTCCTACATAGGTGCTGCTGTGGCATTTGTGCAAAAATGCCTAGAGCCTGAAAATGTCTGTTGCATGGAGATACCAAAGGTATTGAGAAAACCGAGTGCTAAAAAACTATTTTGTGCATTACCTTTTCTGTACTATTTCATTCACCCTTTTTAATTAACTAGGTCAGAGGAAAACTGCAGGAACTCCCAGACCCACCATACTGGACTCAGACCTCTATGCTTGAATGTGTTTTTTCACTGCAAAATGCATTCTGTATTTAGAGAGCAGACTGTGAGCCTTTACATCTAAGAGGAATAATGCATAAGTACTGACATAAACACTTCCATGACTGTGACACAAAAAGAGTAAGGATTAAAAGAACATCAACATAAAATGTAACAAATGGAAAACTGAAAACGCACAAAACAGTTCAGGTAGACTTTTTTTGTGAAAAATATTTTTTTTAATAACCCCCAAATGTACCAGCTGGTACTGCAGACATTTTTTTACATAAAGGAGGTAAAAATACACGAAAAATAGAAAAGGATTTCTTAAACAGAAACCATAAAACCAGAATGATAAAAATATGAATGAATAGTGCTGACAAAACCTGCTCATCATGTCCAGCAGTTACAGATACCTGGTCTACAGAGCCTTTGTGAGCTGGTCTTGGGATTTTCTGGGCTGGAGAATCAGGGTGGTGCTGCCTGCCTGCGTGGTGCTGCCTGCCTGTGTGGTGCTGCCCGCCTGTGTGATGCTGCCTTCCTGAGTGTTGCTGTGGATAAGAGTGGAGTTTCCTGATGCAAAAGACCAGTGTGGGGGGTTCAGAGCTTCCTTGGTTGAACCTTGACACATAGCTGGCTATCACATCCTCCTTGTCAGGTCTGTCACACTGTCACACTGGCGTCTTCTGGGTCTGGTATTTTCTGCAGCTCCTTCAGGTGTGGTGCAGGGTCCTGGAAAACCTTCTCAAAGACAAGGTCCAACAGTGCATCTGTATAATCTGAATTCAAGACACAAAAATGTATGTTTACCCAAAAAAAAAAAGGCACTAAAATCGAAACACCTCACCACAGTGTTGTACACTTTATTTCATCATCTTTTACTGACACAATGTTCTTATTTACTAAATATTCTCATTTCCACGTTAAAAGCATTTTTACCTCCACCAAGGTTATGTTTTCGGGAGAGTTTCTTTGTCTGTCCGTCTGTCTGTGAACAAAATAACTCAAAAAGTAATGGATGGATTTTGATGAAATTTTAAGGAAATGTTCAGCATGGGAAAAGGAAGAACTGATTCGATTTTTGGGTTGATCCGGATCAGCGTCTGGCCGCCATGATGAAAAATGTGATTTTTGTGAATAACTACTGAACTAAAATAGATATCATTGTGAATCCAGTTGCTAATGGTATGTTTTCATGGTCAAGGAATCTAAATATTTAGATGAAATAAAGGTAGGACTAATATTCATGATGAAAATCACAATATGGATGAGGACTGTGGCGCTGGCGGAGGTCTGCGCTCTCCGAGTGCTTTTTCGAGTTATTTAAGTTTCCCTTATCTTTTCCTTTTTAATGTTATGCCTATTTGCCAATGGTTTTAAATTTGTGGAATTTTTAATAAAGGCTTGTTTAACTCACGGAAAGTCAGCTCAGCTTTCACTGGCTTTGCTGTGCATCCTCCCTTCTTGGATTTTTGAAGCTGACTTTAACCAGCGGTTCACCATCAGAAGATGTTGCCTGAAGTCGACCAGCATACAAGAATGAAAAATGTTTAACCTGTTAGGGCATGAAAACACAAATTATAGCCATGCATTTTTACCATTTTTGTAGCTGAAATGTATGTTTCACTTTGTACTGAAATCTAAAAACCTAAGAATTTCTTAAAATGTTACATATAATTTTTGTAAATCATTAGATACATTAGGTGTTTCTGGCAACTGATAATTCAGCTGAGGACCTTTGTTTTTATCATTTATCTTACTGTATTCATTTGTTTTTGTTTTTTTAGGTATTTGTTGATCATTTTGATTAGACACAGGTATCAAAAGTATGTCTCAAATAAGATACAACAGGCTTTCAGGGGTTATGTGTTTTCACTTACAAATGTCACATTATGTGATACATAACAAATGTCTATGTTTTTAGTATATAAATCAGGACGATAATCATCTCACAGATCTTATTTGCCTCCCTCAGTTTCTCGTAAATCACTGACGTGCTGTAGTATTATTAATTTCAACTTTTGCTCCCAGCCACACAGCTCTTATGACAGCATCATGTGGGTATTTATGACTGTTAAAATATACAAAAATCAAATTAAATTAGTCTGGTGATAACAACGCTGTGGCCACAAAAGCTAGTGATCACATCTGCAGATACACTAATCTGAGCCGACGTTAGCGTAACATGTTTTATAGTTTCTTCTGTTGTTATTGATGTTTACATGATCTGCTGCAAAACACAAAGAAACACAGCCTTTACTGATCGTTTTCCTCGTCCACAGTTTAGACATGAAATTAGTTTTGATACCATCTGAGATAATTTACAGATTACATTGCTTCAGTGAGTGCTGAGCAGCAGGCCTCGTCCTCAGATCTCTGTACATTTAACAGCAGCCAGCAAAGTAACAGACAACAGAGACTCACATTACAGTCCAGAAAAGACACAACCGTAAAGTCCTCAAGGTTATAAAACAGCGAAGCTCGTTTATCGTAACATTACAGGCTAAAACAACAGGCTAACCACTAGCTAACCTTAGCCTCCTAAAGCTAACACAGGGTGAGGAGGGGTTGTAAGAGGAATAATTATCATCCTCCAGCTGTTAAACTCCTCTTGACTAATGTAGGAATATTCATACATCTAAGTTTACATTGCAGACTTTCAGAGTAACTTTAACACTGATGAAAATCTTGAGCTCTTACATCTGCTTCACTTCCCTCTGCTGTTGGCCTTAGCTCATAACAATAAGCAAAATAACACCACACGGCATTAAAATACTCACATTTCCATGGTCCGAGATTTAGTGGCAGACAGTTGGTGCTGAGCCTGGATTCAGGAAAGGTCTGGTGTCCAGTCCTGTGTTGAACTGACTGAAGTTGAGGAAGCAGTCGGCCATGAAGTGACTGGCACACACAAACAGGTCTTACCGGACTGTAGCTTCAAAAATAAAATTAATTCACTGGGTCCTTTGGTCCTCTGAGGCTGGTAGCCTATATGTGAAGATATATGAAGCTGTTGACAGCCAACAACAGAGCAGAGACAGCTTCTGAGCTCAGACATGCTGGACACAGACCTCTCAGGAAGAGGAAAAACAAACTTGGCTGCTCTTCAAAATCTCTCCAGCAGGTGGGAGGGGGGTCTGCTCAGGTGGAGCAATCAGGTCAGGTATGCAAATCAAAAATATACAGTTACATTACAGTAACTGTACAATATCTCCAGACTCAACAGCTCGTTGAAGGTCGTGAGTTTACATCTATACAGACTGCTAAACACAGATTTTGTTTCTAATATCACAATTTGTGGGCTTGGAGGAAGGCCAAAGACCCAAAAATGTGTTCAAAAGCCTTGAAAAAGTGCTTTTTGCATAATATGGGACCTACAAACAAATATGTGAACTGATAAGGTACAGTTTAATCATGTTTCTTTTGGAATAAATTACTTTTCAAGCAACAGATGTCAGTTGTGAGGTCAGTGTTTGCATGTGCTCTGAAACTTTGACCGGAACTCAAAGGCTGTGCCTAATAATTAATACCTGGCGTTTATTTGTGATTGGACGATAAAATGGAACCTGGCTATTATTTGGTGTGTTACGGCAAACACAAATCTGCTGTGCAGCATGTGTTTTAGACACAGCACTGCACGTTGTCAGATTATGACCTAAAGTGATGTTAGATTTGAAAGGGTCACAGTGAGAGAAACCGAGGGGGTCAGGTGTGAAGAGCTGCTGAGAAGCCAAGTCTGAGTGAAAACATGTCAGATTGAGCTCAGGCTCTTATCGATGAACTGTTCTTGACAATATTGCTTTTATCAACATTTGGACCCTTTTCTTAACTTTCGGTCCGTGTACTTTGCGGCCATTCGATTTTCGTGTTGATGTGGGTAAACGGAAAACGGGAAACCATCCGATTTTCTGATTTCCGTTTGGATGAAGGGAAACAAAAACCGGGAAATGACTTGTTTCCTGTTTTTCGTTTGGTAATTGAAAATCCAAAAACAGAAAATGAGCCTTTATCTGATATCTATCACGGGTCTATTATTTACAAGTCGGGATATAAAATATGGCCGTAATTCCTTTCGTAAAGCTTGCTTTGCCTTCACCCAGAAGCATTTCCTTCTTCTTCTTGTTCTTCTTCTGAAGCTACACTACGGCATATTACTGCCCTCTAGTGAAATTATTAGTTTACCGCGCTTTAAGCCCATTTCAGAGCATCATCCATCCATAATTGTTTTCTATAAATTGAGTCTCATATTCTCACTATATATCGGTTCTTTTAGTGTGTGACCTTCTTTTACTGTAGACATCAATGAAGTATTATGCTACTTCTGTAAATTGTATTTAGTTCCAAATAAATGTATTTGTTATTACCATGTGTTAATAAATAGCCATTTATTTCAATTGTCAAACTACATTCTAAACACATATTACCAGATGGGCAGTTACACATTACAAACAAGGTAAACCTCGGTTCTGCAATGTTGTATCAATCAATCTTTATTTGTATACCACCAGTTCATAACAAGTGTTATCTCAAAACAACTTACAATCGGCAGCGCAGAAGAAGGAAGTGCTTCCGGGTGAATGCAAAACAAGAAAGGAATTATGGCCGTATTTTATATCCCGACTTGTGTAAAAATAAACTCATAATAGACATCAGATAAAGGCTCGTTTTCCATTTTTGGATTTTCAATTACCAAACGAAACACGGGAAACAAGTCGTTTCCCGTTTTTCGTTTCCCTTCATCCAAACGGAAATCAGAAAATCGGATGGTTTCCCGTTTTCCGTTTACCCATATCAACACGAAAAACGAATGGCCGCAAAGTACACGGACCACTTTCCCTACGACATGGACTCCTTTTTTAACAGGTGATGACTTTTTTTCTTGATTTTTCTCAACATTTTAACTTTATTATTATTTGATTTTTTTAGTTATTTTCTTGTCATTTAGATGAATCTCCAAGACTGCTTATTTTCTCAAATTCCACTTTTTCTTAATGTTTTCTTTCCAACATCATTTGACCTTCACTTGTATTCTTGACTCTCCTTGTGAAGCTCATAAAGAAACCCCCACCTCTCCCTCCTTTACCCCGACTTTAATAATATTCTGTTCTTATTAAATATGAACAGAGTCCTTCCGTCCTTCATCCTCCTCCTCTTCACTCGTTTTCTTCTGCTCGACCCTTCAGATGAAAACACTTCTGAGGATCTTCCTGTTAAATGTTTTAAGAGCTGCTGCTGTCATGATCTATTCCTTGTCCGCTGAGACTTCCCCTCCTCGTCCTTGGCCTGTAAACACAATCTTCTCGCCCGTCCCTCACCACCTCCGAGGATGTGGACCAGGATTTATCGTCCGTGAGGACAGAGCGAGCCTTTGGCCTGCTCTGGATTCACCTGCACGCTCCTGCTTACCAGTGCTCATCACAACTTATTCAGATGCGTCTTTGAAGCGTTGCACGTGCCAAGCTTTGTCAGGGCCCCCGAGGGCCGCCTGTTGACGGTCTCGCAGGTTTTCTAACGAGGGGAGCCTTGGTGTTGCCTCAGGGCTCGTTCACAATCGCTCTGCGCCGCTCTCTGATCACCGCCGCCGCTCCTTTATCGCCACTTTTAAAGGCGGCCTTGAAGTCCACTTGAGGGTTTTGAAAGGCAAACAGAGCGGAAGTGTGTCGAGCAGGTGGAGACTCAGGGCGCCACAGGAGAGTCGTTTTGTCCGCTGAAACATTAATCACAGTTTGAGCAGGTTCTCAGAGGAGGCCGGCGAGGCCTGGAGTTCAATCTGAATAACAGCGAGGAATCAGGAGAGTCGACCACAAACTATCAGTCACGTTTACATCCAAGCCACAGAAGAGGGCGGAGGTGTTCATACTGTGAGATGAATGATATGTGTTTACCTGTAGGAACTCTCTCATTCAGCTTTTTATTGAACTTCTGTTTTTTCTGGCTATTTTAATTCTGATATATTTTCTAATGAACTGTGCCTTAGGTATCTCTGTTCTTTTTCTGTTTCTCTTCGTACTACTTTAATCCTTAAAAGCCTCCCATCGCCTGGTGTTGAAAATTAGCACTGTGCTATAATCACTTACAGCATTTGGGCCCTGTGTATATTTACATATCACAGCATCAATAACTAAATAAATAAATGGTGAAGAGCAGCTAAAGAGACACCATTCTCACAAGTTTTAATCTCAGGTCAGAGAGATTTTTGGTGAATCATAAAGAATTAAAGTTTCAATAAAAGCATCAACCATCTATGTGCATTTATTGTATTTCAAAATTAAAAAGGGTTAAGCAGTTGTCCAGTGCTTTTTTGCCACACAATTACCTAATGAGTCTTATTGTCACTTTGTGATGTTGGTATATTATATCAAGTAATGATACAAAATGTTAATGCAAATAATTATTCTTTTTATTTTTACTGACCTCCAACATTTGACCATGCTCTTTCAAACTAAACATGCGCATTTGGATTTTAATCATAACCAAACATTTCTCATGTTCTAAGTACAACTATTAACCAAACTAACTTAAGATTGATGAACTTGTGATACTTGGTAACCACAGTTTGTACGTCAGTGTGATTCGAATTTTCTGTATTTTTTAATGGTAGGTTATGGAGGAAGAATAAGAATAAGCTCTTGTTTTTTTCCTTTTGTACAATAAGTCATTTCATGATTCAGTGGGCTACAACTGATGAGATAACTTAATGTACTCACATAATAAGGACTGTGTGCAGTATGATTCCAAAATACCAGGTGTGGCGTGTGATCATGTAAAAAGGTTGAAATGCTTGAGTCACACGCTCAATGTGTGAAACTTGAGAGTCCTGGAGACAAAACCAGACTTCAACCATTGAGGACTCAGAACAAGATCCAGTGACAGAGATGCAATTTCACTTTGTTTTCCTCCAATATACCAAATAAACCACAATAACATGATGAGAAGTGTTTTAACTTTGCTGTCCATTCAGCCGTTGTGTGCAGCCGTGCGTGTTTGAAAGTTTACTGCGTTCTTTGTGCATGAAAACTGTTGTGTTGTTCAAAGCATACTCAGCTACAAACCAGCACAGAGCAGGAGTTTAACCATCTCTACATCCTCATGAGTTCATGATGGTCTACTCCACAGAAATGACAAAATGTGGGGTGCTGGTTTGGCGGAGTGGTTAGCAACCAGGCACCCCATGTATTTGCTTCTGCCGGTCTAGGTTCGAATCCCGCCTGTGACCAGTTTGCAGAGTGTCTTCCCCTACTCTCTCACCCCCTTTCACAAGCCTATCCACTGTCTCTCTCCCATCATTAAAGGCACAAAATGCCCAATAAATACATAAAAAAAAAAAAAAGAACTGACAAAATGCTGCTTAGAGTGGCTGGGTAGTGAGTCAACGTTTTGGCAGAGCCCAAACTGCCCTTTTAGTCGATATGAGCTGACTGAGAAATGGGAATGCAACACTTTAATATACATGTGAATTTCAGTATTTTTGGTTTTGAAAACTAACAGCTGTCGTCCATGGTTGCCTTTTTGTCTCCATGTTTGTGCTGCTGTGTTGTGATCTATTAATCTGTGAGCCTAAATATCCAAGTATTCAAACCAAACCAACCACACCAAAACCATGACCAAATTACCATGGTACCTCACTGACTTGAATGAAACGGTTCCTCATGCAGTGCTTTTAAATCAGATCAGTGATGATAATTACCACAGCTGAGACGAAAAGAAAAAAGAAAAGTCTTAAATGGTAAAACTAAAGTGGAGGCTTCTGGGTATTTGGTGCAGAGAGTGATCTTTAAAATACAGTCGACCGATTGGCTGACAGTCAACCCTCGTAACAGACAGCCTCAGGTGCTGCTTTGGTGACTCAGACTCCAGCCTCCCCACAACCCCAGGGGCTTTTCCTATTGGTGATATCTGCTCAACTCAGGCCTTGATTTTTGTCAAGGACAAAAGGGGCCATCACACGCAAAGACTTTGCCTGGGTGAAGGTTTGTCACATGTAAACCTCAATGCAGGGATAAGTCCAGGTGTTTGACGGACTCTTTTTGGGTGAAGTTGCAGCATTGTTCATTTCTCGTTCAGTTTGTTTCTTTCGCTCTGCTCTTCATTAGGTCGACCAAAGCCTATCCGATGGAGCGTGATACAGCCTCCTGCCTCTGGTTTGGGCTTTAGTCTTAATTATGACCATTTGGAAGGAAACACACAACCAGCTTTGAGCAATAACTTTATCTTGAAGTCTTCAGAAGTTTTCTGTGACACAACAAAGATATAGATGTCGCTGTATTTAGGCTGCATTTGGCGGTACTCACATACTGACAGGAGCGATGTGAAACCATATTCTGTGTGGATTTGTAGACATTAACCTGTTCAGAGTTTAACAATCAGCTTGATTTCTTAAGATGAGTTACAATTCACAGGTAAAGGCTAAAAGAAAAATGTCTCCTCAACCAACTCTTCCTTTGGTTTGGTTTTAATTAATAAGTGTAAATCTCCAACACAATTTTTTCCATCCCCATCAAAATCCCCAAAACAAATTAAACAGGCTCAGTCCCTGGATTCCTGGTTCCTGATAAAAAAAAGGACAAAACCTAAACATGAAATGTTCCTCAACTATGTTCTTGAGACCAATGCCTCAGGTTTGTTTATCAGGAGAAGGTGAAATCCAAAGCGGTTGTGCTCCAACCGCACCAGACTCACTACCCACTTTGAAAAAGTAAATTAAAAAATTACAAAAAACTCTCCAAACCAGAACAAAAATGTTTCTCAGTAGGACTCAGTAATGAGTAGCTCCACCGTTCTTGTTAATCACTTCAAAAATTTGTTTGGGCATGCTTGATGTGAGTGTTTCCAGGAAGCTTTTGGGAACATTGCTCCAAGTGGTGAAGATGGCTTCACGAAGGGCGTCAACTGTCTGGAACTGACGGCCATTTTTATAAACTTCCCTTGCCATCCATCCCCAAATGTTCTCTGTGGGATTTAAATCAGGGGAACATGCTGGATGGTCCTAAAGAGTGATGTTGTTCTCCCTGAAGAAGTCCTTGGTCAAGTGAGCATTGTGAACTGCAGCATTGTCCTGTTGAAAAACCCAGCTGTTACCACACAGACGAGGGCCCTCAGTCATGAGGGATGCCCGCTGCAACATCTGCACGTAACCAGTCGCCGTTTGACGACCCTGCACCACCTGAAGCTCCAGTGTTCCACTGAATGAAAAAGTACCCAGATCATGATGGACCCCCCTCCACTGTGCTGGGTAAAAAACATCTCAGGTGGGATCTCCTTGTCATGCCAGTAACGTCGAAGCCATCTGGACCATCAAGGTTACATTTTTTCTCATCAGAGAATAAAACTTTTTTCCACCTTTCAGTGTCCCATGTTTGATGCTCCCTGGCAAAGTCTAAACGGGCAGTTCCGTGGCGTTGAAGGAGACGAGGTCTTTGAATTTATTTTTTGTTTTTGAAACCCTTTTCCCGCAGACACCATCTGATGGTTATTGCACTGTAGTCGGCACCAGTAAGGACCTTAATTTGGGTCGAGGACCGCCCTGTGTCTTGATGGACAGCCGAACGGATCCTCCGGCTCAGCGCATGTGTAATTTTTTTGGGTCTACCACTTGACTTTTTTGTTCCATAATGCTAAGGATCTTTCAAAAACTTTAGAATGACTGTCTTACTGCGTCCAACCTCAGCAGCAATGGCATGCTGCGAGAGGCCTTGCTTATGCAGCTCAACGATCTGACCAAGTTCAAGAAGAAAAAGCTTCTTAGCTTTAGCTATGAGGAGGGCATGACCGAGTGAATGCCTGACAGAAAATGATCATTTTGAGCAGATTTTGGCTTTAATAGCCTGTGGTCTTAAACTTTTGATCAGCTGACAAACAGCCTATTTCAGTTTTTTTTTTAATTACAAGTTCCAAATGTTTTTTGTCACACTCCCCTTCTTGCTTTTGCATATTGTAGCTCTATTTAAAACCTCATTAAGGTCCAAATGTGCAAAATGCATATTCTAGCAATTTTTCAACTGGCCTTAAGATTTTGATCTGGTCTGTATTGCCACCCCAAAAACACACTTTGTGCTAATGTCACAAGAGGAGCAGAGGCTGATTTCGTCAGTGAACCTAATGCTAGCTTGTTTGATGTTGTGATATTTGTCTGATATTTTGGTTTGTGTACCTGGTTTGCTTCGGTTGGCTGTTAGACCCACCACAAACTGAACTCTGATCCATCCAGAAGCGAACAAGATTCAGTTTTCAGGGAGACCAAAGCTTTGTTCCAAATCAACCACTCCAAAAGAGAGAACCAGATTTAGTCTGGTCTGGACCAGACATTTTGGATGTGAGAGCAACCTTAAACATCCTCAGCAGCTGATAGGCAGAGAGAGAGATTGTTCATGCAAATGTAGCACCTGAAGAAAATATAATTTTCTTTTAAAGTTAATTGATTCAATGTGCATGTAATTCACTGACATTCACTGCTAGTTGAGTATGTTTAATGTTTTATGCCGGCCAGCAGGGGGCAGAGTTATTGGCAAATGAGTGTCAGCCAAGAGGTGGAAGTAGAAAAAAGTTTGTTTTTTTCCCTCTCCTGTAGAGATTCGGAGTCCGGTGTGGCTGTATAAATGTGCCTTTGACGGTCTTCTGTCCTGCTGTTGGAGTAATAAAGGTGAACTCATTTCTGCACCATGTCGTTGTCGCTTGAGTGGTGTAACACAAACATAATTTCCACTTAAATCCCTGAACACACCTCCATAACATCTTCATGCTGAGGCTTTTATTCCTCATTTTGCCGCTGATTCCTCCTCAGAGCGACGATGAGAACATTTACCTTTCTGCCTGTCGCCCCCTGACAGGAGTTTAGAAGTTCTTCAAAGTTCTTCAGAGAAGGTGCAGAAACAGCAGCTCTGCTGGTTTCATCAGTCTGATTAGAGCCGCTCTCTGACTCTGAAGTGAAGGTTTGACGAGCTGGAGCGCTCCCCGAGCAGATCAGTGACATCTACATGTGTACTGGTGGATTGTAGTGAGAGTGGATCAGCTCTGGGACTCCCTCTGTGCTGATGAGCTCCTTCATCTCTCCTTCAGAGAATACTCTTACATCAGGCTGCTGGGCTTTCTAATTAACACAATCATAAAAATAGCTCTGAGCAGGATGCATCCATAAACAAAGTTTGGAGAAGACGAAGAAGAAGACAGAGTTTGAAGAGCGAGATCATTCCCGAGAGTTTGGGAGCAGATTTATCCTCTGTGAGGAGATGAGAGACCAAATTATGATAAAGGAGGAATGATTGACACTGCAGATGAAGCTCCGTCTGTTGGCAGAAGGTCATGGAGGAACAGTCGGGTGATTCAGTTTGAGTCTTCAGGAAGGACTTCAGTGAAGTTCAGCTCGTTGGTGAAGGACAGCCCGAAGTCTTCAGCTGAGACCAGAGATGTCTTTTTATTTGTTCATCTGTACAAACTTCTTGGGCATAAAATCTCAAAAAACGTTTCAAGATTATTCTTCAAGCTTTGCTCAAATGTCCATATTGATTAACAGAGTAATGCTTGAGTGTAGAGGTTACAGATGTCAAGGTCATTCAGCCTCATCTTCATCCTGTCATGCAAACTTTGCTCTAAAAGGATCTTTACAGAAAAATAAAAAAATGTTCTGCCCTTTATATGTTGTTTTATAATTTAGTTTGAGAAGTGTTTTTTTTTTATTATTTATAAGACTACCTTTCAGTTTTGTAAATATTGTTGTTCGTGTGTGAAGTCTTATTTTAGGTTCACATTTATTTGAGAATAAGACCATTCAGTTAAGATAGATGTTATGTTGTTGGTTGTTAAAATCTGTATAATTTATTTTATGTTTCACTTTTATTGAACGCTGTATACAGTCAGACTTGATCTCAGACCTTCATTTGGTCGAACAGCAGCAGCATCGACTCGGTGCGACCATAAAATCATTAAACGTTTTATTTTTTTCCTCAGGTGAACCTCTCTGGTCTTCAGTTTAACCGGTCAGCAGCAGAACAATGAAGGAGAGCCGTCAGTCCGTCTGCTCGGCGTTTATCTCATTGAACCACAGGAGCTCTGAGTCAGCCAATCAGAGCACAGCAGGCTGGCTGTTCGGACTCCAATTCAATTAAAAGCCTTTTAACTAAATGGCATTTGTTTGTGGAACTTCATGAAAACAGAGTTATGATAATAGAGCAGCAAAAGAACATTGAATTATGTTCTCATCCTGGTTTGACCCTCGGTGACTCACACCGAGCACCGAGTTTCACATTCAGACTGTTTTCGTCACCTGCTGCAGGAGCAGACCTGAATCAACCAGGAGACACTGACTGAAGTAAAACCAGAGGACTACAGTCACTCAGGAACACACCAGGACTTTTCTAGACTTAAAAACCCTAAAGAGAGCCGAGAGCACCAACAGTCCAGGATGAGAAAAGACACAATTAAACCTCATGATCATCAGCAGACTCCTGAGGGCGTTCCTCTGTTTGTCAAACTGAATATGTGACGTAGTCTGATTCAAGAACTAAGAAAGCAAACAAAATCATCTACCTCTGACAGATCCTCATGCTGCATTCACACCAGACGCTACTTATACTACCTCGGTGATCCCTCTCCATGCAAAATCAATGTACAGCCGTGATGGGGCGGGGCTAACCCTCCCGCGATACGACAGCCACTTTTTACACTGCCACATAGCTTGTCACGCGATGTCAAAGTAAAAAAAAGTTGATCTTTTCAGACGATGTCGTGTCTGGCTGTCAGCCAATCAGTGGTGTGTGCATGTGTGCCGGTGCCCGTGACAGACATTTTTTCATTCGGACTACGGAGGAACAACATATGTCTGTGTGGGAAACATTAGTCAGTGTGGAAATTAGTTCCGCCTAGACGGACCGCGGGAAACTCACAGATGATGCTGCTGCAGGGCATCAGCTGCAGTGTTTTCCGGTTGATAATAAATGAAAAGAATACAGCTGGAAAAATGTCCACTTATACATCCTATTATATGATATATGATATGATCGCAGTGAAACTCGAGCGGACGTGACGTCACTGAGCAACGGTAACGGTAACCAAAATAAGGTATCTATGGACGCGCGACGATACGTCAGTGGGCAACACGATTTTGGTAGCTGGGTCACTTGCTGTGTGAATGCAGCCTTAGACTGTTAACATGACATCTTCTTCTTTGGTGTGACTGCAAACTGTCTTCTTTCTCTTCTCTGACATATAAACAAACTTTCATTTTAATTTGCACAACAACAAATTTTCTTCCTCCTTGTCTTCATCGTCTTCATCTTCTTCATCTTCTTATCTTTCTTCTTCTTCTTCTTCCTAACCACACTTTCTAATGGATTACAATTCTCTGTAGCCAAGTTGGGTTTCCGTCATTTGGACAATGAGAGGTTGAAAAAACTGAAAGTGTTTTAGTTTTGGTCCCATTAAGGTTCTCCAGTCTAATCATGATATTGAACTGAGGCTGAATTTAATCTGTTTGGTCTGAACACTTGGAAAGTCGAAAAGTGTAAGATTAAAAGAATAACAATAGTCAGTCACACTGCCGCCCAGCAACAAGGTCAAATGACCTTCAACAGTGTGATGCAGTTCAATAAGAGGAAAACACCTCCAAGAACAGAAAAGGGTTTCAAGTTAGAAATGAAAGAAAGTTTCAACAATCAAAGCCAGAAAACACTTTAAAGAACATGGTCAGCCAGTTCTGGTCCTCATCATGATCTGGAAAAGGCCTTTTCTTACCTCTGTCAAGGAGGATATGCTATTGCCAGCGCCTGTTTATTTGTTTTTCTGTTTGTTTGTTTGTTTCTCTGTTAGCAACATAACTCAGAAAGTTATGGACGGATTCAGTGAAATTTTCAAGAAATGTTGGGATTTGGACAAGGAACAAATGATTAGATTTTGGGAGTAATCTCGATCTCCGTCTGATCCTGGAATTTTTAAAGGATTCTTTAACATTGGGAGATGGGACCATTTTCAGAATTTGTGCATATTTGTATGTTTTCATGGTCAATGAATCTAAATATTTAGATGAAATAAAGGTAGGACTAATATTTACGGTGAAAATAACAATATGGGTGAGGACTGTGGCGCTGGCAGGGCTCTGTGCTCTCAGAGTGCTTTTGTAGTTTATACTATTTACTATTTTTTCTTTGTAGTCATAACTTTGATGATTTTTATCAGACCATCGTAAATCCTCCGGAGCAGCATCGCTGCAGAGAGCTGCATCATACCGCGCCCCACACCAGAGTGAAGTGACTGAGCGAGACAGAGACTCTGAAGGAGGATTTTTTAAGTTATGAGTCGATCATCTGATTAACCAAAGTGCTTCAGGGATGAAAAAGAGTTTCAAGGTGGACGTGATGAGGGGCAACAAATGCAAAGAAACCAAAAATATGCTGCTCAATGCCGGAGAAGTTTGTCCCACAGGACCTGATGCTACATCAGCTGAACTGTTATTAAAGAAGTTACGGGTTTATTTTAGTCCCGGGCTGCCACTCTTTCCCAATGAGAAATCACTGCAGAGGTAAAACAGCACAGAGTCATAACACATGGAGTGAGCCATACCACGCAGAACATGGAAGAAGAGACAAAACTTTGTTTTATTAGCTGTTCTGACGTTTGTTCGTCTCTCTGAGAGCAGATCAGACTGGAGCAGACGATCACTGACTGACGCTGTCTCAGAAACATACGCTGATATGACCATCAGTGATCTGTTAATTATTAAAAGCTCAGGATCACAGTGGTTGGAGGAGAAAATGCTGAGAAATCTTCAGTGCCGTATTAGAAAACCTTACAAGCTTCAGAAAACACACAGACCATACACTGTCCAGGAAGGAAGGGCTTGTGATTTTTATTTGAACAAATTCATTGGTATCCAAAAATCCTTAACCGTTTGCCAGACTGCCGTGGCGGATAGGCTGTGTGCACACAATAACAAACACAAGTTATTCTAAAGGAGACACACAACACAATGTCTGACGCCAGCTTTGCATGGGAATACTTCTAAATATTAAACAATGAAAAGGACCTTCTTCTTTGACACAAGTATAAATGTTTTAAAGGTAGACCTCTGGAGATGTGACATCCCATTTTCAGAGAGACGTCATGCCTATGTGGTGATAAAAATAGTTACCATAGATGTATCAACCATGGATAGAGAGACCTATCTATTAACAGCTTTAACGATAATGAACTGGAATGGGACCAGGCGGTCTACACCAAGGATCCCAGACCACCTACAAGACCAGAGCTGCTGCGTCTTCTTCTTCTTCTTTTTCTTCCTCTTTTTATTCCAAGCAAAGCAGCTCAGAGTCAAATCCACAGAAGATGATTCCTCTTCTGTGGAGAGACACAAACATGTAGGAGTGAAGCAGAGACTGATGGAGAGGCTGGGCTTATCTTCTGTTTCTCAAAGTGACAGTAATTATAAGATAGTGAAGATCATCGCTGTCTGAACAGAGATGTAAAGGAGCCGTGATCTTCAGACGAGAAGAATCCTGCTGCAGGAGTCGGAGCTGGATGGTGGTGTGAAGCTGCAGCAGCCTGATTGTTTCTTGGTGTGTGTGTTCTCTTTGGTCTACAAAGCTCTGCTCCAAAGGACGGATAAAAAGAAACACAAAGAGAATTTCTCAGTCTTCTCTCCTCGCAGCCGTCGCTCCTTATTACCGGGATTTCTTTTGCTCTGTAGCAGACAATAAAATTAAAAATGGAGGTTTGTTGTTGGTCAGTCGTTTGAAGAGACTTGGAGGGCGTTTGTTTCCGAGGCGTTCGGCTCTAATTAAACAAATTTCTTATTATTTGTTCCTCTTGTTCCGGTGCTGCAGTGATCTGACTGAAACATGGGAAGAAGAGGCACAATTAAAAACTTCAGGACAACTGCAGTCAAAAAGATGAACTGCCGGAGAGGAAACAAAGCAGGAGCTCATCGGCCCGGACATCTGTCCTGCCCCCGGTGAGGGCCGGCCACTCACGACAGCACACAACATCCAGGTTCTCCCACAAACTTTTTCCAGCCAATCACAGGGCTGCTGCCTCACTGCCAGATCTCTTGTCCACCTCAGGCACCCCCAGTCCAACCCCTCAGTATCCTCAGGAGTCTGCTGCTCATCCAATCCTGTTTCTATGGAAAGATGTTTGAGCATAGATTAAGTCAGTGATGTCAGACACAGCTCAGCTCTACAAGTACTCAAACTGGAGCGCATTTACTCAGCTAGTAAACAAATATACCTAAGTAGTGAAGCAAAAAGGATCACTAGTACTACTAGTAAGCTTTATATGCTAATAAGGGGGCGGGGCAAGCAAATTTCCCATTGGCTTTCAAAATGTCAACCACTCAGGGTGCAGGATTTGGTAGATTGATTTGGTTGTAATTTGATAGTCCATCTACTTCATTTGCAGTATGCGTACTGGTAATAGTGAATCATTTGGCTTTATTAGTACGTCTAGTTGACTCAAAACAGTCTACTACTATTAGTAGGATATTTCAAATTTACTAGTTGCACTGGTAAACAAAGATTTAGTTTTACTTGGAAAGGTTTTGGTGCTCTGGTAGACCTGCCTAGGAAATCAAAATCATCTATAAGGAGAATTAAGTGTGTGAGAAAACTTTAAAATGTTACTATTATGTACTCAAAGATTCAGTAGTAGTACTAGCAGACCTATTGCAGATGAAGTGGGAGGGATTATAACTAAATCCAGCACCCTGATTGGTTATAGTATTTTTGAAAGCCAATGGGAAGCCTGAATTAGCTTTTCCTGCCCCTCATTAGCATATAAGGCTAATTAGTAGTACTGGAGGACATTTTTTATCTCTACTAGTGCTACTTGTAGACCTGCAAGAGTCTACTAGTAGAACTAGTGAACATTATTCAATCTACTAGTGGTACTAGGGACACTTCTTGCTTCTCTGGTAAAGTCTACTCGAGCACTAGTTGACCAAAATTGAGAAAGGCTGAACTACGGTTGATATGGCTGATATTAAATTTATGCTCAAACAGCTTCTATATGAAACTTTCTTCACTTACTTGTTCACCTTGGCCTTTGGTGGAGTATAGCCACTTTTTATTTGGGACTTTTACTGGTTTTACTGGGTAGGATGCATATTTAAACTGTACTGTCAGTGTTCTTATTGCTTTTATTTGTTTTATTACTTGTATTGGTTTTTATTGTTTTACTGTTTTCTTATCATGTCTGCCTTTCTACTGTAAAGCACTTTGGTAGGCTGCTGGCTGTTTAAATGTGCTATATAAATAAAGCTGACATTGACATTGACATTGACTAACATGAGTGTTTCCACCCTATTGAGGAGCGTCCTATCCTGCTGTTAGCCTCACTACTCATGTAAAGCTGCATGTAATTAAAAAAAAACAACAAAAAACAACAAAAAAAAAACATAAACTTTTGCTTCAGGTGACATTTTTGTCATTCAATTCACTTGTTTTAATTGAACCAGTTGTTTGGTGGAGGTGTGACAGGTGGAGGTGTGTCATGTTCAGAGTCAGGTCCAGATAAGAAGACACCCCCCCCCCCCCCCCCACTCCATGTTCAGTCAGGTCCATATCAGAAGACACCCCATCATGTTCAGTCAGGCCGAGATCAGTGGACCCCCCCTCATGTTCAGTCAGGTCCAGAGCAGCAGACACCCCCTCATGTTCAGTCAGGTCCAGATCAGCAGACCCCCCTCATGTTCAGTCAGGTCCAGATCAGCAAACACCCCCTCATGTTCAGCCAGGTCCAGACCAGCAGACCCCCCCCTCATGTTCAGAGTCAGGTCCAGATCAGAAGACACCCCCTCATGTTCAGTCAGGTCCAGATCAGAAGACACCCCCTCATGTTCAGTCAGGTCCAGATCAGAAGACACCCCCTCATGTTCAGAGTCAGGTCCAGATCAGCAGACACCCCCTCATGTTCAGTCAGGTCCAGATCAGAAGACACCCCCTCATGTTCAGAGTCAGGTCCAGATCAGAAGACACCCCCTCGTGTTCAGAGTCAGGTCCAGATCAGAAGACACCCCCTCATGTTCAGAGTCAGGTCCAGATCAGAAGACCCTCCCTCATGTTCAGAGTCAGGTCCAGATCAGAAGACACCCCCTCATGTTCAGAGTTAGGTCCAGATCAGCAGACCGCCCCTCATGTTCAGAGTCAGGTCCAGATCAGAAGACACCCCCTAATGTTCAGTCAGGTCCAGATCAGAAGACACCCCCTCATGCTCAGTCAGGTCCAGATCAGAAGACACCCCCTCATTTTCAGAGTCAGGTCCAGAGCAGCAGACCCCACCCTCATGTTCAGAGTCAGGTCCAGATCAGAAGACACCCCCTCATTTTCAGAGTCAGGTCCAGATCAGCAGAACCCCCCTCATGCTCAGTCAGGTCCAGATCAGAAGACACCCCCTCATTTTCAGAGTCAGCTCCAGAGCAGCAGACACCCACTCATGTTCAGTCAGGTCCAGATCAGAAGACACCCCCTCATGTTCAGAGTCAGGTCCAGTGCAGCAGAGCCCCCCAACCCCCCTCATGTTCAGAGTCAAGTCCAGATCAGGAGACACCCCCTCATGTTCACTCAGGTCCAGATCAGAAGACACACCCTCATGTTCAGAGTCAGGTCCAGAGCAGCAGACCCCCCTCATGTTCAGAGTCAGGTCCAGAGCAGTAGACCCCCCTCATGTTCAGAGTCAGGTCCAGAGCAGCAGACACCCCGTCATGTTCAGTCAGGTCCAGATCAGCAGACCCCCCCTTATGTTCAGAGTCAGGTCCAGAGCAGCAGACCCCCCCTCATGGTTTCACTCAGGTATTCAGAATGACGGAGGCTCTTGTGAGATGGATCTTTATTGGTTTCAAAGGGGGAATTGCACGAGCCCAGAGTGTCACAGCTCCTTGGCGTAAAGAAACATGTACAGAAGGCATGGAGACATTCACGTGACTGTTGTTTAGAATCCAGTTTTTAATATTTAAATGAACTATAAAAAGCAACATTAAAACATTTTCTCATTTTAGTTACAAAAATGGGTCACCTAAAGGGCTTCTCATTGCATTCACAGAAGGGTTTGAACAGTGGATGTCTAACATATCTCTCTCTTTTTAAAAAAATCCCCACCCAAAATATATAAACTTAATTGCTTAACCAAGGTATATACAGGGCATAGCATCCTTGCATCGTACAGGTTATCAAGAAAGTTTGAGGTATACAACCGAAATAAAAGCCTGTCAGAGAACAAACAGAAAAAACAACAAATAGAATTAAATAAGGAGAATGAATGCTTCCTACGAGCACAGGATCACAACATTAGTGGGAGATGGTTCACGCTGGGCGATGCTTCCTCAGGACTGTCAGTATATACAAAGGAGAGGGCCAATTTAGCCGTAATGCTTCATGAAAATACCAGAATTAGACTTTATTCATCGAGGCATGTTGAAGTTAAGAGAGCCAGAATCATGATACACATGCAAGTTTTGAAAGTGGATTCAGAAATAACAGTATTGTACAAAATAATAATAATTACAGTTTAATAATTATCAAAATACACCTTCTTAGCACCTCTTTATACTTTTTGTGTTTTTGAACAAGCACCATTGTAGTTTTTTTCAGCACCTGGAGGACCCGGAGAGGAGGTTGGTGACCGCTCCCCCCCTCATGGTTCCTCCGTCTCACCCCCCTCCTGCCACGTGTTCTCGCTGTCCGATGTCCTTCGCCATTCGCTCCTCCTGACGTGGTTAAGTCGTGTGGTTCGAGCCCCACAAGGGCGCCGCGACAGCATGCTCTCCCGGGCTCGTTCTTCATGGGCAGACATGTTTGCTACACCAACTCTGATTCAAAACTTGCATGTGGCATAGAAAAGGGTGAGGGTGGGGGGCTAGAAATGGGGTTTGGTGGTTCCCAAAACGTCTCGACTTGACTTGCTCTGCTGGCCCCATCGAGTCCTCGTGTTCTTTCTCTTTTGTGTTTGTTTAGCCGAGGAAGCAGACGGGCCCGACTTCAAACCCAAACTTCTGGTTGGGGTCCCCAAAGTCAGTCAACATGACGTCGATGATGGGGACCTGATCGATTTTGGGAGTATTAATCTCCATCACAGTCTTTCCGTAGCCCTTCCTCGTCTGTCAGGAGACACAGAGGACAGAATAATGAGTCAGATGTTTGAGTCACAGCTGAGCTGCTCTGCTAAAGTCCCATTAATGCAATATTTTCATATCTAACCCTTTAAAAGTGTTTTTTCATCATGAGTGCTGTGCAGAACAAATGAACTGCAAATGAAGGCTCAGATGATGCCAAGCAAAGGAAAGAGAAAGCTCTTTTTTTGTGTGCAAGACATTGTTAGTTCAAAAAATTGTCTTTTTTTAATTTTTTTGCATGTGAAGTAAAAAGTAGTAAAAAAGTTATAGTATGTAGAAAAAATGGCTATAAGATGGAAAATTATCATTTTTTAATTTAAATATTTATTTCATGTGTAGGACAACAATGTTGAAAATATTACGAAGTTGATTTTGTTTAAGTAGAAAACTATATTAATATTTAAATCGATGCAAAATGTGAATGATGTCACCAGACTGAGGCCACCCTCAGCCACATGTTTTGGTCGTGCTCGAGGTTGAGCTCCTTCTGGCTATAAATTTTTGACACCATTTCCTATGTTTCTAAGAAAAGGATCACCCCTAACCCAAATATTTGGTACGTCACCTGAGGGGCTTACACTTTCAACAAATCAAGCAAATGTGGTTGCATTTGTCACACTGCTTGTCAGGAAATTAATCCTCGTTAACTGGAAGAGCCCTGATATAAGGCCCCGACACATAAACACTGGCTTGAGGAAGTCATGGCCCATTTAAAGCTAGAGGAGTTGAGGTGCTCCATTCAAGGCTGTACTGAAATATTTTATAATATGTGGCAGCCATTTATGGGCTATTTTCAACAAGGAATCTTCCCTGCCTGTGTAACAGGGTTAATAATATGTTCATTATTTTTATATATAATTACAAAAAAGATACCTGTGTTTGTAAGTATGTATTTTAGAGTCTCCTTGTCAATTTCTGGGTATTTTATTTTGTAGAGCCTGGTTCTCCAGTCAATTTCTTCTTTGTTGCTTTTTTGTCCTTTATATTTGGTTTGAACCCCTTTCTATGTTATCCCTGGGGAGAGGTAGGTGTCCGTAGTCTAACTTTATTTCTTTATTTATCTATTTATTAATGTATTTTAAGTATGCTTTGTATTGTTTGTGACACTTTAATGTGTTTCTGGACGATATTTTATTTTTATAAAGTCTGAATTTTGTGTCCAAGAAGTTATTTTGTCCGTAGTTAGTCATGCTAGCTGTATGAACACGTTTTTTTTAATGCTAGCTTGTGTTCACTGTATTCTAAGTTAGCTGGCATGTATTTTGTCTGTGCAGGAGCGGACACGGGTTGCATATTTCTGTACCAGATGCTGAGACTCTAACTATATTTTTGTCCAGGTACGATCACTGTGATTTATGTTTATATGTATGTATTGTTTTGCTTTGTTACTGGCAGCCACCGGGTGCGCCCCCTTTCTATGTTGTCCCTGTGGAGAGGAGCAGACGCGGGCTGCATATTTCTGCACCAGATGCTGAGACTCTAACTATATTTTTGTCCAGAATATATCCTGAAGAGAGCAAGATCCTGTGTCTGTCATCACACCGGTTACACCTGCATTAGATAACAGTGAACCTTACCCCCCCACCATGTTGTTGGTAAATGTAATGTCTGCAATTCTAAATTCATATAATTGAAAATTTAATAAAAAAATATTTGAATACTATATTAATATTTAATACGCTTTTTGGCTCTTTTCCGATGTGTCCTCTTTTTGACCAAATATGCTGAGTGTGACTTTTTTAGACCAGACTTCAGGCTGATATTAATAATGTCTGCCTTGAATAAACATGTTTAATAACTCATTTATGTTTGTTAACTAATTAAAGAGAGTGTATTACTGACCCAGTGTCTCGGTCCATGAAGCTGGACTGAATAAAGTCTCTGAAAAGCTTGAATGTTGGCCTGCCAGAGCTCTCGGGGTGTTTATCTTTATCTGAATCTATTCAGTTCATATTTAATATTAGAAATCCATCAATGACATGAGGGGTTGTTCTCTTCTTAAACTCAGCTAGATTTCACAGCCTTATCTCTCCATCCTCTCATCTTCAGCTCGGATCACACTGACTCAAAGCTCCACAGTTTGATGGGATCATCCTGAACTTCAGCTCAAAAATGGAAAACGAGGTTCGAAGGCTTTTTCTGTTCAGGTGATTTTTGAAACAGTCTGTGAAAGTCCTAGTCTGTTATAAAGACTGTCTTAGATCCTGATGTTTGAAACACAGAGACGTGTGATGATCAGCTCTAACTCCGCTGCAGCTCCTGAGAAGCTTGAATGTTTGACTTTGATCGAGACAGAGGGACGAGACGAATGTCCGGCTCAAGCTGTGTGTGGCTCGTTTACACATTTATTCACCGTCCTTTCAGTTTCACGTGTGCACTATGAATATTTGGCACCAGCACCGGGTTTACAGTGATGCCGTTGCCTTGCCTCCTGCTGCAAGCCAATCACAGAGGATTGTGAGGGGCAGCAGGGCGTCAGAGTTTCTCTCTGTTAACATGTTAAAATGATTTTAGACATTAAAACAGTAGTGTGTGGGTGACTGAACACGCCTGATGTAACTGTATTTCTATTGATGACCGCTCATTGATGATTGGATCCAAGAGTGAACTAGTCAACATTTTTATGCTGTTTTTAAAAAATGGCAGTTCTTGTTGGAATTATCTTCATTATTTTTTACCTCTAAGTCTAACAGCACTTTTCCCTACAAACATGAGATAACACAGCTAAACACTCTCCAACAATAAAATCTGTTACAGGCAATTTATAACACTGCATTTCAGTGATTATGCTGACCAGTTCTATTTTTTATCAAGTTTGTTTTTTGTCTGAAACAGTAACAAGCGTCCAGCAGACTTTTGCAGTGCTGCCAGTGGAAATGTGGAGGCTATCACCCTGAGATGCTCCCCCAGTTAGTTTTAGAAAACAGAAGGTCCATGCATACTCTTCATTTTACAAATATTTTTTACTGACTTTAATTAATCTAATTAATCACATTTTAATCTCATATCTGCTTAAAGTACCCAAATAAAGAATTTGAATTCTAGGCTATTATAAAATTGTAGTGGATGATTAATCAAATGAAAACACTAAGAAGTGAAGATTTGTAAATCCACATTTTTATTGGTGACTAAATAAAACCAAAGTCTGGGCAACTTGTCCAGAAAATTCTAAGCTCAATCGGGCAACTCAAATTACACTGTAAGTGTGTTTCATAAATCAAATTCAAAATAAGAAAAAGGTGGAGGACATCCAGCAAACCAATTAGGTCTGATGCATTATTAAAGAATGTAGTACAAATATAGATAAATAAATTCAAAAATAAGACTAAGTCTTAAATAGGCCGTTCCTGTTGTCACGTGGGCTTTGTTTGGTTTGACTAGAGACGCATGTGTGGAGTGACGTGCCACTGCCATGTACGGGTCCTCCAGCTGGACAATATTAAAATGTTTGTGTGCTATGATTAATCTTGCGATTAAGTTTTATAACGCATTAATTTGCGGTGTAATTAATTAATCTAATTAATGCACTAAAGTGACAGCCCTAGTTTGGACATATAGCTGCGACTGAAACCAATGTGAAGGTTTTCTGAGTGTGACTAAAATCCCTTTTCCTTCTGAGAGACCCCCAAAAACAGCCCGCACTGGGCTCAGATCCTGGTCTAAGACTTATGAATCCTTCAGTTTCCTTACCGCACATCCGTCTGAGAGGGCCTTGATGTACGGGTTGTTGTCGAAGGACATCTCCTCGTCGTTGGCGCCCAGGAAGCGCAGCGCCTTGTCGTAGCTGTCACTGGTGGCGTCGTGCCACGCCACGGACTGGTGGCAGCTGTAGGTGAAGTTTTGCCGGGCCGAGGCCGTCAGTAGTCTGAGGAAGGTCATCTGCACCATGTTTATCGAGTTTCCATCAACATCCACGTACGAGAGCTGAGGGCGGGAAACACAGAGAGAGACGGGATATTACATTAGGTAGGGACAGACAGAAGGACGGATCGATACTTCTGTAGACAGAAGGAATGATGGATAGATAAATATTTATGCAGACAGAGGGAATGATGGATAGATAGACAGACGGACAGATGGATGGATACCCAAAACAAGTATCAGCTGTTCTTTTAAGAAGAGGAGGCAACAAAAGAGATGGACAAAATGGTGATTTGCCAGAATACAGTAACAACTGAGCATAAGATGAGGTAAATAATATCAACATACAGCCCTCTATTCTAACAGGAAGTGAAAAAAATAAATATAAAACCATAAACTAACACACTGAACAGAAGTGCACGTGCTCGGACCACAGGAGTAAATCAATAAATAAAGCTGAGACTGAGTTCTCGAACTTTAATGAATTAAATTCAAACTGAATTATGTTTGAGAAGAGATTTATGTTTGTCTGGTTACAGAGGTGCGGGAAAATGTCCATTTCAAAAGAATTCCACAGAGAACAGGCTCATTAATCTTTGTTCTGTTGTTCCTCGTTCAGGGACGTGCATGCCTCTGTTTTCACGATTATTTCTCCATTAATATGATCCACTGGTGTGTCTTTACCAAAACTCTGTCTTAAACTCCATCTGTCATAATGCAGTAAAAAGGTTTCTGCGTCAAAACACTCACAATTCACCCATTAATGCATTATTTTCCTATTTAATCCTTTAAAAGTGTTTTTCATCATGTGTCCTGTGCAGAACAAACAAACTGTAAATGAAAGCTAAGCTAATGCCGAGCAAAGAAAGAAAAAGCTCAAAATTAATTTAAAATAATTTGTGTTCAAGACTTTGTTATTGCAAAAAATGTCTTTTTAATGTTTTGCATGTGAAGTAATTAGTTTTAATGTAGAAAAACTGGCTTTAAGTTAGAAAATTGTAATAATCATTTATTTATTTACATATTTATTCATGAAAAGGGCTACAGTGGTAAAAAAAATATTACAAAGTTGATTTTGTTTAAGTAGAAAATAATATTAATATCTAATGCTTTTTGCTCTTTTCTGATGTGTCCTCTTTTTGACCTAATATGCCGAGTGTGAGTTTTTTGATCCAGACTTCAGGGTGAACCGTCAGGCTGTTATTATTAATGTCTGCCTTGTATAAACATGTTCAATATCCCGTTTATGTTTGTTAACTAATTAAAGAGGGTGTAACTAAAGGGATTACCCAGTGTGTTGGTCCATGAAGCTGAACTGAATAAAGCCTGTCGGAGCTCTCTGGGTGTTAAACTTTATATGAATCTTTTCAGTTTAGAACTTTATCAATGATATGAGGGGATGTTCTGCTAAGTTTTATTCATCTAAAGTCCACATGAGTGGAAATAAAGCAGCTGACGGATCCAGACAGACGTCTCTCTGTTTACTGAGTCACTTCTTAAACGCTGAAAGGCGTCGGGCGCAGACGTGAACGCTAAACTGTGCTGCTGTGATGTTTTATTGATGCTCCGTTCTTTAGCTGAACACTGGAGAACTGTAATGCTCTGACAATAGAACAGAATGGGCCTGGGTTCAAAGGGATGCAGATTATTTTAAGTAAGAGTGTGTTTTTTTAGGATGAAAGGATGGCTTACTCTGAATTCTCCTCGCTGTTAAAAATGATCGCAGGGTACTTTGGGGGTTTCTGCATGAGAGCAGCCTCAGGTCAGCGCTCGCTCTTTCACGGGCCGTGCTGCTGTCTCAGACTTTAGCAGAGGCTCAACGTTTACAGAAAAACACACGAGAATTACGTAAAAAAATCTCAGACTTACTATTTTTCCACGCTTAAATTCACTGAACCACGAGCCAGGGACTTCTTTAGGCCATGATGATATTCTGACCTGCAGGAAACAAACAGACAGAAATATGACGGGGGGGGGGTTGAACCTGCAGAGAAAAGCTCGGACTGTCACTCAAACATCAGACTTCAGACTTCACACTCCTACTGCTTAAACCTCCAGACTTTGTTTTCCACTGGTGCTCTTATGTTGATTATTCCCCCCACTGTTGTCACTTCTTAAGTGACTAAAATGTCGCACAGCTTTGTGCTCATGGGCTCCATGCCTCTGTTCATCGATCTGATCATTTGACTCAGCTCTAAAAAACAAAGTTCTGCTTTCAAACTCTACTTTTGGAAAAATTTGGTCTTTTTTTTTTTAAGTCCAACTATGGGTCAACAAAACTCAAAGAAACAGCCAGACTCCTCCTGAGGCTTGTCTCATATATCTGGTATCATATGTTTTTTTTATTCTTTAATTTCATATTTTTGTTTTTTAACTAACACATAGAACAATAAACAGACAGGGTCACCACATAACACGGTTTTGTCAGCACATAATATTAAGCTTAAACTACATAGAAAATGAAAAAAAACCCCATAAATTTACAATCAGGTGCTTAAGTCAGTCTTTCCTTTGTCTCCTTTACCAGTTGAATAGTTCCTGAGCTCAAAAGTCTGGGATTTCACAACAAATTTCACGCAGGACAAAGGCATCACTTCCAGTTACTGTATGATTTGTCAGGTTTTTTCAGTATTTTCCCTTTTTCTGTTTCATACTGCAGAGAGAATATCAGCTGTTCTGTTGTATAAATGTCTTAAATTATTTCCCTCCATCGTTTGAGGTTCCTCATTCAACCATTTCCTGGTACCTGTTTTCTACCAGCTGGTAGTATAAGTAACAAATATGCAGCACTAAAGGAAAATTGAAGCTCAGGACTGATTTTAGACCTGATTGGAAGAATAATATCAACCGAAGAAGAAGAAATAACAGGACAATCCCAGAATATCTGAAACCACGCTGAAGACTGTTTCCACACACCGACCATCAGGCCAGATGTTAGTTTGTCATTACTGAAGTTGAACGTTGTCGTCTTAAAGCTAATCTCTGTGAATCTTTGATCAAACTTCCCTTCTTCTGTTTTCAGTCTCATTTCTGAGTCCAACCCCACCCCAACATCCTGGAGGGGAGCACCAGAGCTTATCTCAGAGCAGCAGATAATCCTGTTTGTTATTTTAACATCTCTGAAAAATCTTTTCATCAAGCCACAGAATCACTTTGCTGTCTAACATTTTGCCTTTTGGACCTTTTTTGTGTTGTTTGTACAAAGTGAACATCAAATCCTACAAACTGGTCTTTCAGCTGCCTCCTCTGACAGGACGTCCCGCTGTCTGATCGGAGCGTGCTGATTACAAACAGAGATATTAAAAATATGAAGTCACTCACTCCGTTGGACTTCTTATCAGGGTAGATGCAGGTTTCTCCTGCGGCCGTGAAGTTACAGTAAACTTTGAAGGAGTCTCCCGAGCAGCCCTGGTTTGGATCGATCCAGTACTCGCCTGAGGAGAAACAAACACACTGTCAGACCTGCAGCTCTCCTCACCAGCACAGATTAGTCCGTCTCACTCTGAGGCATCCAGACTCCTTCAGCACTGAAGATTCAGCTCTGAAGACATTTCTGTTCAGTCTGTGATGACAGCAGAACAGTCTCAATACTGTGAACTAAATATTACTGCAGACTGAAGCTTCATACCAGAGCCCTCTACACTGATGCTTAGGTAGAGTCTTCAGTTATCAGGCTCCTCTTCTCTGGAACCATTTACTGATCGCGGTTCAGGAGGCAGACACCCTCTCTACCTTTAAGGTTAGACTAAAAACATTCCTCTGTGATAAAGCTTTCAGTAAGAGACCAGCTCATAGTCCAGAGTTTAGACTCATAGTTAAGATGCAATAGGCTTAGGCTGCCGGGGGAATCTGGCACTCTGGGCTCTATCTCTCTCTCTCACTCTCTCTCTCTCCATATCTGCCTTTGCCCCTTTGTTTGCTCCCGTACTCGTCTCTGGCTCTGGTCCTTGGTGTAGACTGCCTGCTGCTGTGGAGTCATGAAGCCTCAAAACAACAATTACAGACATGACACATATTTGGACATTTCTTTAGCCCCATTTCAGTTCATAATCATTATAGCTGTTCATGTAGATATAAGCATGGTCTCTCTATCCATGGTTGATACATCTATAGTAACTATTTTTAACACCACACAGGCATGACTTCCCTCTGAAATGGGATGTCACATCTCCAGAAGTCGACCTTTACCACATTTATACTTAACAGGGACAAATATGGTAGGGATCCACTTGTGGTCTGGGCACCCATGAGTTCATCACTACCATAAATTCTGGTTTTCAGTAAGAATATCATTGATTATACCTCTAATTATCACCACAACCATTTAGACATGAGGACCCTCCTGAAAAGCAGATGTATCATCTCAAGAGCCTCACCTCTAATAAATCAGACGACAGGTCTATGGTTCATGGATCTGTCACTAACTTTAGTTCTTACTTTAGTCCACTTGTCTCCTCTTACCTCCCTTCCTTCGCCCTCACAGCCAACACAGCATCATGTGGATTTGCTGTTCATCATGAGACTGGGATCCACATTCAAGATTTCCTGCTGCTTAACAGAAGGTTTTTTCTTGAGCCATGATGGAGGGGTACATAATTGGCTATATGGATTCATGTTGGGTGTTGGATGTATATATTTGTATATGTATATATATCTTTTATCTATGCATATATGTATATCTATAAAATGAAGAGTTTTATGCTCTATTCTTAAGTGTCTTGAGATAACACTTGTTATGAACTGGCACTGTACAAATAAAAAATGATAGATAATACCAGAGCCCATTACAATGATGCTTCATACCAGGGCCCTTTATGTTCGTGCTGGTCTTACCGTCAGGGAACTCTGGGTGGCAGAGCTGCAGGTCTTTGCACGTTCTTGCCGGGTTGTTCTGCGTTCCCATTGGGTATTTCATGCGTTCGATGTCCTGTTTGAGGTTGTTGAGCGAGCTGAAGATATCTTCCATGCCCTCGCCGTAGTCCATGATGGTGGCGGCGGCGTCTGACTGCATGTCGCTGGAGCGTTTGGTCTTCTTCGGGGACTGGATGGGCAGGGGCTGGATCACCTCGCCTGGGGGGCCCTGAGAGGTTCAACAAAGATGATGTTAAGGATTTACAAAGCCAGAGAAGAAACAATGAGGTACAATAAGACTGAATACTTACAGGAAGACCAGGAGGACCAACTGTTCCAGTGTCTCCTTTGGGACCAGCAGGACCCTGGAAAAAACAAGAAGACACACCATAAACAACAGAAACTCAGCATGCACACGGTGATGATGGGTTAAAAAAAACTCTGATGGACTCACAGATGAACCTTTAGCTCCTTTGGGACCTTGAGGACCCTGCAGGAGATAAAGCAGAGCAGCAGTTTAATGAAATCATTCGATCACGAGTCTGAATCTAAATGAAGGACTGAACCAGAGAAGGACTTACGGGCAGACCGGGGGGACCAGGGGGACCGAGAGGACCCGCAGCTCCACCGATACCCTGATGATGAAAGAAGAAAGAGACCAGTGAAAGAGAAATCAGAGATAAAAGTGTCGCAGCGAGGACAGAATAATGAGCGAAATAAAGGAGGGAGTGAATGTGGAGGAGTTTCAGAGCAGGATGGACGAGCAATGAGCCGAAACCACAAACAAGACCTCAAAGGGGGGCCGTCCTTTTCTTTAAGTCCAGTATAAGCAGACCCCAGTCTGCAGGACGGGCTTAAGGGTAAATCAGCTGTTTATCACCAAGATAAAATTTATTTCAGGTTTTTCTCCTTTTAGTGTCAGGTCACAAACCTGGTGAACTTTCATTAGAGAGTTTAAAATCAGGCAAAGAATAACAACCAATGCTAGTTTACCAGGGAACTAACTACTTATTAACTAATAAATGAATTAGTAACTAACAGCTATCTGATCAGGTAATTCAGTTCTTTAATGTTTGTTAAGAATGGATATAAAAGACAAACTGACTGCTAGTTAAGGCAAGAGAAAGCATAAGCATTTAGTTGTTATTTGCAAGGATTACAATGAGCTTTTAACGACTAGTTAACACGAGAAACAATGATAATCCACTAGTTAACAATAAAAAGAAAATAGTTAAACCACTGTTAACTCTAAATGAACTGGAGCATTAATGCAAATCTCTGATGAAAAACTAGCAACATAATTGGGCGAACATTAGCTCAGTTGGTAGAGCGTCCGCCCATGTACGGGGGCTGCCAACCCCCAGCAGCGGCTGCTGGTTCGAATCCCGGCCTCAGCCCTTTGCTGCATGTCATCCCCCCTCTCTTCACCCGCTTTCCTGTCTATCTTCAGCTGTCCTATACAATAAAGGCCATAAAAGCCCCAAAAAATAACTTAAAAAAAAAAAAGAAAAACTAGCAACATAACTAACTTACTGTTAGTAAACCATGGAAAGATAAGTAACTTACTGCTAGTTAAGCATAAAACAAATGGGCAGTTTCCTTCCTGTTACCCAAGGAGAGGAAGAGTAACTCACTGCTAGTTAACCAACAAACAACCTACGACTAATTAACCAAGTAAAGCATCTGTGACAAACTGCATTTCCAGGGGAAGAAGAGTAACTTATCACTGATAAAACAAGGGGATGGATGTGTGACTAACTGCTATTCAACCATTTTAAAAACAGGTATGTTACTGCCAGATAACTAGGTTAAGAACTGGTAACTACTTGCTGATTAGTCCACATTTTAATAAGCAACAAAGAGTGTTTTTTTAACCACAGCATGTTAGAGTGAGTCCCTGATAGTTTAGTGTCTAAGACAAAGATCATCAAAAACAGTGAGCTTCCAGCTCATCAGGCAACGATCCAGTTGCTAACTGATCTACATTATTATGGGTAATAAACGAGTAACTAACTAGTCATTAACTGAGGACAACTATAAATACTCAGAAATCAGAAAAAACAAGGACATAACCATGTGCACTTTTAATAATGTAACAAGAGGATTTAAGATTTTTTTGGGTTAACTTCACAAAAATCTGACCTTCATAACTTCTTGTTGTCCCATTAGACACTAACGATTCTCGGTGTTTGTGGCTCCGAGTTTCTGAATTTGCTCCAGATGAAGTCTTTGTGTCCTCGTGAACAATCACACAATCAGACGTGTGACCATTCAGCTCGGTTTCTACTGCAGGAGCCCTGGAGCTCTGACAAAGGGGGGCATTATTGTTTCATCAGACTTAATCTGCGGTGTTTAATCTCGGCGTTCACCTTAAATCAGCGGGCGGGGACAGGCTGAGGTTCACAGGAGGACAAACGAGCTGAATATGAACGTTTGTTTAAAAATGAATGAAGGACTGATCTGATCCTTCAGCTTCTGTTATTACTGCTCTCTGTTTGAGCTCAGGGCTGCTTTATGAAGGAGAGTCATCTCCACACTGTGGTCCAGATTAAAGCAGAGGGAGAGTCTCAAACTGAACTGGCTGTTGGAGAAGGTCCTGGTCCAGGTTAACCCTTGACAGACCAGGAGTGCGTTTGAAAAGTCCTTTCTAAGTCCTTTCCTATCAATTTTCCCTTAACGAAAACGTCACAGGGTCAAGGAAAGGAGGGAACAAGAGGAAAGGAAAGGAGAACTGTGGTAAAAGATGAATTTGACTGCACTTTCACTTTGGTGTCGCACTTATGCGATAATGATTACTGTGATGTAGGTAAACCGTGAACTTCAGAAAATGAACATCAAGAAGTGTCTTTGTCCTCTGCTTTACCTCACAGAGTTGTTTTGTGTCGGCTTTACCTTTAACATTAACAATCCATGATCAGAGGATTTACCTGTGACACGTGTTTTGTCCTTTGGTCATGCAGTGTGTGTTTCCTGCTCTCAGCTGTGAGGTCAGAGCATCTATAAATGTTGACATCTTTGACAGGGCAGGGAAAAAACCTGAAGTCTTATTAATACACCTCAAAAGATTCTCCCTGTTTCATTCACATATATGAAACACGTTGTTTAAATGTGTTATTATATCTGAAGTATGGTAAAATGCATCATTTGTCCTTCTTTTACTGATTGTTCTTTTTTTAAAACATTATTAGAGACCCCATTGTTCTGTCTTATTATTAGCATGATTGACTTCATAAACGAAGATTGATTGAAATGTGGTAACTAATATATCATATTAATATAAGAAACAAGGACAACAATTGTTTATTATTCAACAACATTGTAGACTGCTACAGAGAAAAAATGCTTTAAATTAAGTGCATTATAAAATATAAAATGCAATTGTTTATCCGTCCTCCATTTCAAGAATACTTAATAAAGAAATAAAGTAATGGTTTTATTTTTGAAAGCACTGACTTCAAAGCATATATTTTTCTCTATACCTGTTAAAAAATGTTTCCTTAGTATTATATAGCCTACATATCTTGATAGTCTCACAAAACTCATCGCCCTTTCTCCTTTATAAGTTTCCCTAAACCTTTTGGGGGTGTCGATTATATGTACGTCACCTGCCGCAGGGCATTATGGGGCATTTCTTTCTCCTTTCCTTTAGTAAAGTATTTTCTAAGCTAAAGGATATAATAAAGAAAGCAACGACCCTCCTTTCCTTAACTTTTAGAGAACTCAAACAGACCTTATCATGAAATGCTTCCAGGTTATTCCTTCAGTTAGGGAGATACCTTACAAAAGCAGGACTACTTGAAGGCACCTCAGGTTCACAGTTATTAACCCAAACGATGGGAATGTAGCCTCAAGAATCCAACCCAGCTCACTCAGGGAGTGAAAGACGGTTTAAAAACCAGCTCTGCTTCTCTGCAGCGTTTCTCAGCCAGCTCTAGTCAACAGTAAATAAATGTGGGAGTGGAGACCTGCGGCCGCAGAGCCAGCATGGCAGCGGGAGTGAAAAATGGCGTGAGGTGGAGGGCGAGCGCCCGGAGGACTCACAGTCGTTCATTACTTACACTGTCGCCCTTGCTGCCGGGGGAGCCTTGTGGACCGGGAAGACCTCGGTCTCCTTTCTCTCCCTGCTCACCGGGAGGTCCGATCAGACCGATGAGACCAGGATGACCCTGCAGGACGATGACAAACGAGCAGAGAAAGAGAGAGAGAGAGAGAGAGGGCGATCAAACACAACAGCATGTCCTTCTGTGTACACAGAGATTAAAGCTTCTGCAAACAGGCGACTCAGGCTGAGAGAGATTTAACACACAGCAGCAGAGCACGAAGACAAACTCACAACAAAACCTCTTTAATCAGGAAATATGGGCCGTCCTGTCATAGGGCTGTCCTCGTGGCTTTATACTGACATTAAAGTGGAAAAAGAACACATTTAAAGAAAAATGCTGCTACATTATGAGCATGTGTGGCTACCTTTTTTGACATTAATTTGTCAGAGAGTTTTTTTGGACGAGTCCATTTGTATATATACATGGATAAAGAAATATTGACCAAAATTCAGTCTCAGTTTTGTTTTAGCTGAGTGAAAATACAGAAATCACACCAACAAAAAGAGGTTTTAAGGCACAGGTCAAATCTTTAATCCATCTTACTAAAACATAGTTATCACTGTTTGACTCGCCTTAAGAGTCTGAAAATTAAATTAAAAATATAAATGAATTTAAAAAATAGAAAATAGCCCACTTTTTTTTGTAAAGTGTCTTGAGCCAATGTTTATGTGTATATATATATATATATATATATATATACATATATAGATATATATATATATAGATATATATATATATATATATATATATATATATATATATATATATATATATATATATATATATATATATATATATATATATATATATATATTATATTTATATATTTATATATATATATATATATATATATATATATATACATGTATATATATATATAATGAACTGTCCCAAAGAAGACTAGGAGCTGGATGACTGTCTGGGAACCAAGTAAGTTTTAGTTGGTGAGGTTGAATTTGCATTAGA
Organism: Scarus forsteni; assembly: GCA_036419115.1. Classification (NCBI taxonomy): domain Eukaryota; kingdom Metazoa; phylum Chordata; class Actinopteri; order Labriformes; family Labridae; genus Scarus; species Scarus forsteni. Next base: position 1,048,684 of record JAZDUH010000177.1, read on the forward strand.
CTCTTGTATTATACAAACATTATATAAATCAAGCTTTGTTTCACGATGGTTGACATGGTAGTTGCTAAAGCTAAGCATTAATTTGATTGATCAGGAGTTCTTTGTTTGATGGGATACATTATATTATCAGAACAACATCAGTTTGGTAAATAATTACCTAAAAGGATGATGAAAAGTTTGGATAGATAAACTTAATGCTTATATTTGGCTGTGCAGATTAGACATGAATACTCCACAGAGGAGTGTACAGAGGTACTATAATAGTCACCCTCGTCATCACTGAGTGTCCACTTCTATAAATCATTTATTTGTCATTTATTAAACAATAAAGTTTATTTTCCTGACACAGACTGTCACGATAAAAGGAACAGGACAGTAAACTTAGGCTTTGTGCTCTTGATCTCTGGTATGGGTGTTACTGAGTTCAGAAGAGTCAGAATATCTGGTATCAGCAAAAATCCAACGTCGTACATCCCTGCTTATCACAGGAGGGCGACGGAAGCATGATCTTAGGCTGCGTTTACAAGGTGCAGAAAACGGTCAAATCTGATACGTTTCTGTTGCATTTTAGCTTTGCGTTTAGATGGAAACGCAACGGAAACTTTTGAAAACAGAGTGGAAATTTTTGAATATGCTCTCCATGCAGCTCCATGTAAACTCGTAACAGAGTGTTTCAGGGTGAAACACTGACGTCACCACACACGCAGTACTCTTTCACATGAAGGCTGCACGCGCATACCAGGAACAACAACAGCTTCGTCCGTCTGCCGAGTAACATGTGAGCTGCTTACCGTGCTCGGTTTGTTATCCAGACAAAACTATCCAGACAGATTTGTTGTCTGAACTGATCTGTTGTCCAGAAAAGAAACTCCTGCGTCTCTGTGTGTTTATTCACCATTGTTGTGTGTGAAAAGTTTTTCTTCTTCATTCATGTGTTGCAGCAGCGCTGCCTCTCTGCAAACCTACATCGCCATCTACTGAACCAGCATGCATAATACAGCGGATTAACTCGTCTCCAGTGTCGTTGTATGAACGCAGAAGAATTTGAAAACGCAAAGGAAAATTCTTTGCGTCTTTAAGTCAGGAGTGTCCGTGTAAATGTAGCCTTAGTTTACTCTCCTCAGCTGACTAACATGTTTGTTCTTACATGGCTCCAGTATAATTTCATTTTTTAACACTTTGATTTGGTCTACGGTCTTTAAAGTCTCTGTCTAAGTATCATGTCTCACTAAAATAAAAAAAAAAAGTCACATTTCCTCCATTTTGTTTCCTCAGATTTTGTCAGGTCTATTCTGATGTGGGAGGCTTTTATGATTAAATGTTATTCACACAGAAACCGTCATGACTCAGTATTGAAATGCCCCCTAAAATCAGACAGGAAGGGAACTAAATAAAAACCTGGAATAACAATCCCGACACAAAGCGCTGACTGAGAGAGGAGCTCCGAGCGGGCGTTTAAAAAACGGTTTTGTGTTCCTCTCTACAGCCGCCATGTCACGGCGAGCAAGTGTGAGGTGAATTAGGCAGAGTAATGCGAGCTGTCTGAACATCCCCAGCTCTTATAGAACCTTGGTGAGTTGAAGCGGATTAGAGAGACATTCAGATCCAAAGGTGTCTGAGCGTTTTTATTGAAGAGGAGCTCGATTTGATCGTTCATGTTAACATCAGCCTGAATGCTGCCGTGTGAATGAGCTTTTTAAATTTTTGGAGGCTTTGTTAAGGTAATGGAGGGATTAGAAGTAGACAGGAGGGAGAATAGCAGATGTTTTATCATGACGCACTTGGATGAGGGAGGCAGACGGTTGACATTATGTTGGCATGTTTGATTTTTATCATTTTAAGTATATTCAAACATCAACCTCATTACTTTTGTCCATATGTAACTTGATTCCCAGAGTTTCTACAGATTTAACTAACACTGAACAGCTGTCGTGTCTTACGTGCCATATTCACATCTCAGAGTGTCACATAAACTTCACACATAAATCATCACTGGTGCCTCGACTGTTAACATTTTTGACCACGCTTCAAGTGATTTCTAAATAAACAGTGTTAGCTTTCACATACTTTTGATCAATAAGACATTAAATAAATCCAAAACTATTTGTAAGTCGACTCTTGACCTGTAAACACACAGCCATTTTCATTTTGAATTATCAACACTTGAGGCCAGGTTATCAATCACTGTTTTACAAATGAAGAAGGATGATGTATATCCCAGTAACACTCCTTACTTCTCCCTTCATTTCTGTTTAATTCACTACAATTTGCCATTTTTTAGACACGCTAATGTCACAAAATGTCCTCCACATTTCACTTTTAATTTGTAATTCTGACTTTATCATCAACATTGTCTCCCTCCTCATCGCCTCGACCACATGGATGTGAATTTACTTTTGTTATTATAACTGAACTCTTTATCAGACTTCTCCTTGCTGTGACTGGAGAGTAAAGTCCTGCCTCCCCTCTCACGCCGACCCCGTTACTCCTCTGTGTGTGACTGCTGATGGGCACGCTGATCTTTTGTAACATTTGGTGTTTTCTGCTTTATCTTGCAGCCTGTTTGAGGAAATGAAGCCTGGCTGCAGAGAACTAGAACGATGCTCACCTTTTCACCTTTGGAGCCAGGGTCACCTTTCAGACCGGGAAGACCAGGAGGACCCTGAACAACAAAAGAACAAGTTAGAAATCAATTTCACAGCCAGAGAAAACACACTGAGGGAGGCATGAAAGAAAGACGGTTTGAAGGGAAACAGCCTGACAGAAATTGAAGCAGAAAATGAGGCAACTGGGACAAAGAAACATGAAAGAGGACGAAAGGAGAAAGAGGGAAGAAATCCCAAATTACATCAAGAGAAATATCCAGAACAGATGAAAACCATCAGTGTGAGCACAAAAGAGACTTATGGGGACAAGGGTCCATAAAAACTGAGATTTTAAAAGAACTTTAAGAGGAAGACACACATTTCTAATCCTACATGCACTGGTCACACTTACATGTCCCCTTTGCCTTTTTCTATGGTTTCATCACCTCTTTGGCTGCTCACACGCTGATTGCCTCTTTCTACTTTTCCATATTTTAGTTTCGCACTTTAACATTTCTGAGTGCTCATTTATTTTTTGAATGATGGCAAAGATCTCTAAATGGGCGGCAGAAAGCACTTTTGGTATCATAAAGCTCATCAAAATGTCAAATTTCAGTGATCGAATCAGAGAGCACACCAGCAGCTTTAGCATTTATTACTTTTACATTTGCAAAAGACAGGGATAGAAATAAATACAGACATGTCAGAGCCTCGGAAAACCCATGAGCAGGCTTTTGCCTCCTGAAAATATCCCTGTGATTGCATCGATCCTGGTTAATAATGCCCTGCAGAGAAAGTATTGATCAGTTCAAATGATAAAATCACACCTTCTAACTCTTTTCCTGTAAATCTGCTGAGATCACCACTTCCCCGTCTTTAATCAATCAAATATGAAAGTCTTTGAGGTAGATTATAAGTATTAGACCTCGCTACACCTTTTTTATTGACATAATGAATATGAAATGGATCCATGTTACTCCATCAATTTGGTCATTTTAATTTGTGCAGGAGAGCTTTGCTCAGTCAGAGGAGCAGAAACAAACCTTTCAGCTGCAGCTCTACAGACACAGACGGAGGCAGACAGAGGTTTATTCAGCATACTAACCATGGGGCCAGGTGGACCGTCCTGTCCGGGTGCTCCGGGCAGTCCTTGTTCTCCCTGCGAAAAGACGTTCGATATTAGTGAGCATTACAGCGGCTGTATTTCCTGCCGCTTGCCATCGATTTTCTGCACTCACTCGATGATTAATCGCCCAAACAGAGAAAAAAAAGTGTGCTGGGATAAACAACAAACTAAAGTCTGAGCCAAATGGAGGTATTGATTATTCCATGAAGTCTATCATCATGCGTTAGCTGAGTGCGTGCATGTGTGTGTGTCTGCTTGCTGTGTAGGGAAGTGTGTGTTTGCTCAGACTTACGACAGGGCCGGGGATTCCTCTCAGACCCTCTGGACCGGGCTTTCCTGGAGGTCCCTGGGGTCCGACCGGTCCGGTTTTACCTGCAGGACCCTCGGCACCAGCTTCACCCTGCAGGGACAGACAGTTTTACTTAAAATGATTATGTGGTGATCCTGAAAATCTACATTTAAGTCCTGTTGATCTAATCCAGAGATGTTGAGTCTGATCTCCAATAGCAGAAGAGGAATTAAAAATGAATCCGTTGGTTTGATGCAGCAGGAAGTGCTGCAGTCTGTCCTCGTGTTTGTATACCTGCTTATAAGGTCTGCATGTAACTGGAGGGAGCTGACAACTTCAGGCTGTATGTGTTAGAAGTAAACTAGAAACACTGTGATAATTCTGAGAGTAGAAGCAAAAAGTAAACACCAATAATCAATGTCATTATCAAATATGTATTGTAATGACTTTCAACCAAATGTGCTGATAGATGCTGAAGTTAAAGTGGAGGTAAAATCCTTCAGTGCTTTTTTGTGAAGCTTTTTAAAAGTTATTGTACCAGAAGTACTGATCCGTAGTTTATGTGTGAGAAAATAACGAATTAATGCCACAGGAACTAAACAAGGACAATGCAGTCAATGCAAGTTAAACTGAAAGTCACCAAGCTATATGGTCACGAACTGAACTATTACACCACACATATTTCCCAATCAGCCAAATGAACAGTCATATTTGTCTAACACATAATTCAGATATTGATTATCATGATCTTGACTTATTAATATGTCCCACTCTGTGTTTCTACTGCTGTGATAAATCTGTCTAAATTTGTAGAATATGTTTTTGTACTTAAAGTCTTGCTGTCATATTTTGTTTGCAGCCTCTCAGGATTAATTTTTTTTATTAGTTTTATTTCTGTAATAAACAGCTGAGCAGTGCCATGTATGTCGTCTTCAACTGCTCAATAATGGCGAAAAATACTAATTTCCACATGGATCAATTCACTTAAAAGCTCTTCACAGCCGAGCTCGTTGACGAAGATTAAACCTGTTGCATTTTTGTAAAACCAAGCCTTAAAATAATGGCTGGAAAACCCACAAATGGATGCAGCATCACTGGCTCAACTGGTTTTCAAATGTTTACTGAACCAGAGATTTTGTGAAACTCTTTCATTCAGCTAAACAGTGACAAAAGCAGCAGAGGTGCAGCCAGTGGTCACTGAAATGGCACATCATAAGACCTCCATGGAGCTGTCGGCTTTCTCCATAAAAAAACCTTAAATGATGACATTGCCAACAGAAATGAATTAAAATAAAATCTCTATGTGAAACATCAGAACTTTTATTGTCCTCTTCAAATGAACTTTGTAATTAAAATGATACGATTATCTTTTGAGGATTTAAGAACAAGCAATCAATAAAATAAAACTGTAATGAAACAAACATCTACAAAATCAAAGACGTTTGTATAGTTTCACATATTTAAAAAGATTAAGAACGAGTGCAGCATGTCATGTGGTGCTGTTACCTCTTGATCTTGATTATTCTGTTCTTATAATCAGTTATGGTAATTGAAAGTTAAACTTGATTAATTTCCCTGCTCTAATGTCTACTTATGAATTAGAACACCGAAGATGAAGGGTCTGCAGTAAATGACATCCCCAGCAACAAAAAAGTTTCCTGTCTTCAGTGTTACGCAACTCAAAATAAAACTCTTAACATTCTACAGAGAGGGATTTAAAGCTTAATAATTAGTAAACAGTGGCTTTAAATTCAATGTATTTTAATCAGACTGAGCAGCAGGTTGTTCCTAATCATTAAATTAGACTGAATGGAGCCCATAACAACAATCAACACAGGACTGAGTACTTAAGATGTTCCTGCCTCCTTCATCTAAACCTGGAGTGGATACAGCCGTAGAATTTGCCTCCTTATGCTGTCAGGTTTTATTCCTAAGCAGCTGAGTGAATGTTCTCGGATCAAACTGTGCCCACGTTGGCCGGCTGTAATTGAAAACACATCAGTATTCACGGGGACGAGACGGAGCTCATGAAAACAGGAATCACGTTTGAGCTGCGAGCTGTTTACAGATTACAGGCTTACTGCAAAGTGCTTAAAAACTACTTCACTGAATTTATTACAAGCTCAGACCGCTGCTGCAGCCCGGACTCAGAGAGTTTTAACATTCAGCGTCAGGCAGACGAGTCAAGGTCAATTTGCACTTTAAGTTTTACCTCCATTAGCTGAGCTGAGACGTTTCTTCTCTTTTGGTGTTAGAAATATGGGAAAAGCAACAAATCATCCGTCCATCACCTATACTGTTTATCTCTGTCAGGGTCACAGGGGGTGGAGCCTATCCCAGCTGACACTGGGTGAGAGGCGGGGCAATGCGTGAAACAGCCACCAGCCAATCACGGGGCCATATTTGCCCAGGGACCACAGATGAAAATTAGCTTTATAGCTAACTCTGGCTTGACGGCTCTTTTGTCTTGCATGGCCCCTGTCAAATAAACTATTCAATAAATAAATATAGAGAGAAGGATGACCATTCACATTCATATCTAAGTGTAATTTAGAGTCACCAGTCAGCCTAAAGAGCATGTTTTTGGTCTGTGGGAGGAAGCTGGAGGGCCCAGAGAGAACTCACGGATGCACGTGAACATGGACACTTTAACTTTCTGTTGTACGACCTGCTGCGCCACCACAACCGATAAAATGTATGGATTACATTATGTAATAGTTGTTTCTTAAAAAAAAAGAGTGAGCAGCAGAGGTGAGCGGAGCCGACAGCTGTCACTACACATCCTCCTTTGGACTTGTTTTGATTCAGAGCACCCTCGTGGCCAATCATACTGTCCATACTGTTTGTTTTTTACTTCAGACTTAGTATCAGTTTCTTGGACACATATCGTCATTAGAAACATGTTAAATACAAAATGCTAAATCATACAAAGATTTTCTTCTGGCCTCAGAGGATCTTATTTGTCCTGCTGAGGAAAAGAAAAGCACACTGCCTCTGAACACCTGAGGACCAAACACAAAAGCATTTACTCCTTTGTGGTCCTGGAGCCGCAGCACAAAGACAGAAACAAAAGAGTCTCAGATTCACTCAAAGAGGCCGCGTCCATAAATTTCCATCTAATCTACAGAGGAAATGAAATTACTCCAGTGTTTTTAATTCAGGAGAGGGAACAATGGGGTAGGGGGTGGGGGGGGTCTGCTGAGATGGCTGACTCGCAGCAAAAAGGAGGAATTGATTTTGTTACCTTAGCGCCCTTCTCTCCTTGCCTGCCCTCTGCTCCGGCGGCCCCCGGGGGTCCCTGAGGAGGAAGATGGGACACTGGTTAGCATTTCAACACACAAACGCATACACACCAACAGCAGGAAATAATTCAACAGACGCATTAGTGCTGGATCAGAAAATAACACAACAAAGAACAGAGTTTGATTAAATCTGCTGCAGCATAGTTTCATTTTTCTCTTGGTCTGGTTTGCTTTCACACGTCACTCTGCCCAGCGGACCAAAGCCTGTAAAAGCCTGTAGCCATAGCATCGTTTATCTCTAAGCAGCTAATCAGCCATGTGAGATTCAAAATAGAGAGTCAGGTTGGTATATCGACTGGAGCAATGTGTAACCATGTGCCAAACAGACTTTAACTTGTAAAGAGGGTGCTGGTGGTAGCAATGCCAACATTACTCCATATAATATCATTGGTGATGGCTACATTAGCTTGCTCATTGTTGTGATCATTGCCCAAATTCAAGCCACACTTGGATTACCAGCCATGGTCCTCGTTTGGTTTGGACTGTTTTCACAACCACCACAAACAGAGCTCCTGTTTTCAGGAGGCCCAGAGTTTGGTTCTTTAGTTTGGACCAGAGTTCATTTGAGCATCCTCATCATCCCAAATCAACCAAACTTACAAAAAGGTCATCAGAGTTTGGTTGGTTTGAAACAAACGTGTCAGGAGTGAAAGTAAGCTTAGGTTGCTGGATGAAACTTGTAAGTAAATGTATTTGTTAATACAGAACCAAGCCATGTAACCATCTGAGTATTTTTATCAACAAGATGTTACTTCTGGATCAGAAAATAAAGAAGGTGCAAGCAGGGTCTGAATCTGTCAATAGGGGTGTTGATCCATCAACTGATCAAACAACCACCCAATGAAACTGATAGATATTCAAAACATTGATTAACATCATTATCTATAAGATATACTTTTGTTTGAAATTCTGACTGGATATCTGTTCCAGTTTCCACCCAAGTGCACCTGGTTCTGAAGTTTCCAGGGCTCTCATTCAGTGTGTGACATCCGCATTTGAACTTTTTTGCTGTCTCACACGCCACAACTGGTATTTCTTATGCTTTAAAATCTATTGTGTACCAAGTAACACCGCTATGTTTTCATTGGGAAGTGTAGCAAGATTCTCTGAGCATCACAGAGCTAAACTGGAACCTAACATATCAGCCAATCATAAAATAGCACTGCTGTATCTGGGTAACATACGGTGGACCTGACAGCAGAGGATGCATGCTGCATGCACACGACAGGAATGCATTATCTGAGGACTACACTGAGTTATTTCATCATTTGATTTTGTACCGCACTGATTAATGAAATTACTATGAAATAAAAACAGTGAGAGTTTATTCTTATTCTTCCGCCACAGCTTCCATTAAACAGTGAAGAAAAGTCTGATCATTCTGGCATATAAACTGTGGTTACCAGGCATCACAGCGAAACAAAATCTTCAGTGTTGAGTTAGTTAATACTTTTAACTTGAATGAAAAAAATGTTTAGCTCTAATTAAAATAAAAATTGCTCATTTTAGTTTGATAGAGCAAGGTCAAATGTTGGAGGTCAATAATGATAAAAATAAAACAGTTCAATAATTTGTACTATCGTTTTGCATCAGTACTTGATTAAATATACTGACATAGGGGTGCTGGTTTGGCGGAGTGGTTAGCAACCATGCACGTCCCATGTACATGCTTCTGCCGGTCCGGGTTTAAAACCAGCCTGTGACCAGTTTGCAGAGTGTCTTCCCCTACTCTCTCTCCCTCTTTCACAAGCCTATCCACTGTCTCTCTCCTATCAATAAAGCCACAAAATGCCCCAAAAATACAGAGAAAAAAAAAAACTGACATCACAAAGTAACAATCAGACCTATAGGGTAATTGCGGGGGCAAATAAGCACCTGACTACTAATCAACCCAATTTTAATTTAAACATGATTATATCATACAGATGGTTATAATCCTCTATAAACTATCACATCCAAAGGTCAGCACATCGTTTCACATTTCAGCAAGAAAATTATCAAAACATCAAAATTGTTTTTATATTTCTTTCTTGCTTTTGGTGAAATGTAGCTTATTGTGTTAAATGAAGACACAATGTCATCTTAAATCGATCAAAGGCCCCTGAACTGAATCAAATCTAAATCAAATCATGGCGGACTTTGTGATATTCGCAAATATCATATAATTGTCCAAAGAATTGATATCGTATCGTATTGTCATGAAACCGGTGATTTACATCCCTATAGGTGGAGGTGAATCCTCTGTTTGGAGGGTATCTTTCAGTGGGTAAATGTTTGCCCTGTAAAATGACGGCCTTAACGGCATATGTGGAGCTTTAGGGTCTGTAGGTGAAACTCCTGCTCGTCTGCTGTGAGGCTGGTAACAAACACGATCTGGTCAAACTGTTAATTTGACATTCTCAGGGCTCAGATAGAGATGCAAACATCTACCAGTTCAGTTCATAGTTTTTTTTCTTGAGCAATATAAGACCTGTTTGTGGTTCAAAAATCACCATTCTCTGATACTTGTTATGTCTTAGTTATAAATCCTTTCTGTGGTGTTGGACGACCACGAAAGCAACAAAACAGCCTTTGGTGGACCATGTTGATTGGTCTTGTCTACCTTTAAGCATTAACGTTGCATCCATGATAGCCTGTTTTAGGTTGTGGGCCAACTCTCAATTCGTTTTAGAAATTTAAAGAACAAAACAGAAGAGGAACAAGGTTATAAAAAGTGATGTATGACTTCCTAAAGATGGCCTTCAAACCTCTGTGTTTCAGTTTATTTTCATATTTCATCTTGATTGCTCTTTTTGCTGAGAAATACTGCGCGGTTTGGTCTCCAGTGTCCTTGGATGTGCACCACTTCAGATATGCCAGGGTCTGTTTGAGTGACTCGCACCTCTCTTTGTCTTGTCTGAGCACACGCTGAACACACACAGTCACACTCATCCTTCATCAGTCATGCCAAGGGCTGGCAGGTCATCTTTTCTTTCTGGTCAGGATCTCTCAGCCCTCACAATGATTTCTTTCAACTCCACCTCCAGCCGTCCCTCTTCAAAAAGACTCTCCATCCAAATTCCGCTCTCATCGGGCCGACTGAAGCTGGAGTGCTATTGACTGAAGGCCCATAATGTGAGTGCACCTCCTGTCCCCAGCTTTCATCTTCTGCTGATGTGGAGCGCTGACTGGTGGCAAAGAGGCGGCTCTTTATCGGCACATGGAGTCATCCTGATTGAAGACAGATTCACACAGTCTTTGTTTACCTGCTTTGTCTTCAAAAGTTTCTGAGCCTTCAAGTTCTTTGGACAAAGTTTGGTCCTGGTCCTAATCACAAACAGCTTCTGCTTCACAAGTTAAGGAGAGTCCTGCTAGCTTTCCCAGTCACTCCCCAGAGGGGTAAGTTACTTAAAGAGGACATATCATGCTTGTTTCTCCTTTTCACTATGCCAGACTAGGATGACTGTAAAGCATTTCTGCCCTCAGTACAAGTCATTTAGTTCCTTCATTGCCCCACAATTGCGTTCTCAAAATCCTCATTTTAGGCCATTATGAAGCTCTCGTTGAAACGCTCGGTTCTCAGGCTGACCTACAGTTACCTCGCAACGTCACAGCCCTTTGTGCTCTGATTGGTCAGTTCTGTCAGAGCTGCCGAGAGGGTAGAGCCAGCCTGTCCTTCTTCTTCTACTGTATTTTACGGCAGGCTCAAAGCAGCGACCGCGTATTGAGTCCCCCTACAGGCCAGAGCTGGTAATGAGTGAGTGTGAGCTAGGGAGCTATATACTGCTGGTTGGTGGATGTGTTCCTCAGTGACGGTTTTGTGGCTAACGGACATCACAGAGGAGGAGCTGTTTTATCAGATTACTCCAATAAAAGAAATGTACCTCGTGTCGTCACGACGATTTAAATCTCGCGGTCATCTCGCAATGACCTATTTTCAAAGGCATCAAATCTCGTTCTAGGATATCAGAAAAAATACAATATCTCATTTTTTGAAAATTAAGGGGGTGTAAGGTCTTGTTTTCAAATTTCTTATATTATATGTAAGTATTAAATCATGCATCAGCATGATATGTCTCCTTTAAGTTTATTTTACATACATTGTTCAAATCGATGCTTCATTTGAGTTTCAATTACTGTCAATTATATCTACAAATAAACTTTGTTTCTCTCAGATTTATGTTTTAGTTTCTGCTGCATGAAATTTCAACATAAACCAGTTCTTAAAAAGGTATGTTATTTATTCTATGGATGTTGCTATTTTATCGACCTTGAAGCCTTTTTCAACACGTGTGCCACGACCAAAACTGAATCCTGAATATCTCCTGATCCCTCCAAAGCTGCACCTGTAACATGTGATTAAGATTAACCTCCTATTCTTATATCATGAAAAGACAAGCTTACTATGAATGCTCAGTTTTACCTTCTAAATAAAGCAGTTGATTGATATAGTGCAATAACTATGCAATAAAGCTGATATCAGGGTGCAAAGCCAGCATAGAAGGGATGTAAAAGTCCTGTGTTCAATTTGTAAAGCTTTATTTTTAATAAACATACAGCCAGATTTGACATAAAAACACTATTTTCTGCATGTATATTTTTCAAGGCTGCATCAATGTGACAACAGCTTTGCCCAGATTTACTGCCATAGTTGTCATGTGACATTTGAGGAAATAAAGATCGGAAAGTGCTCACTCGTGTCATGCCAGTAAGACAAAATCTAATCTGTAGGAACACACAAACATTTCTTCTTGTCAGAGGTGCCTTGGTGGTTGTCTGTGCTCTTGCTTAGTTTGTATTATATTCTTGTTGATAGTAGAGCATATGTCAAGGGTAAAATTTGAGACATCTCCAGTAGATATACATGACTAGATGTGCATTAAGTCTTAATCTGACCGTTTCATTCAATCATGGCAAAAATAAACTTGTCAATCCAGCTGCTTTCCAAATCTAATGACTGACTTCCCTTCATTTTGTTGGTTTCAGAATAAACATGAATATGACTTTAAATCCATTGATTTTGAATTTCGCTCTTCCTCGTTGATGGACTGCAGGTTGTATCTCTTGGTGTCAGTTAATAAAACCTTCCCTTGTTCTCACCGACTGGGACATTTATGTTGCTTTTCCTCTTTATTAACAGCTTGATCAGGCCCTTTCTCCACTGATGGGTCATGGGCACTTTGTATGAAGCTCTTGTCACAGTAAGGAGATGAGTTTGGCGAGAGATTGTTATGAGTAGAATACTGTTGGGAAGTACCGTATGGGTACAACAACCAGAGGGGATTAATTCTTGTGTTGGATATCCCTCAGGAGACTGATAGTATGAAGTTTTCAGTCATGTATCAATCAATTTAGTCATGGAGCAATTCATGTACCATGATTTTTTATTGGAGTTATGGACTTATTCTATCCATATCTTAGTTTGCTGTCCATGCACGTGGAAGAAATACACATAGACAAAGAAGTCTGGCAACCAGAAACGACCTGACCGTGTATAGAGAGCAGACACACGGACACAACCATGTAGAGAATGTTAGACACTTATATAGGTATCCCTCAGATACTCTTCTCCAGCGAGACCGACACCCTCACTCAGACAGCATGGACTGAGGACACAGCATGGAGACCGAGACCCTCACTCAACCGACTCAATCACTTATTCACCAACTCACTTATCCAAATGTATCTATGTCTATTTGTACTGACCATGTAATAAACAGTGATAATCACAGTCTGGTATCAAGAATCCTCCATTGAAACATCTCCCAATCTAATGGCGTGCGATAGCATGACGGCATTGTGATATCAAATACTGCAGCGAGAATATTCCTCTGAGCAGGTCCCTGACAGGAGAGGCTCCTTGTGAAAAAAAACTCATTCACTAATCAGGGGTCGGCAGAGTCTTTATGTCACATCTCAGCGTGCTTGGAACCTCAGCAGAGGGGACACCAAAAGAAAGGCTGGGTACCAGGGCTGAAAGATTTGTCAATTTGGATTGATATCACAATTTCAGACAACATGATCATGTTGTGGTATCTGTTGTGTCAACTATTTTAACACATAGTGTTTCACAAATTTGCATTTAAGAATGGCTGGCAAATGAACAGCTCATTCAATACTGCGAATTGGTTGGTCATTGTTCACTTAAAAGAGCAGTTCAAAGAGTCGTCTCGTTCACAAACATCTGATCTCCACTGTGGAAGTGCTGGTCAGCAACAACAACACAAAGCCTCTGTTTAGGAGGAGAAGAAGGTTGTACGATGACAGTAGAAGATAACGCAACATATCGTGGTAAAAAATTAGATAAAAAAGCACACAGGACCACTTACAGTTGCTGAAGACTTTGTCTAATGACAGCAGCCAGAGGCAGGCTAACACTACCCACTGACTTTGAGCTGAACTATTTAGCAGTAAGTGAGCTCTGCCTGTCTCTTCCTTGTTACTGCACACAAAGATGACAGAGTGGAGACTATCTGCTTTTAGTGAACATGGAAATGAGGCAAGACAGGAAAAGAAAAAAGTTGGAGTATCTCTTATATAATGATATCCCATTATCTATCATTAGTATTAGGCGATGAATAACGTGTTATTTGCTTTTGGTCCTTGTTTCCTGACTGTTGTCTATGATGTAAACAGTGAATATTGCACTGAAGCTTGAGTTGAAGAAAAATAGTAATTCAACCTTAAATCAGGATATCTACCAGAAAAATCACAATCAGATCTTTTCCTTCAATCATTCAGCCCTACTTGGTGGGATCCCTGACGTAAACAACACAGGAGCCACAAGGATCATTAGACTGTGTCAAAATAAAGCTCATGTTCGCGGTAAATCATGTCACTTCCCTTTGCCAAAACAGAGAAGATTTAATGTTGACCTGAACCCAAATTAAGAGGATAAGAGCCTGATGAATGCTACGACTTTAACTTTCTCTGTTTTTAAAAAGCAGTGTTTGCAGCATCAAGGCGTTAACTACCAGATTAAACAAATCCGTGGCTCTGCTTGCTTCTGCGAGATCATGCTTCAGAGAGATTTATTGCTTTTTCTAATTTCTGCTGAGAAAACACAAAAACAGCCCTTGGATCCTGAAGAGCTCTAAGTGTGGTTTTAAGTATTCAGCAGAGGGACCTGTTGGCGATCATCTCAGGTCCTTCTTCTTTCACTCAGTGATTAAACCCTCCTGTGTGATAAAACAGCCTCTTCCTGCCCATAATCCTTAGGCCATTTAGGTGAAGCATGTGCCGATTGCATGCTAAATGTCCTGAATGTAAATTTCATCAGACACATTAGAGAAGCAATCAGACGGCTTTAAAAATGCACGACATGTTTTTCCTGCCGTCGGAGCGATTCTCAGGGTCTCTTTGAAACGCTGGCGCTGCAGATTGAGACTTTTTTCTTTCTCATTCAGGAGAATAGATGCTCATTTTCATGTGGACTCCGGGCTTCACATCATATTGGAAATATGGAAATGCTCCGTCTTTGATTTCAGGCATGGTCTGGTGCATAGTAGTTGAGCTTTGAGCACAGAGATGGTGGACTTCACACGGACACAAACTCCTCATGTGGAGACGTCTTTGTTTTTAACCTTGAGCAGTTTTCATGGAGCAGCCTCGGCATGAAGACTGACAGTGATCACAATCAGCTCATTAACCCTCTGATAACCAACTCTAAGGCAGAAACAGGAGTCTGTCATCTGCATAATCCCATTGAAATTAAGACAAATAAATCAGAATAGCCCCAGCAGAGTGCTGACTGATGATTGTCTCCGTTATGATTACAGCTGTGGCCGTCCTCAGTCATGCTAACAGGAAAACCAGCGCCTGGAAAATGAAGCAAACCCTCCCTCCTCTAACAGCCCAAGCTGCTTTCCTGAGTGAGCTGATGAATACAGATATAATTTGGAGACTGCTTGAGTTTTTTGCTTCAGTTGTTGAGTGTAGTTCACTCTAGAGACTGAAAATGAGCATTAATGCTTCAAGAAATAACAACTGTTCATGCTGTGTGTCCAACTGCCTCCTGCTTGACCTAAGCTTGGATGTAAGGCAGTGAATGACCTTCAGGATGCATTTCAAAGTCAAAGCCTGGTCTGTTTAAGTGAATGATGGCACTACCTGCATTTTCACACATAACTTAAGTTCTGGATTTGTTTCGTGGACAGTATTTAGATTTGAAAAGACTTACAAAGTTAAGTGCTTTCCCAAAGTCTCTTCTAAACTTTCTTCTCACCAAAATGACTTTTAAATGATGTATCTGTTTTTATGGTAATAAAAATCCAAAAACAGGTAATATTTATTAATCAGAGGGAGATCTCCTTCTCTAACTCTGGATTAAAGCTTTTGCCTTTACGTCAGGTCAGGTAGGCACACAGATTTAATGGGAACATTTCTGAAAACCCTCACAACTAAAATCACCTCTGTGCAGCCTGTAGAGTAACAGCCTGTAAAATGAAGAATGAATAATATGCCTATTTCATACAAAGGCTGGTAGGCCGAGGGGTGCTGCACACCATAATAATGAAATGAAAATGACATGATTGCAGCTTATTGGTCAGTCATACGATGTAGCCACAGGTAAATCTGTCTGATCACGGACCTCTGAGGGTTACATCATAAATATTTGATTCTGTTTCTTTCTTTTTATTGCTGCTTTCTCTTAAATCTCTCCACTCCTTTCATAACCTCTTAACAGCTGGACCACGTTGTGCTGTGCCTTTGTTTTTGCTGCGGCTGTCAGTCAAGCCGCTGTCGATCAATAAAGTGTCAGACTCGCTATATCTCTCTGTCTGTCTCCCCTGTGCAGCCTCGACCTGAATGAGTTCCCTTTTCCAGCTATTCTCCTGTAAGCCTCTTCAATTTATCACCTTTCCCTCAAGAAACAGAAAAAGAATGGATTCATGATTTCTCACATCGGGACGCACATTCCTCTGCGGGCTTGGGGGCGGCCTTGAGCGACGCCTTGACCTCTTAAATCTCCCACTTTGTTTCCCGGTGACTCTGCTTTTAATGAAAATGAATCTCGGCTGCTTTACTGCCAAGATTGAGCTGTTCAGAGGTGAAGAGGGATACAAAGCCAGCAGCTGCTGCCACCTTTTAAAACCAGCTCAGACCTCTCTCTTCCAGGCCTGGTGGTTGGTTTTAAATCAGTCCAAAGCCTTGGGCTGTAAGAGTCTTTACTCCACAGAAAAAACACCAAAACATTAGGATGATGATCAGTGAAGGCTGCAGACTCACTCTCTTTCCAGGTGGCCCAGGTGGTCCGGCTTCTCCTGATGGTCCTGGAGGTCCCTGAAAACAGGAAAGGAAACAAGAGGGGGCACTTTTAACAGACATTAAAACAGGAAGTTGTTGCTAATGAGTCACTGCTGATGTAAGTTTTGATGAGCGTGCAGAATGCATCAGAAAGTCTCTTGTTATGTCCGTCAGGAGAACAATTACGCCAACAGTGTGCTGCCATTTAGGGGATAATTTAACCACACGACGGTCTGAGGCCATGCTCACTGATTCATACTCCAGCCTTTATGCTTAAGATAATTACGGACAATAAAAATCATCTCTTACAGACTGCATTTGTAAATATTTTGAAGCTATAAAGTAAAGTTAAATGTTTATTGAACAAATGAAAGAATGTATTTCTAAGAACAAACACTTGTTTTGCTTTTTGACTTGATAACAAAAGCCTTATGGTTAATATTCATTTGTAAATAAAACAGTCTGTATAGTTTATTTTGCAAAGACAAAACTGATTTACATCCATAAATATTAATAGGAGTAATGATTTGTTGTAGAGGAGCACATGAACATTTGGCTTTTATTTTAATCCAACTAAATAAATCAACAAACCGGATCAATCCAGTTAGGTGAACTCAGCACACGGTAAACACCATAAATGATGATGTGCAGTGTGCATCGTTTACTGACAGGGCTTATTACAGCTTTTACTGCAGGAAAATGAGTACAGGATATAAACAAAGAAGAGATATTTACAGAGTAGATGAGATGATTTTATCTGATTATATTGGTGTAAAGACAGAGCTGATGACAAACTCTCAGGTTCGAATATGTTCAAACTTACCGGCTGACCAGCCTCTCCGTCCTCTCCCTTCTCTCCTGCTTCTCCGTCAGTGCCCTAAAAAGAGAAGTGACGTTAGATCATGTCTGCAGTACAAACTTTCTGTACTGAAGTTTTCTGTTGCTCTTAATAAGCATTATAGAATTACACTGATGTGGGTCCCAGTTAGCATTATTTCATCACCCCTTTATTTAAAATAATTTATTATTGCATTACATTTGAATCTTGAGCCCCAGAGAGAGAAGAACCTTTCTGTCCTGACTTTACATTTGATACACCACACCTGCAACATCCTCGAGGAGGGGCTACTTAAAATATGACAATTTAATACTGAAAAACATCTATGGTTAAAAACACATCATAATATGATGTATTGTGCTTTTGCATTACTTAAGGCAGAATATTTTGTTCAAGAAAATTATAGTACAAATATTCATCCACTATCTAAACCTCTACTTCTTATAAGGGTTACGAGGACCGGAACCATTCCCAGCTGACGTTAACAACAAATCGCAGGGCCGCAAGGAGAGACAGACAACCATTCACACTCATACTTAAAGGCAAGTTAGAGTTATCAATCAACCTAACATGTTTCTGTCTGTGAGAGGAAGTCAGAGTGCAAGGAGAGAACCAACACATGCACAGGAGAACATGCAAACTCCACACAGAAAGGCCCTGACAGACACAGGGATCAAACCAGTGCGTGCTCTACCTGCCGCACCACCGTGCTGTCCATAATACAAACAATCAATTATAACTTTAAACATTGGGATGTGATCATGAATGTGTTTTGTAAGTTTGGCTCAGATCTTAGTGAGATTATTTCGAGTCTATCGAATATCGATTCATTACAATATCAGCAGGAATCGTGCATATTTTTATAACTTATT
Source organism: Scarus forsteni (assembly GCA_036419115.1). Taxonomy (NCBI): domain Eukaryota; kingdom Metazoa; phylum Chordata; class Actinopteri; order Labriformes; family Labridae; genus Scarus; species Scarus forsteni. The sequence goes on from JAZDUH010000177.1 coordinate 1,066,921, forward strand.
TTGAAGTGTGGACTGTAAGAAACGGCTTGATCAAGTGAGATTACCCAAACAGAGAACAGTAGTCAGCAATGGTAGGTAAGAAAAACGAACCCATTTGTTTTTAACTCATTGGTTAAATAAATTTTAGCCTTAAACGTAAGAATATACAAAAAAAAAAAAAAAAAAAAAAGGAGACCCAGAAAATTAAACTCAATAAATCCAATAAAAACAAACAAAAAAAAATAAATAGATTGAAAATAACCACTTTGTTTGATTTAAACATAAACACATTCTGCAAAAAAGATAAATAAAAATAAATTAGTATGGACTGCTTGTATAGGAGTTTTTTTATATCGGAGATTTTAGATGCAAGCCGATATAATCCGATATTTGTTTTTTAACTGATATTGGACTGATATCAATATGGGATCAGGACACCCCTTGTAAAAAAAGAGTGCAGAGTAAAATGTCTTGAGGTTTTCTGCAGTGGCCGTCAGTCACAATCACCTGAATCGTCAAGAAGAGAAAGCTTTTTGTTTTTCTTAACATTATGTAATGGAGAAGCCTTATTGAAACATTTAAACCCTCCGACCTCTGGGGCTGCATCGGAACTGTACTGTGCTCTCTGATATCATACTTACAGCTACTCCCGGCTCTCCAGGAGGGCCAGGGTCTCCGGGGAATCCAACAGGACCCTGTGAGAAGAGAAATGAGAGGCATAAGAGAGAAACCTGAAGCTCCGCTGCTGCTGCTGAGACATACAGTAATTTCCCTGGGCACAGGTACTCCGGGCATGCTGGGTAATTCAGACAGTGATTTAGTCGTGCTGAACCTGCTCGCAGTCGTCTGATGGACTTAATGATGATGCTGCAAATCCATGAGAAAGGGCCTCGCTGCCTCCCATTACCATGCACGCATAAAATATAATCTCCCTCCATAAAAAGGCTTTTTAGCTCTGGAGTGTTCGGAGCGCTGCCTCCAGGATGACACGGGGCAGAGGGAGGGGGACTTCCTCTAAAGCCGAACACTTAATCCCAATGCTTCAAAATTCTCTTTGCACTTTTTTTTTACTTCAGACTTACAGGGTTACCCTTTGGACCGTCATCTCCAGGAGGTCCTTTGGCTCCGGCAGGTCCAGCAGCTCCAGGGGGTCCGGCCTCTCCTTTCTCACCTCGCTCGCCTTTCGGTCCCTGCAGAAGAGGAGGAGAGGACATCATTACATCGGCTCCACGGGGGGGAGGCATTTTCTAAAGGTAACATCAGATGTGTGCTCGAGGCTGAAGAGAAGAGCGGGACTCACACCTCTGAGCAAACATCTCTCTGATTGGTTTGAGGGTGGATTTATTTTCTGATTTTCTGTATTTGTGTGATAACTGCCTGGTTTAAATGTTGCGAACAAATGTTTAAGTACACAAACTTAACTTTAACCTGTTCAGCCCCCTTTTAAAGCCTTTTTTCTGCTCGAACATGACACACTCATAAAGAAAAGAGTGCATCTCTGCAACCACAAGGTCTATTTTAATGATTTTGGTCTCATAATAAATTAACATTTGAGAGATTTGTAGTATCAGCATATGTGTTACTGGGACAGAGTAAATGAAGATAGAAGTCAGAATAGTTTGAAAACGTTATCCTCGCCTAAAAAAAAGGTTATACAGTGAATATCTCTTTGGAATGATGCAGTTGCAGTTTTAGAACTCTATGAATAAAAGTCAAAATATATGAACATTACTTCTGCCAAGTTTGAGTCTGATAAAGTGATGCAGAGCAAAGTTAAAGAGGTTTTACTACAGAGTGGTCAGGCCGAATCTCGGCACAGTTTGGCACCATTAGTCCCATTTGAAATTTCTGATAAACCAAACTTTTGAGTTTTGAATAGATCACATAATCATACATTTTAATTGCAGCAAACAAAACAATCAAAAGCATAATTAAACATAGGACAAGCTGCTTTGGTAAGATAGTGACAACCTTACAGTTTCCCTACCCTTATCCCTCAACAACCCACCCTTCTTCAACCCCACCCATCTTTCCCACCCTGTTGTCCCCTGAGATCAACATCTTATATATGAAAAACGAAAATTACTTCTTAATTACTATTTGAGTTACTACAGGGAACAGAAATGTTAGGAATAAACTCTAACAATCTGAAACAATTGTGTTCATAGTAGTAGTGTTAATAAGTTTAAAATAAGAATAATAGTATCAATAAATAATAATAAGATTAAATTGAATAAAAATCATTTAAAAAAGGGGGGGGGCGTTTCTGCTGAACCACTGACACTATCATTCATCTTCTTCTTCATTTAGTGGTATTTTCAAGCTGTCATAACTCTAAAAATGGAGTCAAGTATTCATAAAGTCCTGCAATGAGCCTTTGAGATTATATTTAATTTTTTCAAGCTTTAAGAAAAACACGATGTCTTATATTTCACGTTTAGTGTTCATTACACCCAATTACAACAGTTTTTGTCTTCTTCTGCTGATGTGAAGCAGTGTTTGACTGTTTTTGGGAAAAATAAATCTTCAGGTGTGTGTAAAAATGGCTTTTATGGTTGTGTAGCTGTAAATTTCCTGTTAATTTGATGTGCAGCATGACTATATTTCTACATGAATGTTCACTTTTTCTCATGTTTTTGTTGGAGAGCATGCAAATATTCCTGACAGGGTACTCTGGGGCTAAACAGGTTAAAAAAAAGGTAAAATGATAATTAAGGAACTTAATCACGGCAGAAAAAGGGTCTAAATCTCAAAAATAACAGATATTTTAAGATCCATCTTCAACATGTCTGCTCTTGTTGTTTGGCTGATGCCTTTCATGCTGATATATAGATTTAAAGATGATGTTTCTTTATGCTAATTGGGAGAACGTGACCTTCATTAATCTAAAGAGTGTTTGCATAAACAGCCCATAAAACCCATAAAAAGAACACACTTAGTATGAATCTGAGGATGGTATTGTTGAATGATATGAAGTAAAATTAAAGGGAGCGTCTCCTGATGCAGATGAATGCTGGCTGTCTGTCTTCGCCTTCCCTCCTCATCCGTCTTTGCAGAGCTCAAACTCTTCGCCTGTTCCCTGCTGTAATAACTCACTTGTCCTGTTTTTGTGTGATAAAGCACCTTTTCTGTGTTTTCACAGAATTCTGCAGATCCTCTGAATTGTGATTTGTTGAAAAAGAGGCAGATAATTTGAGGCTGAGATTGTCTTTCTGCTCCATTTTTCTGTGCCGTGTTTGGCTGTCAGCTTTTTCTTTTCTATCCAGGGAAACATAACCAGACTACAGAAATAAGGAGACGAGGCTCTGTCTGCACAGCGGCTTCAAAAACATGTAGGACATTCATCCAAAGTAAAAATCAGTGTTTATGCTTTGACCTTCTACTCTCAATCTGTTTATATGCACCCACATTTTAGCAGCAGTTTTCTATTTAACAGCGTATTAATCATGCCGGCTCTTAAATGTTGTTTGCGTTTCGTGTCAGCTTGATCTAATTCAAAGGTGCATAATGAATGAGGATGAGATTAGCCTTGAGCCATGTGAAAATGAACAAAACTGTGCTGAATATTTTATATGAAGCCTTCATTAGGGGGGGATAACGTCTAAATTAACATTAATTAACTCTCTTTATGTTAAACATGCAGTACATTAGACACAGAACTTTGCTGCCTTAGGTTTTACATGACAAACCGTTAGCTTCCCGGCTAATTACTGGTGAGGACAGAACAGTAAAATCTTTGAGTCATGAGAACTTGAATAACATGAAAACCCTGAATGAAGTGGATTCAAGGTTGAGTTTGGCTGCACTGGTGTACCTGTGAGAATAATACAAAAAACATTTTAGGTTTTTAAGGACCTGAACTGAAGGGTAATTCCAACCTTTGCACTTCAGAAGGGCGGAATATTTGATTCATTCTCATGGCTCTGCATCAGCGACACCCTAAAGCGGAGCCATTATGTTTTCATGCTGTTGTGAAGCATCCCATTGACTTTGCTCAAAATAAACATGTAAAAAACAGGTCCAGGGGTTTCATCCAGCATGTGTGCTTCACCTGTTGGTTTATAACACCCCAAATTGAAATATCAAACCATTATATCACATATTTGTCCCACAAACCCTCCCCAGCGACAACCTGCTACCCTGTAAACACCCCCCCATTACACTGAGTAACAGATACGGTTATTGTGCAGACAGACTGATCATAAAACACGCCGGGATGAGATGGTTTTGCTCCATGCTGACTTTGTAAATGTCAGTCGCCGCAGCAGTGCAATGGCGAGCTAAACAAGGACGTTATTATGAATGCCTGTAATCACGCTGCTTCCCCCCCGAAGAGAGGCCATCTTTTCAATCTGCCGCTGAACCTCAATAATGATAAATGAGGCAGCGGTTAATAGAGCCGTCAGTGATGTTTGCTAAAAGTTAAAGCCAGTCAAAGTGTCATAAATCTCTGCCTGTGAGAAACAGGGAGCAGAAACAGAGGATGGAGAATATCCAAACACTGGAGAGAGATTTGAACACCAGAGTAAAGGCTGAGGCAGAGGATCACCTGACACTGAAACCTCAATAACATATTCAAATGTAAAAGCTGATCTCAGCAAAGACTCTGCTATTTTATTTGGATGCAGTCTCGCTCCATGGAGGCCGTGATCATTGTTCTGGCTAAAATTTGGGAGACCAGGAGGATGTGAGGTTCGAGGCAAAGGGACTTCACCTAAATGTGAGCGTACTGACAGAGCGATGAACAAACCAGAGGTCGGTGTGAGTCTGATCACTGCATCCGTTCTGACAAAGGACATGTCCCTTCATCCTAACCCTCGCTTGTGTGTTAGAAAGCAGCAAATGCTTCTTCACTGATTACTGATCTATCACTTCAGTTTAACTTTCCAACAGCATCATTTATATGCAAAAAGGTTCATACCATTTAGAGAAAAGTGGGATGTTAAAGAAATTGTCGGCATTAAGGTAAAAATAATGTAACCACTGCTCGATTTGATTGGACCATTTCACTGTCGCTCCTTCATGGACCCCTGCGTGACTCTGGGCCCCTGAGAGCTTTTGTCTCTTTCTGCTCATTGTTGGCAGACATATTGAAAGGGGTTTGATCCCCGAGCAGGACATCCCACCCTGCAATCAGCTGAAACTGTCTCCACATCACATGGAGCCTCACCAGAAGGGACACCAACAGAGGTACCAGGTACCAAGAACATTTAATCATCAAATACACGAGTTTAGCCTCTGTGAAACAACGAGGGTCACATGTCTCTGTGCTTAGCCGAGACTTTCAGCACGGTGCTGGTGCTTAATTAATTAATAAATGGTCTATGGATGGTGAAATATCCAGTACAATATTCAAGATGGATTATTATCTTATTTTAAGCACTCATCACTTTTCTCTGTTTACTGTCTGTTTTTATACTTTTTGTTTTTAGACACTTATTTAATTTTATGTTCTTGTGCCTAAAGTGTTGCTACTGAGCGAGATTGCTCACAATAACAGGAAACAGTTGTTATTTCAGGAGAGTAGTTTTGCAGATGTTCCCTTCCATATAAGGTCATCTTGACCTGACCTGATGAGCAAAGAGGATTCGGCAGGACAAATTGTTATAAAACTATTATACAAATATCTCAAATAACAGCTCCAGGATGGTAAACAGGACTGGAATGGGTGGGTTTGAGCTCTTGAAGCACCAACGTCACTGAAGCACTATAAAGTCACAACAGAAGCTGTGAAGGGGTCCGTCTATTATGATTTGCTTTGAAGCTGTTCTCTCTCAATAAATTCTTAAGAGGCTGCAGATTGTTTCTGTCCATGTCCTCCTTGTGAACTCTCAAACACTATCTGAGACATTTGCAACATAACTTAATTCATGTGTGCACCCGTGGTGTATGTTCTGAATGACAATAAAGAATCTATCTATCTATCTATCTATCTATCTATCTATCTATCTATCTATCTATCTATCTATCTATCTATCTATCTATCTATCTATCTATCCATCTATCTTAAACTGCCCCTGATTTATGTACATAAATGATGCTTCTGTTACCTCTAATGGCTCTTAGGCCAATGGATAACATTTTAAAGGGCAGAGGAGGCAGAGAAGGTCCAGCATCTTTGGCTCTCATAAATATTCTGTAATGGTACCAAAATGAAGCACCAAAATCTGGGCTGTGAATCATGGTAAAAGGTACTGGATGTGTCAGCACTGAGGCTGCATTAATACCACTATCTATCTATCTATCTATCTATCTATCTATCTATCTATCTATCCATCTATCTTAAACTGCCCCTGATTTATGTACATAAATGATGCTTCTGTTACCTCTAATGGCTCTTAGGCCAATGGATAACATTTTAAAGGGCAGAGGAGGCAGAGAAGGTCCAGCATCTTTGGCTCTCATAAATATTCTGTAATGGTACCAAAATGAAGCACCAAAATCTGGGCTGTGAATCATGGTAAAAGGTACTGGATGTGTCAGCACTGAGGCTGCATTAATACCAGACTTCTGTTCCTATCCGTGGAGTTGAGCTGATACCACAGAGTGGAAATGCTCCATTTATCACTTGAACTGGAACAACGGCCTTCAGCCACCTCTGCTCACCTGGGGATGTTTCTACTGTGCCCTTGTTGCCAAACAGAAAATAAAACCTGAATTGCAACGAGACATGAGATTCCTATATCTACACAAACTTGTCCATCTCACTTCATGACATCATTGGGCAGTAAGCCCATCTCATTTGGGAATAATCTGACAACAACGGCTTAAGGCTTATTTTCTATTTCCGCAGCCTGAAAGGTGTTTATGTGGACTTAACAGGTAAGTCACAGAGAGTAAGTGTAAAGAGTCATTCTCACCTGAGTACAGACAACTGCACCTGCTGTTTTTACAGTGTAAACAACATCTCTGATTTGAAAATCAAAAAGAAATTGCACACACGTGTGTAAAGCAAAGTGAATGTAAACATGTATCTGTGTTGAAGGTTTAGGACTTAGAGTTAACAGATAAACTGAACTTTAAACTCACACATTGTAGCCTATTCAAAACACAAAGAGGGCTGACGTACCCCGGTTCCGGGCTCTCCTGGTGGTCCTGGGTTTCCGGCCTCTCCTTGTTCCCCCTGTGGACACAGAAATGTCAGAATGTGCACCCATGGAGGTCTGAAAACATTCCCGCCCCCTACTGAATGATCATTAATAAGCAAACACTCCATGAGGCTGTGAATACTAATAAAGCAGATATTTAATGAGGGGAAGTCCATCTTCTTCTGCACTGAAGGCCGCTGAAGTCGCTGTAATCCACGCTGAGTGTCCATGTTTCATATTCTACGGCCTCTTTAACAGCTGTGCAGCAGCTTTAAGTATTTATGACGCACACGTCTGCCAAGCAGTGATAAAAAGAGACAATCTTGTTGAGCAGATTGTAAAACAGACGTTTAATGTGTCAGAGCTCAACTTCAAGCCGAGGAGCTTCAGGATCAGAGTGAAAGAAGAACTGGACCGGACTGGACTGTCTGTCTGCAGTTAGGAGGTCTGTCCTCATAATAAGGTTTAGTTTATTTTCTAGTTCATGAAACTTTTTAACATCATGTGTTTAAATGAAAAAGTCTTATTACAATGATTAATGGAACTACAAGATGATAAATTCAGGAAACTACAAAAATGACAAATCAGGTGAAAAGGAAAAAAATGAATCCATCTAAAGCTGCATTTAAATATCTGCACCATGGCTTAATTACACAAAATCTTTGGTTATGTAAAAGTTTAGGAGTTTGCCTGTAGTATTTAACAAAAACCATCTGCTACCAAATGCTGTTTGTCTATGACTTTTATCTTTGCCGTTATCTTCAAACAGGTATCAATACGATTGAGATTTTATGAGCTTAGAAGTCTGAAACCATGATAGCCCTCTCATGTGTATATTTTTCTGTAGAGCAGTATAAACCAAACTGCCCTCCTGTCAATGTTCTCCCCCGGCAGCTTAAAACTTTAACTCATCTTATTTGTTATTCCTCAGACTGTCTTTGCTAAAGAGCTTTTTATATTTATGCCCCTTCATCTTCGTCTAGCTGCAGCATCAGCCCTACACCCGATCATTTTACCAACTCGGAGTACTTTAAAAAGCTGCTAAATGCTTCAAATTGAAAACCTGATGTGATTCCTGCTGCTCTTTGATACCTTTCAATACCACATGCACTAAATCAACAACTTATTCCTGCATTTGGTGGTGAAGTAGTAAGGCAATTTAAGGAAAAAAGGATTATCTTTCATACTTTCAATCCACAACTGCTAAGAAAAAGTCAGAGAGGGAGCAGAGGTCGAAGATTTACAGAAGGATAACCAGAAAGTAAAGCCAGTGACTGCCCCTTATGAGAGAAACAAGGAGCTAGTTTAGATTTTTCATTTTGCAGCAGTTACACTCTCACAAACTTAGGCTGAAGATATACTTCTTACTTTATCTTGTGTAAGCTACCATCATGGATGTTATGGTTGGATGTCTGTCTGTGTTACCGGGTGACTTTCAGTGAACTGTGTACCCACTGCTTTTAAAAAAATTGAGATACGCACATGAGTGTTTCCTTTTTAATTTTTTCTACAATAAAGTAAACACAAAACCTTCAGGTGTGGTTTGCATGAGATACTTAAGGGACTGAAACACAGACAAACTCAACCAGAAGTCACCAGTTTACACAGTTACAAGGTTAACTGTTACACCAAATTTATTTCTGTTTGTTCAACACACTCGAACACAGACCTCACAGAGCTGATATGTTTCCAGCTCATTTGTTGGACGGGTTTGTGCCTGTTGGAACACATTTCCACAAGAATATTGTGGATGTATTTATTTATCGGTCTTTAAATTCTGTCACTGTTGATCTGACTGTTGCATTAACTGCTGGATTCTAGGGGATGTGCACAGACACGCACCTATAAACACAAGGTTGTGTGGCCGCCATCATTACTAAATGTCCAAAAAGTGACTGCAGTATATCTCTGACCTCTTAAACATGTCGACACCGCGGTGTAAAACAAACAAGAGGGAGAGAGACTAGTACAACAGACTGAAAATCTGCTCTCACTGACACCTTCTAGATCATTATTAATAATTTAGAGAGCACGTTTTATTTCAGCTGCACACACCCAACACAGCATCGTGTGGATTTACTGTTCATCATGGGACTGGGATCCACATTCAAGATTTCCTGCTGCTTAACAGAAGGTTTTTTCTTGAGCCATGATGGAGGGATTCATGATTGGCTATATGGATTCATGTTGGGTGTTGGATGTATAAATTTGTACATATATGAATATGTGTATTTTACCTACTTATATGTTTATATGCATATATGTGTATCCATAACTTTAAGAGTTTTATGCTCTATTGTAAAGTGTCTTGAGTTAACACTTGTTATGAACTGGTGCTAAACAAATAAAGATTGATTGACTAACACAAATGTATGATGAGAGGTGGCTGATGTATATATTCATCTTGGTATAACTGCATGTATGGTTCTTTCTCTTGTCTTTTTGATCATTAATTCAAGGATGACGGTTGGTCTGCAGATGTTTTGTGGGGGTCCTACCCCTGATGCACAATCATTTGGACTATCTGATGGACTAATGTTAACATTACTCGGACGCTGGAGAAAACAACCTGACTTAACCATATTGAAAAAGAACTGTATTGTATTACCTCTGATGACCTGTTTTCTTTTTTTGTTCTGTCATATTTATAAAAATACTTCAATAAAAATACTTGTTGATTTGTTCGATATCTCGTTCTTCGTTCTGAGGTGCAGATTGGACATCAGACATTAAGAATAAGTTCCTCTTGTTTAATCTTACTAGAATATTCCACTTTCAGCTTTATCATAAATGCCATGCTCAGACTCTTACCTTCTCGCCCACGGAGCCCATGGGGCCGACTCCACCTGGAGGACCTTGAGGACCCTGTGTGAGGAAACAGAGTCATTATCACCGTGGAGGTCTCTGTGTGATCCTGAGATATTAAGATCAAGTTTGAGATGAAGAAACGCCTGTTTGTGGTGTAAAGGATGGTTTGTTTTAATTAAAGTTTCGCGAGGCATACGTACGTCTGCACCGCTCGGACCCTGAGGACCTCGGGGACCAGGTGGACCGGGCGGGCCCTGCAGAGAGAGCGCAGAGATGTTAGCGTGAACACATATCAGGTGATATCAGAGTGATTACAGGCAGCAGCTGTGCATCTCACCATGGGGCCCACGTCTCCTGTCTCTCCCTTCTCACCGGGGGGTCCAGGAAGCCCCTAAAGACGACAAAATGAATAAACAATTATCAGATTATGAACAGGCGGTGATGAATAAGGCATGCTGCTGTTAATTATTGAGACATTCTCCTGATGTCTGAGTTCACAGCAGCTGCTCCTCATCTGATTCGGTGCTGAATACATCGTGATGATGCTCTGAAATATTAAAACCTATCTGAGGGCCAGAGCATGAATAAATAAATGTTTTAACTACAGCCGACTCTGATTATCTGTTCACAGAGATATTGAGCTAATATATGCCGGGCAGGGTCAGGAGAAGTCGACAAGCACAGAAACCTGCCCACAGCATCAAACACACTGAAATCAAGAGATGGATGATAATCAGGGAGTCTATCCTCAAATCATTGTGCCAAATATTTTAGACACGAGCTCTGAGACAGGCTGCAGTCTTCACACTGAGGAGCTGAATATACCAGACTGCAGTCAGCTGATTGATTTAGATATAAACTGTGATTAATCAGCTTAAAATGAATCTCAGTTGAATATCAGGACACAATTTTACCCTCAGCGCTGAGGAAGCAGTCGGTTATTCTAAATAAGCAGATCAGATCAGACTGGAAATCTCTTTATCCTCATTTAAGATGGTTTAAAAAATACATTTACATAAACACACTTTCGGGCAGGCTAAACTTAACCACTTTTTATCCAATTTACCTGGACTTAACTCAGGCTGATTTCACCTAGGTTATTCCCAAGCTAAGCTGGTTTTGACTGTGCTTTTATAGATTTTAGCTAAGGTGGATTTATCACATAAAGTTTGGCAGTTTGGGGTTGAAGTTGCCACTTTAGTTGGACATTTCCATCAACTTCATAAAGCCATGTGTATCCTGGTACAGAAGCCATGATGTGCTTCATATCACTGTGTGTGAACTGTAGACACTGTCTGCCCTTTTTACAGACTTCATGACAACTTTTTTCTTTTTTTCGTAAAAACTAACACAGCAAGGCCAAAATCTAAAGGATCCTACAGCCCCCCACAATTAAATACTTGAACTTCAGAGATTTAAGAAGTCATTTAAAATTGTAACATGGACTACATCAAGTAGTTTGGTTTATACTGCCATATGATATTACCAAAGGCAACTGCAGTCACATCATTTTGGGTCATATCGACTGTAATTTCCATTTGGTCTCCCTCACACTGCTTTGTCAGGCAAACTAAAGCTTGTCAAAAGTGTAATTTAACCACCTGTCACTAGTTGGCGCTGTAGCTGCTGTCTTTGCTCTTGCCATCCAGACGGCCCAGACATACACACAGGGCATGGAGGAATAACACGGCTTAGCTTGAAGCAGTTGTGCAGCATTTAGTCGATGAAATGAAGATGAAGCTCGATGACAACAGGTAATTCACCAGAGCGATATGTAACCATATTCAGCTCTGGCTTGTAAACATGATTCTGTGAGGAGGGACCGCGTTACAACATAAGAAAATAAACTCTGCTTGATACTGTCTATTAAGTTAGCTTGCTTACTGATGGGAGCTTTCACACTACCCCAAATACGTTGACCTTTGGACAAGATCAAACCTTCAACCCTCTGCAGATCGATCCAAAACAAGAAAACAGGTGCTCAGAGTCTCCAGGTGTTTCCATAATGCAGCACCATGTAGAAAAAATATCAACGCAGACAGCAAATCAGCATCAGGCAGGTGATACAACCTGCTGCACAGCACTTTTAATACACTACCAGTGGACAAGGACGTGCTTTGTATGTAACAAATCTGCAGCCCGGACAGAGAAATCTGTTTTTATAACTAAATTATCCTCTAGGAATGTCATCAAATAATCCATAAACAAGTTTTTTCTGTTCTAAAACTTTCTTGGTGATCCTAATTTTAACTGCTAAAATAATGTTTGTCATTAATTTATTTTTTTCTTACTATTGGTCAAATTGATTAAACTGGTAATTGAGAAATAATGAAAAGGTTTTTTTTAAAAGAGTGATTTTATGTGATGTGGAGCTTTCCTAATTATGATTTTATTTTGTTGCACTAGGACATACTTAGACGTTACACCTGCTGTTATTCAAGCATGTTTTGCTTCTTTTCTGACTCGAATAAGCGTGTGCTGCTAAGAAAGCAGACAAGCTACAATAACAAGTTTGTTGTCAGCCTAAGATAATATGCTGGATAAGTTTACAGTTACGTTTTGTTGCTGGTTGGAGAGGGATGTCCTTCGTTCAGTTTGATAAGAAGTCTTATCTTTCAGTGAAGACCTGTGGACTCATTTCCCTCGTGGCTTGTATGCAGCCAGTGATGTAATGTTGCCAGCAACACTGTTTACAATCATTTATATTTCTACCTTTATTTCTGATCATCTTTTGTGTGTAATTGTTTCTTATTTAAGTGTATGTGTGCTTATAGTTCAGCGGTGACGAATGGTGAATTTTGAATAAAGTCATCTGTGTGAAGAACAACGGTGCAATCTGTCCAGGAGGGAGTGAAAAATGATGTTTCTTTTATGATTTTCTGTCCTTTAATCAGACAGATGGTCTGATTCTGAAATGCCCGATCACTTATTTATGTCTACGTTGATTCTTTTATGATCTGATCTCATTTCATGCTGTGCTATATCCAGATTATCTGCAGGGACAAGCGTGTATGCAACACTGCAGTAAGAATCAAACTTGAGACAGAAGGACGCTGTTGTCAGTTTCTGATCAGCCTGATTTAACGTGAATGCGTCGACAGAAGCAGCTCAGCATGCTAAACAAGACCTGGTACGTGCGTTTGATCCCTGACATTTCCATCAGTAATTGCTGGGATTGAATCCCTGAGCCGAGCGTTGCCTTCTGTGTGGATCTGTTCAGGATCAGTGTTCAAACACCGGCTCGTGTTACATGCTCTGACTTCAGATGAAGAGGCTCAGGTGAACATGAAGGTGTGAGCCTGTGCTGAGAAATCTCCTCAGACTGAAGGTTAGCACTCCTCCTAATTATGCAGCGAGGTAAATGTGCTCCATGAAGGAAATGACTGTGGGAGCAGGTCAGTCCTCGCCATAATGGGATCGCGATGGGAAGTGAATTACTACCAATTAAAAGTCCATTGACTACGATCCTGCAGAGATAGGAAAGCGTCTTCGAGCGACGGGCAGCAACAAGCTGTGTAATTTCATCAACAGAAGGGCCCTAAGTTATTAATTTATACAGGAAAAGTCTTAACGGGTTTGGGAAAGAAGTGAATCACTAATAAAGCTGATAATTACAGACTAATGAGACGGAGAGAGGGGGGGACAGCCTCAGATCAGCTTTACTGTGATTGTGTGCTCTAATAATCAACATGTTTCTAAGATTTCAGTCTGTCTATACTTCAGATTTAAAAGGTAAAAGGGTAGATTGCATCACCTAAAGCCTGAAAACAGGACGTGAGACTGCATGGCGAACGTCAGTCATCAGGTTTTATGTCACCGACACGGCGAAACATCAGCCACAAAAAAGGCCGATTACACAGAAGGGAGTGTCCCGACTCAGACATGCAGAGTGAAGCTGTGCAACATTTCTGACTCAACACCCATCTCTACGTTCGCCACCGTCTCTCATATTGATGTGGACGAGGAGAGAAAGAGGGAGTCTGGTGAGATACAGGAGGGATTGTCTTGGGTTTCTTTGGATTCCTTTCTAAGTAGAATTCAATAGTCTGTTTAGCTTAGCGTATACAGGTACATCTCAAAGAATTAGAATATCATGAAAAAGTTCAATATTTTTTATCACTCATTTCAGAATTACCAAAATTACAAGCAATAAATGTATGAAATGTTTAACTCTATCTGTAATGAATCTATATAATATATGGGTTTCACATTCTGAAATGAGTGATAAAAAATATTGAACTTTTTCATGATATTCTAATTTTTTGAGATGTACCTGTATATTGTATCTTTGATTCATTGCTGTGATTTTAAGTTTGTCTTCACTTTCAACATGAGAGAGAAACTTTGATTAGCTCACAGAAACGAGCCTGTCAGGCCACTCCTGGGCAATATGAGGCCCCACCTGTGTAGTGGGAGCACCAGATGAACCGTTAAAAGGGGAGAAATGAAATACTTAACGGATGGAGTGGACATCAGACATGAGATGCTACGTAATGTGACGTGACATTTGACACTGGCGCTCAAGGAGGACACAGTGTGACCAGTGTTAACATGAGGTGAAGCTACATGTTATTAGCATGATGACAGCCTGAGCCAGCAGTCTGGACCTATCAGCCACCTCCTGACAGAAACTTTAAGACGTCGAATATTTCCTTCTGCCTTCAGCTTTTTTCCTTAAAATTAAAGTGACAAAATGATTACTTAAACTCTGCCTGGCCAAAAGAAAAAGTCTCTACCACAAAAAAAGGGTCACACACTTAATATTTTGTTAGACCGCCTTGGCTTGTCACAGATTTGTCCCCGATCACAGCACTGCCCCCACAGGCTTGGACAGTAGGCACTAGGCATGATGGGTGCATCACTTCACGTGCCTCTCTTCTTACCCCGACGCTTCCATCACTCTGGAACAGGGTCAATCTGGACTCATCAGACCACATGACCTTCTTCCAGTCCTCCACAGTCCAATCTTTATGCTCCCTAGCAAACTGAAGCCTTTTTTCTGGTTTTTCTGATTAGTGGTTTTCTTAAGACTACACAGCTGTTCAGTCCCAATCTCTTGAGTTTACTTCACATTGTGTGTGGAAATGCTCTTACTTTCACTATTAAACACCCCCCTGAGTTCTACCGTTATTATTCTTTATTTGATTTGGCCAAACATTTATTGCAGTAATTATCCAATAGGAGGCTCAAAACCTGTTTGCTAAATCCATGTGGTGACTGTTTTTTTGGCCAGGCAGTGTGCATGAAAAACAATAACAAACTGGGGGATGCTTTCCAGGAAGATCATTGCACATAGATGTGCAAAGAATCTTCATCTTCTTCATTAAACAAATCACCTGATTAACACTGACTTAGTGAGAAGCTGAAGCAGCCTGCTGAATATCTGCCGTTAGCCGCAGTGAGTTGGTCTCAGTGACTGGTCACGTAAAAGAAACACCGAGCACTTTTTCAAAAATACCTGCAGCCTCACACATACTGAAAGTCTGGGTGAATGAATCAGGACTGAAGCTCAGACAGGAGTTTTATACCACAGTAATAAGTCTGTCCTGATCCATTCTGGTACTTTCAGGACCTCAGAAGGATGAAGTGTGATCTCCTGTTGGATCAACAGGACCAGCATTAGTTTCTTACCTGCAGACCGATGGGACCTGGGGGTCCGGGGAAACCTCGGGGACCTTCATCTCCTTTCTGTCCAAACATTCCCTGCTGACCTCTGGGACCGGGCTCTCCATCTGCTCCCTGAGAAACAACACAAACACATTTTTATTAAGAGGCTCTTATTGTTTTATTCTAAACTATTCTAAAATGAAATGTGATTTATTTCTCAGTGTTGTAGTCTTAGTGTAGATTTACTTGTATGAGAACATGGATCAGATTGATTTGATAATTTAACCTCTTGTGGATGTTTTAGTTTGTGTGTTTTTATTTATCTTCTTCCAGAAAGCCTGAGCTCCATTTTCTGCCTCTTGTTTTGTGAGGCCCTTTTTAAGTGTTTTAATCCTCCTCTGGATTATTCACCTTATCTAAAACTTAAACTGTCTGATACATACTTACTACTTCTTTATCTGCAGTTACGCTCAATGATCCTTCGGTCTGTGTGTGAGTTTGATTTGTAGTTTTACGGGTATAAGGGTCACATTTCATAAATAAATTCTTTGACTGTGGTACTTACGGCAGGACCAGGGGCTCCGATGGGACCTTGGAGACCAGGTGGACCAGGAGGACCCTGAGCACAAAGAAGGGAATTGTTCTCGATAAAAGCAGCATTTGAACATTAAGACTTTGAGTTTCTGTCCTTAAAGAATCTCAATAAAACATCTGTTATAAATTAAATGACTGAGAAAAGAGGACACAGATTCTGGGTCTTACCTGTTCTCCCTTGTCGGCTTTGCTCCCTTTCTGACCGGGCTCTCCGACCTCTCCCTGAAAAACAAACACACACAAAAAGGTTATTACTGTTCATTAAAAATAAATGACAAATAAAATGTCAATAATTATGTTTGCCAATTGAAGCCAAAAGAGGAACAAGGCTGTTAAAATAAAAGATTACTACAACTAACAGAAACTGTGTACGCAGGGCTACAAGAGGGTCTTTGTTTTCAATGTGAAATGTTAATAGTGAAGGTCATTTAATCTTATATTTTCCTGCAGCATGTCTGATGAGCCCATGATTAATTCCCCCTGTAAAATTTAAAATCAGTCTTAATCCTGAGTTAAAAAAAACTCTCAGTCTTAGCCACTGTAGTCAGATGATTTCAAACTGAATTTTTTAAGACTGTATTCTTAGTGAAATGTGTGAAAACTCTTGATTGTTGGGCAACAGCAACAATCACGTGTTTCAGTTTTCTCTGCCCGTGTGCCCTCTGACAGCAAGGATGGCACAAATGTGACTCAAACCAAAGTGACCTTCACTGAGAGGAGGACCAGCTAACAGAGTGGCTGACTGACCTTGTCACCGTCCTCTCCAGGTGGACCTTGAGGTCCAGCCGGGCCGGGCAGACCGACAGGACCCTGCACGCCGTCACGACCAGCGGGACCCTGAGGCCCTTTCTCACCCTGGAAAACAAAATCATTTCTGTGAATTAGATTAAAAAGGCACAGCTGAGGGTCAGAGGAAGAACATCTGAGACAACTTTATGATGCGGCTCGAGGTGCAACACTCACGGGGGCTCCTTTCTCTCCAGCAGGACCTGGTGGACCCTGAGGACCGGGTCGCCCAGACAGACCGATGGGACCTGCCGGGCCAGCGGGACCTCGCTCACCGGGAGAACCCTGACGAAGACAGAAAAGGTGAGGAACATGTGCTAATGTCTTTTTGTTTATAACTCAACATCAGAGTGAACTTCAGCTCTTTCTGTTGTTTTGAATTAGACCATCTTTAATCGGATCACATGGTCGGGTTTGTTTCTCACATTTATTTCAACAGTCAGAATAACCTGAGTGCTCCGAACAATAAGAGCATCCATTAAGATGTTTACAAAGCAGCGGACAGATGGACACCTCCACACGGAGAGCTTTCGCAGGAGAGGGCTCGGAGAGTTGGACTTTGAGCTCTAATGAGGCCGAGCTAATCTTAAAAAGCAGACGGTATTATCCGCTGTCTGAGGAGGAGGATGGAAATGTGTCTGTGAACAAAAGAGGCTCCGGCTGTTTGTCTGTTAAAAGATGTCTGATGACAGTCGGAGCTTGTATTTATCTCTTTATAATCACACTGCACCTGCAAACTTGTTTACTTCAAACTGGCTAAAAGCATTGGTGCATTTGTGACAAATGTCCTACATCAGGGGTGGGAAACAGGCGGACCGGGGGCCACATATGGGCCTTCTCCTCACTCTGTGCTGCCTGAGAGTCATGTTTAAATTTAAATTCACTTCAAATACAAGAAAACGTGAAATCTGTTAAGAGACAGACGGGCTAAATGTGGCTTGAGATGCCAATACATCATGCATGACATACAATATACAAATGAGTTTCACAGCTTTGAAGTCTTTCTTTCTGGCACATTTTTTACTCGTTGCAAGACATTACTGTTCCTACTGTGTAAATGTAAATTCTGTAAAGCAGAAAAAACATCAAGACAAATAAAAGCTGCCAAATGTTCTCAGTGACAGGTAAAGATGGTGTTAACTGCAGTAAAAGGAATCTTGGCTTTATTTTAGTCTCAAGCTCACTCACCATTAATAGGCTAATATTATTAAAATAATTCTAATATTATCTATGAGGTATAAAATGTCCTGACGCAGCAGCTTCAGTTTGTCCCTTACAGCCAAATGACAGCCAAGATTCAGTCAATGTCAGTATTATTTTGGTCTAAGTGTTTATCCTGATTAGGATTCACATTATCAAAACTTTGTGGCCTTTTCATCACACAGAAACAAAGGGAAATGGACTTTAATTCAACAACGACTCTTTCTAATTAATAATTGATGATTATGATCCTCTTAATTGAAAAAAAAGACGATTTGTCACAGTTTGGCCCCAGGAAGAGAAGATCAAATTGTGTAGCTTGCTTGCGACTTTGGCTGAGGCTTGATGACCAAATATCTCTGTCCCTGTCAGCCTCCTGCTCCCCTGTTTCTTCTCCTGCTGTGGTACCAGAAGTCGCCCATCCTGCTCTAGCTTCAGTTCTGAAGAAGCCGGTATGGTGAACTGTTTGTCTGTGTTGGGAAATGCTGATTAGGATTGCAAAGAAGCTTTGGAGTAATAGATGCACAGATTATTGCAAAAGCCATTGTCCTGGATTTTGCAAGGTGGATCTTCCAGCTTACTGACATTAATCTGGGTGAATCCAGCTGCACTGCAAGGTTGAGATTCAATTTCTTAAGCAAGAGAGGGGCATCCTAAATCCTCTGATTCTAATCTGGGGTCTGGGCTTCCCTAAGGTGAGTGAGGCAGGGAACAGAAAGCTTAAAGGTGCAGTGTGTAGAAATTGGCATTTTAGAGTCATCTAGTGTTCAGATTTTGGAATGAGCCCGTCTGTTTCTAAAACATCACATTACCAAGCGACGAGAGCAGGTGAAGACCAACAAGGATCGTTAACAGGGCATCATTTACAACAGCTACCAGGTGAGGGTTCTGCATTCATAATTCAACTATTACTTTGGTAGGTTATTGGTCAGTTAAGATGATGATTATAGGTTTTGTAAAGAGACTCATATTCAAAAGTCGTGTTTCACTCTTTTTGTCCTCAAAAAAGTTTTATGGGATGATTATACACCTATCTCAACAGACTTTACATCAATAAAAACATTAAATCCTATATTTACTGTTTCTGTTTGGAGAAGTGCTGCTCACTTCCACAACCTGTTAGCTCTTTGGATGTCAGAATAGGTTCATGCACAGTGCATAAACTAAAACAGTGTTAGGAACTTACTCTGTGTTGTTTGAACCTTTTCAATCTGAATTTTATGAATAAATAAATAAAAGAAATGATAACTTTAATCAGCAATGGTTAACAATTATTTATGTTTGTCCAGGGGATGGGTTCACTTTCATCAAGGCTCATTCAAAATGGAGAAATCATCCAAGTGTCGGTGAGAGTTCGTTCCCAGGGCTCATTTTGCTCGGTTCAACGCAGGACAACACATCTAAAGTAGAGAGAAACACGGTGCTGAAGCAGTATGATGTTTGCAGATGGATTTTAAAGGTTTGCCAACATAGATGTGAGGGGAACTTCAGCCTAATGCGGCCTGATGCTGCTGATTGTTGCACAAACATATTGGGACGCCACTCAACGAACACCCAATGCCATTTGACCAAGAGCAGATGCAGTTGGTCTACAACACCGGGCCACAGGACGAAGGACTGTGGAGTCCAGTCCTGAGGAGGAGGCAGCTGAAGGTAAGCGAGGGTCAATTCCTGCTGATGTTTCTGAGAGTATTGGATCAAACCTCTGAAGTTTTTGCTTGAATTTTGTACCGACATCCAGTGCTGTCCACACGACGAGTCAGAAGTTGTCCACAGCCTCAGATACCCCTTTTCCACCAAGCTGGTTCCAGGGCTGGTTCGGAGCTCTTTGCTGGGCCAGCAGAAAGAACCACGTTACGTCGAGGGCTACGCGCTTACGTCAGGGGGTGGGGGCGGGATTAGCAGTAAAAACACGGAAGAGAGCCATTTTTAAAAAGACGAGGTTGGAGTAAGCGAAAAACAGATTGAAAAAAAATATAAACATATATAAATATATATGTGTGTATATATATATATATATATATATGTATATATATGTATATATATATATATATATATATATATATATATATATATATATATATATATATATATATATATATATATATATATATATATATATATATATATATATATATATATATATATATATATATATATATAAAGAAAGAATATAGGGACCAGAAGACCGATCTGGGCCGTAGTGGCAATGGTCGGCCACGTTTTAACAGCCCGCATTACAAACTGCTCGATGCTGTTCTCGGGAACCGACCGGTGTGCAGCACTACCGGGGCATTGAATTCGGCCACAGCCATGCTGGAGTCTATGCAGGAGGACACAACCCTGGAGCAAACCTCCACAGAGCCTGGTAAGTTTATTGTTTTGTTTATTGGTGTTCGCCAGTTGTTATGGGAAACTGGCGTGACGTATACAGAAGTATACATTGACGTGCTGACGTAGCTCTCTGGCCGGCACCCGTTTGTGGAAAAGCAAACGGTTCTTAACCGTTTTGCACTTGAACCAATTGTGAACCGGCTCTAGCACCAGCACTAGCATCAGCCCTGGAACCAGCTTGGTGGAAAAGGGGTAAGAGAGTGAGGAGTCTCCGTGAAGTAAAGGCAGGGGCCCCCCGCCCTCGGTGACTGAATTATTAGTCCCCACAGTGCTTCTCTCTCTAGGTCTTCCTCAAGTCATCTGCAGCATCCTTCCTAATATGTCCATATGGTACGTCTGCATGCTCTCCTGGATGTTTGACTTTCATGTGTTTGACTGTGTGTTTGCAGCAGTTTGTGTGCATGTGTGTGTCTGTCTGAGTCTGAGGGTGAAGGAGCATCGACGGTGACACCAGCTGTCTCGGTAACACGTGTGTGCAGCAGGCCGAGGGAATGTGGAGAGGCTTCATCTGAATTCTGATTAATAAAACACCCGTTAAGCACCATGATGGCTTAATTGACTTGTATGTATCACACATGAACGTCTTCATGAATCATGACTGATTTCCTCTCGAGTCACTCTGATGGATGTTTAACAGCTGTAAATGTTTTTGTGAATGGCTGTGTCCTTCAGAAAGAAACCTGCTGCTGTGGTGGATTCACATCGAGGTTTAAACCTGTAAATATGCAGCGAGAGCAGAGGGCCAAACAAACATCACCTGGGGCCATAAGAGTTTGAACCAATGTTTAGCGCTGAAGTTAGAGGAGCATCAAAAGGAAAACGGGTTTAACAATTTAAAAATGGTAAAATTAAAGAAAAACTTTTTCATGTTCAAATGGCCTGAGATACTATTTGTGTTTGGATTTGCCCAGGGGCCATAAGAGCCCCCCTCCCACTACATCAGCCCTTAAGTTAACTTCAACTATCAATAAGATGTAAATATAAAGAAACAAAGAGTAGCATTTTCCATTAAAAGGTAATAAGTCAAAATATTTCCATAGCAAAATTTGGTAATTGAAACATTTGTTTCTTTGCAAGAAATTAGTGCTGTAATAGGCATTTTTTGCATCACTAAATATATTTGCATAGACAAAAAAGACCTGTAAATAATTTATAGACCAGAAAACTTTGCATTTTTCACTCCAAAGAAGTAGTTTTAAAAGGCTTGAATTGTTTAGCTTGTTTAACAAAGTCTTGCACATTGACTTAAAATTTAAATGTCACAAATATTATGGATTTAAGTTAGATGTGTTCCTTCTTTTAATTAAGTAAGCAAATATGTTAAATCATGAGCATCTTGCAGCTTGTAGTGTGGCTCTCCACCTGTGTGGAGTACAATTATGCTGCCTGATCTTGTTAATCCCTGGTTTAGTTTGAAGTCAGACTTTCTTAATCCAACATTGTCAATATTAAATAAGGTGACATTGTACTTACAACAGGGCCAGGTGGACCTTGAGGCCCCTCTCCGCCTTTCAGACCCGAGGGACCCTGTAGAAAAAGAAAACAGCATATAAGGACTCAAGCTTTAAACACAAATGCAAGAGAGCAACTAAAACTGTGTGGAAACTTAACAAAGTAGACATTAATATGTGTGGCCACACAGTGCTGTCCATCATGACCAATTGACTGGTGGTTAAATACGAGACAGGTAAGTGGAAGAAGAAAATCCAGCCCTGGTGCTTATAGTTACATCTGATTTATGGTGGTGAAGATGTCAAACACTGTCCATCAAATATTGGATATAATACTGACAAAACACACAACAAACCACAGTTCACCTAATGATCAGCGCTCAGGTCCATTAAACAGTACCAGTTATGAAATAAAGTGCTTTTTGTTTTTTTTTTACAAATAGACTGTCACATTGACAGCAGCAAGTCTATACACTGAATCAAGTCTTTGTTCTTTGTCGTGAAATATCAGAATCAGTGACAATGAGATCCGAAATATTAAGTATCAGCAAAAAATCCAATATCCTGCAGCCTTACTTTGTAGATATGGCATTGAAAAAGAGATGCCACATCTCAAGGGGCCTTCCTTTTATATTAAATGCATATTCAGTAAATACAGTGCTATACAAATAAAGACTGATCTGGAAGCAGGTCTGAGAACACTGTCCTTCTTACAAGTTCAGCTTCCTCTGGATTTGTCTTCTCCTCTGTGCTTTTAAATTGATATTTGATAATTTCTCATCTTTTATTTTTCCTTCTGAACATAAAATTCTACCATGTTTTTGCATTTAATGTCTCATTTATGTTCATTTACAGCTTTCATGCTTTTAATGATACAATTTCTTTGCTTTTAAACAACTTCAAAATTTAAGAGCTCTTGCAGGTAAAATAAGACTTTTCATGTTCTCGGGTTTCAAAAACCAACTTGGGGACCTTTAAAGACTTTGAAGGACCTGCAGAAGCCATGATAAAGATCCAATAAGTGAAATAAAACAAAGAACTGTGTGAGGGGGCAGAACAGTAAGACTGAAAGTCTTCATAGATACTGACATGAATCATGGGTAACTCTTCAAATCCTAAAAGGACTTTGACCTTGGACGTATCAGGCAGAGGGGATGGCTGAATGAATCTGCCTTCTCAGTCTGAAATCTGTCAGTTATTGCTCAGTGTGGCTCTTTAAAGTCGCTTTAACCTCCTGCTTTCCTGTCTTCAAATGTTTGTCCCTTCAGCCGGATTCCTCCACAGCAGAAAAGTCTTTAAAGTGCCTCTAAACTCTGAGCGCTGCCTCGAGAGACATCTTTGACTTTTTCACCCTGCTCGACCACCAGCAGGAGTCCAAGGACAGAATTACAAAAAGAAAAACCCGACATCCTCGCTCTAAAACTTGCTCCACGTCTCAAAGATCTCATCTCCAGAATAAATGCTCCACTGCAGGCTACAGAAACACCACCCATTGATTTCTATAGGACTGCACACGCACTCACGGCGGCGGCGTGGGCGTGTGTGATTCTCATTCTGCACATGCAGCCCCGAGCTTCGATTTACACACGCCGGGTGTGTGTAATATCTCACATGCAGCTTTGCTTCCTTGTGTTTGTCAGTGCCTTAACCGTGTGTGTGTGCGAGGCTCCCCAGTGGGCTACAAAGAGCACATGGCAGCGCGGGTAATGAGTCTCCGCTGGCTCCGGCTGTGTGCTGAAGTAAATTACGGCGGCAGAAAACAATCTGCCGAGCCGCCGCCCGCCTGCAGAGTCTCGCTGACCTTGAGGAAGCACACAGCACAACGCTTCCTCTCCCTGCAGCGTATCCTCTCTCCGCCACTGCGGGCTAATCGCCAACATTCCTCACTTAATTATTTATTGAGTAAATAATGCAGAGAGAGGAAAACAAATAAGTCTGCCCCCCTAAAAACTGCTGGAATATGAAACACACGTCAGTTGGTCCTTGAGTTAAACTTCCAACAAATGAGAACTCCCTGCTCCCTAATGAAGGCCCATGATGCATTGCGGCGGTTAAAACAGTGGTGTGTGAGGCGGCGTGGCGATGCAGAGGCACGCCTGTTCATTTGTTAGGTGTCACTTCAGATTTCCTCAAGGCCGACTGATGGTTGGAGTGAGTCCAGAGCCGCCGTCTCTGATGAAGTGGAGAGACGCCGCCTCGTTTGTTCAGGAGAAAACTTGTGTCACTTTAAACTAACGGACGCACGCAGACAGCGGCAGTGATGGATGGGTGCGGGTGAGCTTACCGTAGCTCCAGGTAGACCTCGCTCTCCGGGGAAACCTCGGAGACCAGGGGGGCCATCTTTACCGGGGGATCCTTGTGGGCCGGGGTCTCCCTGTGAACAGAACGCAGCACAATAGAATCAATTTGGTGTAGAGCACAAAGATCACAAGCATCCCGTTAATATTTATCGATCCTTTGCATGTAAAAATGTTTGTAATGAACATCCGGGCACATTTGTTTATCCATAAAACTGGTCTAACAAAGCCAGAGACCTTCAAATACAAGCAGACACTCTTCCTGGAGGTTGAATCACATTTTAGTTTTTAATTTTCCTGGTCTCTCCTAGCTCCAAACATGGAGCCATGTGTTTACAGTCAACCTGACTGGATTAAGGCAATCAGACTGGATTTAATCTAGAAACAAACATGAAAAAAACAAAGACTTAAAAATAAGATTGGAATGGTTTGCCAAATATTAATTATGATCCTGATAAAAGCGTCTGGATTTAGACTTGATTCAAGGAAAAATGATGAAATATTGTTTTATATGGCTAACATTGCGACTGAATCAGTTTTGGGAGACGATGTGGATGTTTAGCTGTTGTTTGGTAAGTGATGTGTCATCACGTACACCCTTCAAAACTTTATTTTGTTGACTATTTCTCTCTTTTAAAAATACCAGCCAGTGTTGTCCTTTAAATGGTTGAGAAGCCTGATTATTCAGGTACTCATGACGACTGTGTGAGTAGCTCAAAAATGAGCCAAAATCCCCTCCTCCCCTGAAAAGCCTAAAGTGCCCCAGTGAAGCACAGGTGAGGATCAGTCTTCTTGGGGTGTTGACTTCCTTCACAGTCCCCAGTTTCACATGACTTGGTCCTGAGTTTGGAAATGGTACCAGGGCTGGCACCAAATAATCCAGCAACTCTGTGCACCAAAACACCTGCTTCAGCTGCAGGGGATTCTGACACTTGAAGTCGTCTGCAGTCGTTTCTATCAGATCATTGAGCACAAAGTAATACCTGAGATGGACTTTGAGAGTGTCCACACCTTGTGCTCAGTAGAAGACCTGTCAGAGTGTATGGTCTACATCAGCGATCATCAACTGGAGCCACATCAGGCCCCAAAAAAGGCAAAGTTGTTGTGATTTTAAAGTGTTTTTCCTTCTTGTCCAAACAGTGAGCCAAGCCATCCCCAAAACATCTGAGATGAAAACAGTTTCATAGGAATGACCATGTGCTATAGAAATCCACGGCAGCCTCTCGTATGTCACTGAAAAGTGCAGCGAGACATCTATTCCAGTCAGTAAAGTCTGCAGCAGCTTAAAATCAGACCGACTCCTTCGTCTTGTCAATGATTAGAGGTAGACTCAGCCTTTCATCCAACAAACTGAGGATCTGATAACTGATACAGCTGTTAGGATCTCAAATATTAATCAGCTCCTTCCTTCTGCTCCGTTTTGAAGTCCTAATGACAGATCACATCACTGATATTCAGACACAAACAGGCATTAAAGTACTGATAAAGTCTTTTCATCAAATCACTGAGAGCTTAGACATGAACTTTTGATTTTGTAAGTGAGCTGCTCACATGCAGCCAGATGTCATCCCTCCTCCTCTGAGCCCTCTGGTGACTCCACCACATCCACACATGTCTCTGCATTCATAACTGTAAATAAAATTATTGAGCTCAGAGCTTTCACAGAGCTCTCCAGAGGAGTGAGCACAGATCATAAAGTCTCTGACATGTAAATATGAAGATGCTAATGGCTGTGCACGTCCCCTCAGGAGCTGAAGTGTGCTTGCTTTGTAGCTGATAATGGGCCATTAACTGCAATTAGCCCAAAGCTCGTATGTTTCTGTGGAGTCATTAGCAACATCGCCTCACAGTCAAAGCATAATCTTCAGGACCAATCAAACCATAAAATCAACCAAAACATGATACACAGAGATCTCAGGCCTGGATTTAATTTTATCATGGGTAGAATTTAGTAAAAAATTACTTCTTTACAAACAAAAATGCTCCTCTTAGGACATATCCTCACCTAACAATGTTTTCTCTAACACTTTTCTTCTATCGTTTTCAGTTTGCATAAGGATCGAGTCATCCAATTGGTCGAAGTAAACATGACTAACTGCCATGTACTTTTACTTTTGCATGTTGACAAATCTACCAGCTGACATCTCTTCAGCTCTGACCCAACCAGAGTTCAGGGTGAAAATGCTAAGTGTCTCACATGTCAGTAAAACTAACTTATTATCTGCCTGAAATCCCGATCAAATGCTCTGTCTTAAAGTCTGTGTAAAGCAAAATTCAAATTCAGTAATTTGGGACATTGTGGTAATACAGTAAATAAAAGCAACTGGATGAAGAAGGTATAAGTAACAGGAATCATTGCTGTAAAATGTCAGCCTTTCAAAATTACATATGATTTTTTGGATTATTGTCAGTGCTGCATGATTTTACTCATGCTTTCATATATTTAAATCAATAATAATGCATCATATTCTAGAGAATCACACACTGCGCCTTTCTGTTCTGTGAGTAACATATGTCTGTAAAAAGTCCAGCGCTATCTTCCATTGTTACTGTAAGTTATGTCCCTGTACAGCAGAGGGAGGTAGCCCCCCTCCCCTCCCCTCCCTCATGTGGGCGTGGCCTCTAACTGACATGCCCCCAGTGTTTTACAGCAGAGAGAGGTGCTTGTTTTTGCATGATTTTGAGACCTAATTTTATGTACTTTGCCATATTTTTAATCTTTCAAATTTGGCTCACTGGTCACTGACACATGTTTCTGTGGTATGAAAAACTTAAAACACACATTTGTTTTTGGTTTACACAGACTTTAAGTGTCATACAGCCACCCACACCTCCTAACTGCTGCAGCTCCATTTGATGGCTATTGCCTGGCAGCTTAAACATCTTCAAACCCCCATGTAAACAAAAAAACAAAATGAACATTTTGAAATGAATGAAAAGCATCAGTGCTTCTCATACAGCCCCCTTTCTCTGAGTTGACTGAGATTTCTTTCCACAACACTCGATTTACAATTTTAATTGACTTTTTCTCTCTCAAAAAAAAAAAATCGAATCAAGTTTCCCCTTTATGTTGTCAAAATATATTCCAAAATCAAACAGAATTTCCCTCTTAAAATTGAAGTGTTTGTCGTAAAATGTGGATTATGTAGTTGAAACGTAGGCAGATTTGTCTAAATAAAAACTGAAAGTTGAGCTATTTTCACAGAATATTAACATGAAACAAAATCTAATCTCATTTGAAAAAGAAGCAAATACAAGCCCGAAGACTTGACTGTGCAAAACCTACCATCATGAAAACTATACATTTTTTAGTATTTATATTTTCAAACATTGCAACAACTCATAATTGGAGTAAGTCACGAAAAAAAGTTCATTTTAAAAGCAATTCAAATTAACTGATTTATTGCCCAGCCCTACTCTTTATAAGTCACTTATATCCACTGGACTGACACAGCAGGTAACCGTCTTCAGCAGAAGTAAGGATGTTAAACTGTGATCAGAACCAAAGGCCTCTGGTGCACTAACAACATTTACAGACCAGCTTTATCTCATTTATCCCTGCTTCTCAATCCTGATCTGAATAAAGTTTTCTGGCTGTTTAATTTGCCATAGAAAACTTTTCCTAAGTTTTAAAGCAAACCACCTACAAACCCCTCAGACATCACCAAACACAGGAGGCAGCACGTTTTCTGCCTGTGCTCAGTGAAGAGCTGCTCGCTCCAAACATGTACTGGCAGAAAATCTGCACTCAGCGCTGAAATGTCCAGTGCCGTTTCCCTCACCTCTCGGTTCATTTTTTCTCCAAATCAGTAAAACAAGAACATTTGGCAGCAGGAAAAGTTTCCTCTGGCTCCGCTCTCTTACTTGTGTATTTGCAGCCCGACTTTATCTGCAAACAGGGGGGCACAGAGGAGTGGGCTCGGGAGGAATAAGAGGATTTGGGCTGCGCTGCCAAAACTTTGAAAAGTGTCCCTGCATACTGATGCAGCGGCATGAGCGAGGACGAGGGGGGGCGGAGGGTCTGGAGCGAGTGGACGGACTCGATTAAACTGTCTGCTCGGGGACGAGGGGGAGAAAATGAACGGAGGGGGGGTGCTGAGAGGTCTCTGGAGTCAGTGGGGGTTTGGAGCAGCACATACTTCTCCAAAATGGCCGCTGTCTGCTCCTAATGGGCCTCGATTGGTGGAAGAGGGGAGGGGTGCAGCTCTAAACTCTCTCTCACTGTATCGCAGAGGCTTAGTGTGAATTTACTGCTATAGATTTTCCTCACTGTTTTATTCGAGCTGTTCAGGGCAGCTCTGCATGCCCTGCAGAAATAAAGTGCAGCGGCTCGACGTGCAGAATCAAATCATCTACGGTAACTTCATCTCTATGACTTACATTTACACTTCTGACTGCTGATGGCTAAATAAAGGTCCCTGCTTTCTGCTTCACAGTGTGACTCACTCTGATCTCATGAGGCAGCACATTATTACGTCTCATATCCAGCTCTGGATTTAGATGCTACGTAGGAAAATAAAAAGTTAAAGTCAAATTCTTTCTGTGCCTGCAGGAGAACACAGCTACCATCACCTGAGGGAGGGTACCAGAGATCACATGGGGCTGATGGGAATTAGTCATAATCAGACTTTAAATCTTGACCTTATGTTATGATAAAATGCGGAATTAATAGCTTTTCCTTTGCCATATTTATCGTTTGTTATTTACTGCCTTAAAACTCCTCTTGAAATTGTATTTATGATGACGTGTGCTGCTGACCTCTTGGCCAAGTTGCCCTTGCAACTGAGATCTTGATCTCAATGGGAAATAACCTGCTTCAATAAAGGTTAAATAACATAAATCTAATAAAAAAAAAACAAAGACCTTCTGCTAGAGCCATTTTGTAGGCCTAACTTTTTAAAATTTTATTGATGAAACAATTCATTTTCTTGTGATTTTTTTCCCAACTGGACTTGGCAGAGCGAAGATTATCTCGCTCAAATGAAAGAAGTTTAAGGTCTACTATCAACAATGTGCCTTTTCTGAGTTTTCCTACCTTTGCTCCCTCTTTGCCGGCTCCTCCAGGAAGACCCTGCTCTCCGGGTGGACCAGGGGGTCCAGGGTGTCCCCTCTCTCCAACAGGTCCGGTCTCTCCAGTTGGTCCCTACGATGTCAAGCAGATTCATTTCATTATTGGCTCAATACGGTGCCTATTCAATTAAATATGAATTGAACCGCTAGACGAAATTGTCAGAATATTAAAACATTACATTTGTGTTATTTTTGGAAACAGTTAAGTCATCAACATTTCAAGTCAGTGAACAAAAGCACAAATAATCAGAGAAGCTTTTATGTTGGAAAGATGACAATAGCTTACATGATTGTTTACATGAGTCTGATAATAATTCACATTTCAGACACATTAGTGAAAAACAATCTGAAGACAGGCCACAAAACGAAGAGCTAAATAAACAGGACAGGAACTGAGCCTCTGGTCAAGCTCAGTCTTTTTGTTGAGGATTTTTGGTGTTAAATTGGAAATACTTGGTGACAATAAAAGGCTTTCCTTGAGACAGGAGTTTCTAATCTCATTCAATGGTCAAACCAAAGACAAAATGCCAACATCTGCATATCAGAGGTAAACAACACAGATATGGAAGTTAATATATCTGTAATAAAAGATCACAAATGAGAAGTGATTATTAATTATTTAAAGCTGGCATTATGAATGTCAAACTACTCACTGGTTGTTCTGTTTCTGTTTTGAAGCAGCCCCAAACTAAGAGCTCTGCTTGAATGGGTAAAAAAATCTCTTCTTCTCTTAAATGATTTGGCTGGAGTATTTTTGATACAGGTGGACTTTATTGAAAAATTATGCAGATTTTAGAAGCTGTAATGGGTGAAAATAACACAATTTCAAATTATTCTGTTGCCTTAAAATTCAACAACCTGGGCAAAGACTTTTTAAAAAACTTTCCAGGGAGAAATAGACAGAAGATTTTTTTGGAACTGGCTATAGTTTTGGCTAAAAGAGTAATTGCTACTTCATGGAAGAAGGTTGGGACACCAAGTTTGAAAAAATGGCCTTCTGAACTATCCACAACTTTGCCCTTAGAAAAGATTACATACACTTTGAGGGGGAAGGAGTCACTCTTTAATAACATCTGGAACCCCTTCATAATTTATCTAGAGAACATAAACATGTCACATCTGTTGGAGGCATTTGAGGAAGAATAGTTAGCCCTCTGTGATCACCACAATAGATATTTGTATACTGGTCTGTTTCGTATCAATTTGATCACTCCCCAGCTTAAACACCTGATAAACACCTGATAAATACAGGAACTGTCTTTCTATCCTGTACATATTCATTTATTTAAATTAATTCCTTTTTTTTTCTCAAGCTTTATTTATTTATTATTATTATTATTATTTTTATATTTTATCAGTTTATTAATTTTATTACATATTTGCTTAATTTCTAAATGTATGTGTGTGTGTATGTGTATGTGTATGTATATGTATATATTTATACATGTATTTGTATAGGCACAACTATCATTATAATTACTGTCTCTATCTTGATTTAAAACACCAACAACTTGAGTTCTAACTTAACTTCCCATCATATGCTTACATGTGATACATATGTATGTTCATTAATATGTGTGTGCGCATGCGTATGTGGGTATTTATGTAAATATATATGTGTGTGTGAGGGTATGTACATGGATCTATCTATATATATATGTAAGTGTGTATGTATATATATATATATATATTTTTTTTTTTTTTCTCCCTTCCTTTTACTTCTTCTTCTTGTTATTATTATTATTATTATTATTTATTTTTTGTTTGTTTGTTTTTACACACAAATCATTATTATTATGCTTTATGACCCTTTTTTGTGTACCTGAGTGATGTTTGGTTTTTATGCACATAGATGTGTTACGTGCATTGATGTGTTTGCATTAAACTTGTTAAAACAATAAATATAATGTTGGAAAAAAAAAACTTTCCAGGGAACCTGTGGAAACTTTGAAGGATCATTTTCAAGGATTCAGCATTTGGTAAATACTCGTGTCCATTTTGGCTGTGTAGGGTTGCATAACTTTTTATTTGATCATGCATGAATAAGCAAAGGACACATAAAGATGGTAGAAATACATTTTAATGTAATGTTTGATGTGTTGCTTCTACCTTTGAATCATTCTTCTGTTTTAGAACTCATTTCTAGTTCTGTTTCAAATTCAAACAAATGAAACTAAAAGGCGTTCATGAGTTAATCAATGTTAACAGATCCTTTAAAATACCCTGGATCTGGATTAGGATCCCCAACAAACAAAGCTGTCCAGAAGACAACCTTGTCCAAGTAACTAAAAGTCAAACAGTACTTATCCAAAGGGCATCATCTATAAATGCTGAAGCATCAGGGCTTTTGTTTTTAACACAATCAATCCAAATCACAACCTAATTAATCCAATTCTTTCTCTTTACGTCAGCAGTTTCAGTTTCTTCCATCTGGAAAAGGAAGCCTATTTTAGGATTTTTTCCCATCAGTTTAGATTTCTTAATTAAGTTTTATGCTATTGACTGAAAATTCAGATTAACTCATTGCCTGTTTAACTTTTTAAAGTCTGTGTATGTGTGCTGAAGTTTTATGTAAATTCTATGTTCTGCTCCTACTGCTGCTTTACAGCTGCACAGTTAACTGCGCCATTGGGGAAAAATAAATAAAAGTGAAGTGAAGTGAAAATCACTGAAACTTTGTCAATAAATTATGTGGTATTTTAGCTCTTTAAATGTTATTTCCAAATTCGGGGTCATACCAGCAAAAATCCATATTATATCTTCAATATTTCATTCTTCTTTAAAATGTTACTGAATGAATGAATGAATGAATGAAAAACTACTTTTTGTTTTTAAACAAGACATCGATCATTGGGATAGTGCTATAAGACATTCATCCATCATCTTTACTGCTTAAACCTCTCAGGGTCACAGGAGCTGGAGTCTTTCCCGGCAGACATTGTTCTCATTTGTTTCATGGTTATTAAAACAAAAATAAAAGTTAACATTTACATTTTAAGAGACTTCTTAATTCCAAATGTAAAAGGCAGTAGAGGGCATTTTTGCACATGCTAAAGATCAAGAGAATCCAAATTACTAAAATGTTTCATATTTACATGGCCCTTAGGCTCTTGAAATGCTATCTCAGAAATAAAGGCCATTAAAGAACAAACCTCTTGATCATCCTTCACATTTCCTGTCTTTATGTTCACAGGCAGGACATTAAACAGCCCTTTTTAATCATTGAGGATAGCCTTACAGCACGGTATTGATATTTTCTTTCTCTTTAAGCACTTAAATGTGAGTGTGGCTCTGAACGGCTGTTACAGGGATAAGTTTAAGTTTACCAGATCCATATTTCACCCTCCAAAACAACTAGACTTTATTAAAAAGCAAAACAATACCCTGAAGATGCTGGGTTTGAAGATTTAGACAGTATAATAAAGTCTGATAAGTTAATGAATTAAACATTATTCTTCCTACCTGGGGCCCAACTACACCTCCTGGACCTGGTGGACCAGTTTTTCCTTGGAAACCCTGAAAGAAAAAGATTAAAAAGATTTCTTAAGATGGTTGTCATCAGGAATAAAAACACGATGATTGTATTTAGGCTGTAAGGAAAGAGGGAAAGAGAGATGCAGGAGATTCTTGCTCGCTCTGTCCTTGATGCTGATGAAAAATGAAGGATAAAAATAAGACTTTATGAGGGTGAGGGGATAAATAACAGGAGAAAAGCACTTTAATGTGATCTGTACTATAAGACAGCAGTGGAACAAAATCAATGTCATGTGTCTGTGTAAAGAACATGAAGACAAGATTTGCAGAAAACCACAACAGGTGAGAAAAACTGCTTCAGCCAAAGAACACATTTCACTTTAAAGAACATTAAATGTTTCTGCAGATGTCGATGCAGCCTGAATATGGAAATAAAAGACAGGAGCTCACACTCCCCTCTGGAGGAGTTTGGACCAATTAGTCCTGGTAAAATTGGTGCATAACTTTAAGTGAAGTCTGCTGTTGATTTGCATCTCAATCCCCCCGTGGATGAGCTTAAACAGATTCAAAGAGCAGAGCAAGACAAGCTTCTGCAGAGCCGAGCCTGCTGCAAGAAAAATCAGATGGAGCTCCGTCCAGGAGGAGGTGGATGATCCGGTTACTCTTCCCAATGAATAAGTTTATATGACGGTTACGTAGGTGACTGAAGCCATAGGGCATGATGAAGAATGACTAATGAGAGTACACACACACAGCAAAGCTGCAGGGAGAGTTTGGAAACCATTCATAAGACTGTTATTAAAAAGCTCCTGCCTTGTTTGGATTTGATGGCTTTCACATCCCACAGACTGAACTCTGGTCCACTTGGAAACAAACCAATACCTGCTGTTTTCAGGTGGACCAGAGGTTAGGTCTTTGGTCCACATGGATTTGGTTTGCTTTTACATCATCCCAAATCAACCAAACTGTACCACAAAGTAAACTATAGTTCATTCGGTCTGTTCTCACCTACTCTCTCTCACTCCTTTTCACAAGCCTATACACTGTCTCTCTCTCTCCTATCAATAAAGGCACAAAAATGCCCAAAAATATTCTCAAAATGCAAAGAAGCACCCTGAAGGTGCTTACACACCGGATGTTACTTGTACTACCTTGGCGATCTCTCTCCATGCAAAGTCAATGTACAGCCGCAATGGGGCGGGGCTAACCCTCCGGCGGTGAGACTGCTGTGTACAAGATGATCACTTATCACGTGGTGCAACGTCAAAGATGAAAGAAAAAGTTGATCTTTTCAGGTGATGTCATGTGTGGCTGTGCCGCAACAGCCAATCAGCGGTGTGTGCATGTGTGACTGCACCGGTGACAGACAGTTTTTCATCCGGACTACAGAGGAACAATTTGTATCCGTGTGGGAAACATCAGTCGGTGAGGACATTAGTTCCGCCCAGATAGACTGCAGAAAACTCACAGAGGATGCTGCTGCAGGGCATCAGCTGCAGCGTTTTGTGTTTGATGAGTGAGTGTTGGAAGAATGTCAGCACATACATCCTGTTATATGATATATAATGTGATTCTGGTGAAACTCGAGCGGACGTGACGTCACCAAGCGACAGCCGACGGCAACGGTGACCAAAATGAGGTATTTATGGACAGGCGATGAGACTTCAGTGGGCGACACGATTTTGATCAGAGTCGCTTGCGGTGTGAACGCAGCTTTAGAGGCAAACCAAGACCCTTGTTTTTAAGTGAACCAGGGTCTGGACCAGGTTTCTTTGGAGGATTCACACCGTCCCAGACCAAACAAACGTTTGGACAAAATGAACAAAAGCTTGTTTTAGGCAAAACAACTTTTTGTGGAGTATCGGGTACTTTCAAAATGAAACACAATGCACAGACTCCCTAAGATAAATTCCCTTCATCGAGTGTCATTAACGTCACAAACGGAGCATCAGCTCAACCGTCGGTCAGTAACACTACATGATGGATGTAGAAAAGTTCATCATGGAAGTGGAAAATCAAAATTATACATATGATCCCAAACATCATTTCTGTCAGGATACAGGTGGATAGAAGTGATACAAGTCACAAAGCTGTATGGGTGAGACCAGCAAAGCAACCTTAGATTCGCAAAGTGACATGCTGTTTCTTTCTTTTCTCAGTTTATAAACTGTTTTGTTACCGTGTGACAACAATTCATATAAGAGCTAGAGCCCCAGGGATCTTGTGCCCGCCCCATTTCAGCTGCACAGGGCTGCGTGGTGTTTCCAGTGGGCAATGTTGCTAGCCTTTCGGTTCGGAGCGAAACCGCAGAGCAGCGTGTTCGCTCTTTGTGGAAATCCAGGGTTGCTTGTGATGAATAATGGAATAAAAGAAATAACAGTCACACAGGAGAGAATAACTTAACCTATTATTTGACTGACAAAGCTCTGACTGATGTTCAGGCCTGTAGAATCTTATCCAAACTCCGTTCGAGCTGCTGCAGTGTGTCTGTAGATTTCTGGTCGTATTGATCACCATGTTTCCAGATTTGTTTTGATGTATTATTCAATAAAAACCTTGAGGCCCCGCTGCTCTGACACACCCTCACATCTTTATTTGCACTTCCTGAAGAGCGACCCGTGTGTTCATCTTTACGGCTCTCATCTATTCTCATATTGGATGCTTGTGCGGCCCGCTCATCAGCTCATAAATCTGCACCCGTAAACACCGCCATGAAGACTCCATCTCCGTCGTCCCTCTAAAAGAAGCAGGAGCTCTTCAGAGGTGTGCTGCCTTATCTGCAGGGACGAGGCGGGCGGGGAGAGGAGCTTTAACGATACAGGTGATGATCTGTCAAGCTTTTAGTGGAATTTATTGCCCTCTGAGCCTCGTCAAACGGACCTGCGCTGATGCATACCAAGTGTAGAGGGATCGAAATGGAGAGCAGGGGATTGCAAAGATGTGAGCCAGTCAAACTTTGCTCTGTTTGTTTTATTGTCAGATAAATCTCTAGTCCTCAGGGACGCAGTGTCCATGCATCACCGCTCTGATGCATCTACAGTCCAGATTTAGAGATCGCATTCCTCATTAGGATTAAAAAGTAAAACAGTCGCAGAGGTTCATGCTGCAAACACTTCTTTACGTCCTCTGTTTAACTTACACTATGAGTGTTATGGCTCCATATTTTAAGGAGGGTAAGACAAGGACGCCTCTCTACATCTCACATCTTCTTTTGGATTTTTGTACATCAACAACAAACCAAACACTGCAGCAGAGAAAGATGAACCTGCATTAACCTGCTGTCCTTCACAATGGAATCAGAGTCTGAGTGTGTTTGTGTGAATGTTTGGTTTTTAGACTTTCTCTTGTTTTTAGACTTTTCTTGAAGGGACACATCGCCCTCTTGGCTCCGCTCTGAGATGTTGTATCACTGATTGTAATCGGCTGCATAAAGAGCAGCAGAGATAAGATGAAGAGGAGGGAGAGGAGGGGGAGGGAGATTGAATTGTCATGCAGCTCACTGATGGAGAAGGTGCCTGTAATGGAGAGGGAGTCTGAGGAAGAAGAGGCAATGCTTTGCTTTAAGATTCATTCGATTCTGAACTCAAGTGGCCGCCGCTCCAAACTGTTGATTATTCCTCAGTACGCTGAATCACTCCCCTGACTTTGTTTTTTTTTAACACTGTTTACATGGAATATAAAACCTGTTAGATTTCATCACTGTTTTAAGGCTTGAACTTCATAAAAGTTGATTACTGAAAGAATGGATGACCTGATTGGACTTTTTTTTAAAACCGATCACCTGTTTGTGTGATTGATCAACGTGTATCTGCTTTAGCGAAGCTGATTAGCTTTGTCCTGTTGGTCTAACCACAGACTTCAATGACAGATCAATAATGTTGACCAAAAGGACCACCACATCGTCACATTTCAGAAGAAGCAAATGGACGAGTGGGTGAGTTGATATGTAGCATCTGAGCTAATGATCTGTCCGTTCCTCTCAGAGCTTGGGAGAAAAACTGGACTGTTCGGGTTACACAAAAGGACGAGCACTAGGCAGCTAATGATGCATTCAAATGTGCTTCATGAAAAAAATATATATAATAAAGATGGTAATAATTCAAGGATTAACAAGAAAGAAGTGGGGGAATCCTAAACGAAGGCCAAACTCCATGATGGAGGGGATGCAACAGGATGAATTCCTAAAGTGGTGAAAAAAAGCTGTTTGCTTCAAACATGCAGCTCACTCGACTTCACCTCGGGGAATTTCAGGGTTTTTCTTCAACTCCATTTTGTAAAATAATTAATTCACATCTTCAGGCAACATTTGGCAAACAAACATGAAAGAGACCCTCTGACTGCAAAGGTCATTAGCATACCTAGGGATGGGAATTGATTTTATCGATACTAGTGATATTAACAATAATGCTAATTGATCCAGTTCTTTAACGATTCCCTTAATGATTCCTGCAGATTTTTCATGTGGGCAAATGTCGGCCTGTAAATTTTCAGTGTCAACAATGTCAAACACACGTCACAGCATAGATAATTGCTTCTGCAAGCTGCTGGTGTTTCCTTTTTTCTCTCCTGCTGCTGGTGTTTACACTCACTTAAAAAATTAAGCCACAATCCAGATGCTTCTGAACCCTGTAAGTGGAAGGAACTGATAAGGGAATTGATTAGCAAAAAGACTCATGATGTCAACTCTTTGATGGAGCTGTTAACGATTCTTAACTGGAATTGGTTTTCCATTCCCATCCCTAAGCACACTGATGGACGACTCTGGCCTATTGACACCTTTCAGTTCCAGTTATTCTCATTTATTCTTGACCATCATTATGCCTCAAGACATTCACATTAATTCCACAAGATTGTGATTGTTGTGCAGACTCAGTGCGATAAGGCTTTTGAGGAGGACACCGCTGGGCTTTACATAAAAACACAGCGCTGCGCTCCCCTACTGGCTCAGCATGCTCCAAAATCACAAATTTTTCACCTCTGTTAGGAGTGTAGATATAAGAGCTTGAAGCCACAGTATAAATGAGGCTGAACGGAGTTGAGATTTCCCTCCTACAATCTATGAAGACTTTTGATTCCTTCCCTTGACTCCTTCCCTTGACTCCTTCTCTTTTCTTTACCAAAGCACCTTTACAGATAGAGAAAACCTGATGATGAGCATTGAGGATAAATGTGATGAACATGGCCGACAGATGAGCTCTGGAGTGGATATTATCAGCTCAACCAGGAAGTGAGCTGAGTTTGTGTCACAAATCTGACGTGAAAAAAAAAGGAACAAGAACTCAATCTGAGGAGAGTGACTTCAGGAGGGTCTCACTTCTGCCAAGCAACACATCTACCCAGGAATCAAACAACTCAGAGCTATGACCTGAATGACCCCTAAGAGGGTCACACCTTCACACCTTCAGGTGAAAATCAGCCAACAACCAAGATCACCAGCATGAGGATGAGTGACTTAGGTCCTGTTTACACAAAACTATCCAGACAGATTTGTTGTCCAGACAAGAAACTCATCATCCTTGCGTCCACTCGTCATTGTTGTATGTGAAAGTTTTACTTCTTCGTATGTATGATGTAACAGCGGTGTTTCTCTGCAAACCTACATCGCCATCTACTGGACTGGCATGCACACTACAGCGTTTTCAGTTTTTCTCCATGTCAACACAGGTTGCTTTTGAAAACGAAAAGGAAGAACCTTTGCGTTTCAGGTGAGAGCACCTCCGTGTAAACAGGGCCAAAGGATAATATCACCAGCCCTCCACTGGTCAGCTTTATGGTTAGTTCCAGCTGATCTTGGAGGCAGATCAGATACATCCTCAGGAGTGCCCTCTGAGGTCTGAACTTGGGACGTTGAGCAGTCCTCAAAAATCCCAAGTCTTCCAGATCGTAACTGGAACTGAGATGTGACACAATTTGTAGCTCTAAGATAACTGGACTATCCTAGTCTTTGGAGAGGAGGTGAAGATCTCCAAACAACTGAATCAGTGCAGCTGGACTGAGTTCTGGACAATCGTGACCTCAGTGACTGACAGTCTTTGCAGACCGTACTACGTGTTTTGTTTGTAAATCACTCAGGAACAAAGTCTTAACAGAAGCATCTGTTAAAGCATGAGGACATAAGAGGATCATTAGGGACTAACTAAGAGGAAGAAGAGGGAGATCGGGCTCTGGGTGTTGTTTGACTGCTTGAATCTTAAACATGACAAACAGAGTAAAAAGTGATGATGAAGCTCACCGTCTCTCCACGCTGACCAGGGTGCCCGGGCAGTCCATCCTTCCCTGGAGGACCCTGTTAGGAAGAGATAATCGCACACTTAGAGGATGGTTTAATCCATCATCATCACAGTCACGTACTGGACACACTTTAATAGCTCTATCTCTGGAGTCTGTCCATGAGGAGGAGATTTTATAGCCGCAGCATTGTGAATACTCTCTGCAGGTGCAGTACAGCCGACTGGAATAATCCCCTGACAGCTGATAACATAGTTAGATGACTGTAATAGAGAAATAACCGGCTGTGTGTTCCTGGCTGAAGGAAAAGCAGGAGTGTGTGAGGGCAGGGAGCCAGCGATGAATCTGAGCTCAATCGATAGGTGGAAATTATCACTTGTCTGCTGCCTGGACTGCAGAGAGAGAAAATGGGCTCTGCTTCACTAACAGTTAGACTAATGATGCCTGCGCTGAATTAGAGACATCGCCGTGTGCTACTGCCCCCCATGAACTCCTCAAATCGAATCAATTCTGACTCATAATGTTTGCAAACGGGGCTAATTTTCTATGGAGAAAGGCAGAAAGAGCTCCGCAAAGCAAACAGCATTATGCAGGTTTATGAGACATTAAGCGTCTGCAGAGCAGAGATACTCACAGGAGGGCCCTTCGGTCCGGGGAAGCCCACGGGCCCCTGAGGTCCTTGAGGCCCCTGAGGAAGACAGCATGGTGAGAGTTCAGAAGATGCATGACGTAGATTTTGTTGACATTATTATTTAGTTTTTATTGATAGAGGAGAGGCAGCAGATCAAGCCTCCAAACATGAAGAAAAAACGCAGTCGGCTGTTGACAAAGAAACTTCAGGCCAAAGAGTAACTGCACGTGAAAACAAACTAACAATAAACCATTAAAATACATGAGGGGAAACGTTTAAAAAGAGAGGTGTATCAAACATCAGATGCAAAAATTACAAAGAAAAATGATCTTTTTTAGTTATATTTTAATGAAATTAAAAATATTCCAACCTGTAAATTATGAATTTTTGACTAATCAATCTAAATAATATAATTTAAAAAATTACTAAATGA
The DNA here is from genome assembly GCA_036419115.1 of Scarus forsteni. Classification (NCBI taxonomy): domain Eukaryota; kingdom Metazoa; phylum Chordata; class Actinopteri; order Labriformes; family Labridae; genus Scarus; species Scarus forsteni. The sequence goes on from JAZDUH010000177.1 coordinate 1,106,961, forward strand.
GAGTTCATATAAATACAGTTTTAATAATGCCTTTTGCATCTTCATAGGTTTGATTTACACTATTTACAAATCACTAATAATCTAAAATTGCAAGGAATGTTATATGGTCCGCATATTTTCAATAAATATTTTTTACTTTAACTAGGACATAGTTAATAAGTTAATATTGAATGAAGACTAATAAAGAAAATAACTGTCAGGATACACTGCTTAGATTCTGTGACACCAAATGTGAGCATGTCATCTTGTTTTTGGTGGTTTCTACTGATATTGCAGTAAAAATATTTACTCATAAAAGCCTCATTCTTTTTTTCTTCATACAATATTTCTGTCAGATTTTTAGAAATCGTCTTTGCAATGACAATAAACACTTCTGTTCTATCCTACTTTATTTTTCCAATATTCCAGCAGTTTTGCATTAACTTCCTTTGAAGGAGCAGCATAAATAAGCCTGAAGGCAATTTCTTACAACCAATGTAGACCAAAAGTGCATGAAAAAACAAATACAATGAAAGAAAAACACATGAAGCACAAAGTTTTGGAAAGTTTAAATTCAGATGTCTTACTTAAACTATCTTTAAAGGGAAGATAATAATTCTAACTTTAGTATAAAGTCTTAACCTGCCTCTCATGCTTGTTTTGTTTGTTTTAATTAAGTTAAGAGCTTGATTTTGCCGATTTGTGTCTGGATTTGCCTTAAAACATGAACCAGTTCTGCTGCTCTTTGTTTTAATCTTCGAGAAATGTTTAGACTTCTCTCTGCAGAACATTCATTTATTTAGGATTAAAGCATATATCTTAAGCCTTGAACAACTTGCATAAAATGCTGTTAAGTCTGAGTTAGATAAAGAGAGCGTTGCAGCAGATCTTAGTTTTCTGCAGTAGACTATATTTCCAGAAATTAGGGCCCTAATGTCCCCGATTAGAGCTTCAAAGATGAAAACATGCTCTTAAGCCAATGGGATTAGTCACCTCTCTTTGGTTTGGTTTCATTGTGGAGATGATTCTGCTTAAAAGCTTCACACCATATCATGATCCAGACACAGAGGGATGAGGTGAGCATTATTTAAAACCTATAGATAATTTAACAGCTTAACTGCTGAAGGAACAAACCTCAGTCTGCAGAGATGCTGCTCCCTGTGACATAAAACCCTCTAAATGTGCGTGTTTCTTTTGTTCCTGGTCCTGTGTATTTGGACAGCACTACACCCAAAATTCAACAGCTTTACTCTCTTTTACAGAAATGTTCAGCTTTAACTGCAGAAATAAAGCTGATTGGAGGGAGCAGAGGGATAAACCAGGGCAGGTTATCCCAAACTCCATTCTGTGGCCCGTTTAAGAATCTGAAAACCCACCAGAACCCTCACGCAACCATAACATGAGACTTGTGGTATCTACTGCCTCATTCATCCACTTTATTCAGTGCCAACACACTGTTGTCGTGCCATATTTTCTTTCTATCTGCAGTCCCTATTCTAAACAGTTCAACAGCTTCACTGCTCATTTGCACAAAACAGCTGCACTCTCCTCCCATCAGTTGTAAATATTCCCCAGATGTTTGTACATGTCACTGATGTACATTTTGTATATATGTTGCATTTAGACTTATTGTCATTTAAAATTGTTTTCTCTATGTTCATATTTATTTACTTTGCTTCATTTTGCACTGACGAAAACTGCCAGAGTCAAATTCCTTGTATGTGTCGTATATTTGGCACTAAAAACGATTCTGATTCTGATAGTGTTTTTTTGAACATTCAATTCTTCTAAGTAACTTTCATGTCTCCAAAAGCACAGATAAATTCTGAAGCAGCCTCATGAGACATTAATGTCATCAAGAAATGACACCAGTTAATCCAACACCAGTTTAACTGTGACACCAGTTCAGTCCATCCATTATCTGGTAATAAAAAGCTGCAGCACATCTTCTGGCTGTCTGTGCTTGTTCTGGGACTTTTAAAAAGGTATTTAAAGCCAACACAGTTTTTTAATTAATACAAATGGCCTCTCATGTCCCACCTACAGACACCGTGGTGACCTCTGACCCTGAGGCTGCAGTGTGACCACATTTCTGTGTGTTTAGAGATGACGGTTGATTGTTATTCTCGGCTCTTTGGCAGATGCAGAAGTTTAGTCTCAAAGTTCCTTTCACCAAAACATGACTGAAGGTGACACTTACATTCATAGAGTGACTGTGAAGAATGGAGTTAAAGGGATTTAGGAAGATTAAATTAAATTCATGTATTAAATATCAAAGAAAATAATTAATCCTCCACATTCTTGTATAAATATGATGTTAAAGCTGACTGATCTTTTATCTCTGATTCATATCCATGAATCTGAGTTGCCTCCCCCTCCCCATGCTTTAGGCTGGATTTTAAATAAGGGAAAGTTTAACTTCAAAGTATTTAAAGTCTTTAACATAAAGTTTATAATATACACACTTTCCGACAGACTTTTAGATGTTGTGTATTGTTGTCTTAAAAACATCAGTTTAATGTCATTTAATCCTGTTTTCTTGCATTTGTTGGTGAAGTGAGCAGCATAACAATGATCTACACTGTTTTAAATGGGAGGGTGACCTGTCTCACTGTCATGACCCTGATCCTATGGTGTGTTTCTTTGTGTGTCTGTGTCAGGACTGTGATTGTGTTTGTGTGTATGAGGTGAGTCTGTTATGTAGGCGTGCACTCCCCTGCCTCCTATTGGACTGAGCTCACTGTGCTGTCACCTGTGATTGGCTGTGGAGGAGGCTCGATCACGTCCCATCCATCCCACGTCAGTGATTGCCTGAGCGTATAATTCATTTGTGTTTAGGTGTTATGTTAGGGGGAATTAGTCACCCTGAGTTTTGTTTTGTTAAATATGGTTTAATTGTGGATAAGTCAATTCCTCGGTTTAAAGATTTGTATAATTAATGCAGTTTAAGCTTAATTTTATGCTTAAGTGGGGTATAATATGTGGGCAAATGCATGCCCAGTAGATTTATTCCTTTAATCTCTGCAGATGAGATTTAGTGAACCTGCTGTTTAACATCATCACATCACTGGGAAGAAGCACTGATTGCTTAAACCCCATTAGCACAGCTAATGACAGGAATCTGAACTCAATCAAATGAGCTAAAACAGAAACTGAGACACAAACATCGTTAAAGATTTTGCATGTGATATTTTTCTAATCCATCTGAGCGAGTAAGTCCAAAAGTAGGTTTCAGACCCTGGACTGAGCTATGATGTGAACTTACTCTCTCCCCGGGTGGACCTGGAGGACCGTCATTCCCTGATGTTCCCTGAAAAAAAAAAGATTTCATCAATAAAGAAGAAGAGAAGAAGCAGATACTGGTGCTGATTAATGAGGGAGATCAGTTTAAATCAGTGTCGGAGGGTCGATGAAGACATCAGTAGGAGGAAACCCTCAAACCCTTTTGTACCTTTGGACCTGGTTTTCCTGTCGGACCTCTGGCTCCTCGAGCTCCACGAGGACCCTGCAGTAAAAAAAACATAAAACTGTGATCAGTACATTTCCACACATGAACATTTAAACCCAAAGTCCGAATAATAAGAATATACATACAGTTGGTCCTCTCTGCCCTCTGGGACCTGGTTTTCCTGCGATGCCCTGTTAGAGAAACACATTTATGACTCTCCAGTGTTCTTTAAGACTGTTTTAAACATCTCTAACCTGACAGGAAAAACAAACCCTTGCAGAGAAACACAGATTTGTCTTTTATTTAGCTCATTATTTGTGTTGCTGAGGTTTCAAAGTGGTTCTCACCCTGGCTCCTTTCTCTCCGTTGGCTCCAGGGAAGCCGGGGAAACCACTTGAGCCCTGTGATGAGGACAAACAAAAGAGTCAAGGTCAAAGGATGGAGAGGGAAACCGAGCTGTTCAAAAGCTGTCATGCAATTGTTTTTACCAGCTGACAGGGCTTCCACTGCCTTTTAGGACCACATAAAGACTTTCAGTGCTTTGTGAGACCAAAAATGAGAAAAATCAGGACTGTTCCTGTGCTGCAGCCTCAGGACGCTCACATCTTACCAAAGCTTTTGGAAACTACAATTTGAGGAGTGTTTTTCTTCCTCATAACAAGAAATCTGTCTATGAAACATGACTATCTGGAGTTGTAGAGATGTTAGTCTCTAAATGAAGTGTGTACACACTTAACCCCCTGATGTTCAGGAGATTATCAGGGCAGATAAAATACCATCAGTAGTCAATAAAAGCACCATATGAGCTCAGAGGGTGTAGTGGTTTAATTAGTTACTGTGTCAGCTGCTGACTATCAGCTGATAAAACAGAGTGAGTCCTCATTAATGTTTCTTTACTGGGGTTTAGAAACAAGCCAAAAGCTCCATCTGTGACATTAAACCAGGCAGTGTTACAAAAACGACATGAATCACTCATGTAGTCATTTTCATCATAAATTTAAAGATAAATATGTCTCTATTAGTCGGTAAAAATCTTCATTTCAACTCTGAGCTGTGTTTCTGTCTGTACATGTGACAGACGTCACGCCCTCACAAAACAGAAACAGAACCAGGGTTAACAGGGTTAACACAAACACTCATGGATACGACACAGACTCTTCAGTCAGAAGCTGTGAAAGATCGGCTTACCCTCTCTGCAGGTCATCAACAACGCAGCATTAAAACACATCGATAAAAAATGCATCAATAATCAATCAACAAACTCAAGTTCTCAATATAAACATGATCAAATAAAAGTCAATCCTGATTTAGTAGCCTTATTTAACCCTGGCTGGCATGTGGCCCCGTGTGTGACCTTACAGCACAGCATCCCGCAGACCTGTCTACAGAAAAACTGAATAATCTGATGATAATATAAGCAGGGACACTGAAGCAGCAGTTTAAGGAAAGATCTGCAGCCTGGTCTCTGTCACTGGGGGAGTTTAACCTGACACACCAGATGGACTGTTCAATGTATTTCACTAATTCATAGAGAAAAGAGCTCATAGAAAGTGTCTGGGGAGGGAAGAGCCTTCGGAAGAATATCTTACAGGTGATTGGATGATCGTTCTGTCAGTCACATTTATCAGTTAAAGTAGTAGGCAGGGCACTACTGAGCTGCTGTGTGAGCAACTTCTTACAAAACAAACTCAGCAAAACATGTCGGATACATTTGTAGTGCTCGTGTTTGTCTTTTATTTAATAAAGAAATGTGTCCAGTAGAGCTGCAGGGAGCTGCTTGTGGAGGAATTGTTTCAGCTCTATTGTCCAGATCTGATAGAACTGCTACTAAAGCTGTTAGCGTCTATGCCAACCTCTGTATTAGCAGACACTCACCGTCTCTGTCTTACGAGACCTTCTGATAGGTCTCTCCCTAAACTCTGTTTCTACAGAGTTTCATATGTGGGCTGGTGTGCAGTCACTAGACAGCACAGCAGAAAGAAGAGGCCACAGGAAGCATCATGGTGAAAGCCTCCACACAGATGGAGCCACCTAAATTCATCACTTTCCTTGACTGAGGGTTCCTCCCTGTTGTACCTCTTGTCCCTTGTCTTACCCCTTGCTTTGCATGTTCATGTCTAGTGAAGTGGTGTCTCAGTTCTCTGTAGGGCTAAGGGGAAGGGCTGAGACCAAGGGCTACACAGCCCTTGAAACGAAGACAGACCGGAACCTCACTTGAAAAAAAGGCGTAAGAGAATTCCCATAATGCACTGCGCCCTCTGACAAGAAAGCAGAGCAGTGACTGAAGGAAGTGCATAATTCTGAGTAATTATTAAATCATCAAGTAAATATTAATCATGTTTTTAGTTGCTGGTCACATTTTACAATTCCTCATTATAATGAGCTAGCTTTCACAGACATGGCTGCGGCTATTGTTGCATCTGCTTACGTCACAGCCAGCAAGCGGCTCTGGGTGATGACGTATCAGGAATCAGGAGGGTGTTTTCACCCCGCCAGTCAAAACAGAGGGCTAAGGGGTAGAAATGGGATTCACCCTGAGGCTGGCCGGACTGTGGTAGGTGCATGATGGGATGTCCCCGCCCTCGTGGCTGCAGTGAGACCCCCCTCAAAGTTCAGTGTATGTGTTCTTGTGAGGAAAGCACCCTCATAGGAAACTTGCCATGATCTCAGTGGTAGTGTTTGTCAGTGGCTGCTGGTTCTTGGCTGGAATGGGAGAATTGAAGCAGCTTCATCTGCACACGAGCTGCCCTGACATAACCACCAGGCCACCTTCATCATTTTATAGCTCGTCTTCATCAACACTGTGTGTAAACCATGAAGAAAAGCTGCTAGCCTCAGACACACAGATAACTTTAATCTGCTCTGACTGTCACACATCACTGGCCGTACACAGAGAGTTTATCTCAGACAGCTGCTGAAATTTTATTATTTACAATAAATCATCATCAGCACAGACGTCAGAGCACCGGCAGGTCTCCCTTACCTTAGGTCCTTGTCTTCCTGGATAACCTGGAAGTCCTGGAACGCCCAGTTTACCCTGCAGGATGACAAAGCATGAATTATCAGGCTGGTAAGGCAACAACAGAGAGGAGTTTGTGACACTTAGGGTGAACGATGAGCCTAAAATGTTAACAGTGATGTGCACATGCAGGATAATCACATGCCATCAGTCACATGACTCTAAACACATCGCACCACCATCTGTGTGTTGGCTGATGGAAACCAAAGCCGTTGATTTTCTCTATTCTGTCACCATCAGCTATAAAAGTCAGTCTGATACCACCGTCAGCAGGCTGGCTCATACACAATTTAACTTGAGCATCCTCAGAAAAGTCATGAAGGGTACGAACTGCAAGCTATAGGTTTATTTATAAAGGGATATTTCATAATATTTTGGCTCAGGCACATTTCTGACCTGCTGTTTTGAAATTCCACAACAGTGAAAGAGTTTAATGCCAATATTATGTAAATATAGTGCAACCTTCTGCAGTATGTATTCTTTAACAATGTGTCTATTGAGTTCTTTTTCATATTTTAATTATGATCAAATAATCAAAAAGCCAAAATAATACATTGAATACCTGAGTAAAAAAGTGATAAATAAAATTGAGATAAACTGAAAAGGCAGACAGACAAAAATGAGCATTGAAAAGCAGTTCAGAAATACAGATTGAGCACACACTTACATAGAAAAACTTTGCATGCCTCAGATTGGATTATTATAGTCAGTTACAGAAAAAAATGTCAAAAATCCAAGTTTTACAGGATGATTCAGAAAGGTACCCTGTGATGACACATTAAAAGTAACATTAAAATAAAATAAATAAACTAAAGCAGCACTACCCTAAGCCAATACCATGGATACTTTCAGAATGTATATGTTCAATATTTTACCCACTACAGAGTCATCCTCTGTTACAGTCATATACACTTATAAATACTTAGCAAGAGTCTTTTTCTACAGAACAAATAGATCCCACATAGTCTGGAAAAGTTCTTCTTTGTCTTTAAGTGAATGTTTTCTAAGGGTAAAACTAAGACATTTCATTAGGCCATCAACCACTGAGCTTCAATGCGTTTAAAGATTAATTTCATTCATTCAAAATAAATTTTGGTTTCATGTGTATTTGAGTGAGTAGATCTGGATTTCTCTGGCATCTTTTATGGCAATCACAGTTTAGATTATAAAAGAAAATTGAAAACTGGGGGTTTTATTTCCATCAAAAAACACAACAAGTTGAATAGAACTCCCCGTGTTAAGTGAAGTATTAAGTATCCTGTCCAAATGTTTTTCTACAACTTTACATGCAGCTGTCTGAGAAACTTTGGTCTTTGAAAGTCTGCTAAAAATTTCGATATCTAAATCCTCATTTTTATCTTTTTAAACAAGTTCCTCAAAGATCACACATGTTCTTAAAATAAAGGTTTAAATTTGTAAGTGTGGATCAAAGGTGTGCAGGGACATGTGGACAGACAGCAGTGATGGTGGACGACATGTTTTCATCTTAAATCTCATATTTTCAGAGGGAGTTAAAGGGCTTCATCTCTTCTTACCTTTTCTCCAGCAGGGCCAAGTGGACCGGACTCTCCGGGGGGGCCAGCTCGGCCTTTGGGACCCTCAGGGCCGTCCTCTCCACGGGACCCGAGCAAGCCGATCTCACCCTGTAAGTCCCCAAAAAGAGATCATCCAAATTAAGAATTATTGTCCAAAAGGCTGAAAATGTAGGTAGATGTTTGCACTTCAGGGGGATGAAATGTCCTCACCCGGTCTCCTTTTATTCCCATGTCTCCTTTAAAACCTGGGAAACCATCTTCACCCTGAAATTAAACAAATGCAATTAATAAACACATTTAAAATGATTTCTTTTTAACACAGTTTTAAAATGGATTCCTTTCTGCTCGTCAGGTATCTGGTCACAGGATTGATGCTGCCCTCTGCTGGCTGCTCACTGGAACAGCACCAACTGAGATTTCAGCTAACAGACTAACGCAGCTGCAGCTAACGAGTGGACGAGGATCCTGCAGAGAACAATCAAAGGTGGACCTTAAACGTTTCTATAAAAAATCTAAATGCAGAGGGGCAGGGGAATATCCATGTTTTATATTTTCAAACATTATACATGTTGAGACAATATACTTCATATTGACGTTTTGCAGCAAAATAAAGTTTTGTATGTCTTGTGACTTTATCTGGCCGTTTATGAGGAAACAGAAAACAGAGGCTTTCTAAAAGTATATACGTCCGGCCTCATGCTCGCTCAGTAAAACATTCTGATTGTGAAACAATCTTCATCTTTTAATATTAAGGGGAGTTTTCATCATGAATAAAATCAAACAATATTGAAAACTGTTTGACACAACAACAAGTCCCTCAAACTCGACACTGTGCGATTTACTGTTTGGAAACAAACTCTGACATGCTCCTAAATCACACAAATATGTTGCCAACATTTGGATAGTGGGTCAATATGTCAGGAAGTAAAGACAGATTCTTGTACTTTTACAAAAGCTGCCAATGCAGTCATACAATGGAAAAAAGAGACTTAGAATACAAGGAATGGAAATTAGTGATTTTTTATTGATTCCAAAGCCAAAAATGATTCTGGTTATTGATCAAATCTTTAACGATTCCCTGATTGATTCCTGCTGATTATCTGTGTGGGCAGAAGGCTGCCTACATGCATGTAGGTTTTCTGTGTCAACGATGTCAAACACATGTCACTCCTTATACTCCATGATGTAGATAAAAGCTCCTGCAGGTTTCTGATGTTACTGCTTATTGGAATTGTACAAAAACACCTTTTAATTAAAAATTAAGCCACAATTACGATCACTTCTGATCCCTGTGAGTGGAAGGATTTGATAAGCAGAGACTGAAGATGTTGAGTTCTTGAAGGAGTTGTTTTTTAATCTCAACTAGAATTGGTTTTCCAGTCCCATCTCTACCAAATATTCAGCAATATCTTAGTTCAGAAAAGACTGCAGGCAAATTCCTTTAGCTCAAGAGAGACCAAACCAGGCTCAGGGGCCAACTGTGACTCACGGTCCATTTTCTAAAAGCTAAGATTCAGTTTTTCCTGCATTAGAAGATGACGCTAGTGCTTGACAAATGCACAGAGGAGAATAGATTATGGTAACAGACAATTTTAACAACCGGCAATATCAATTTTCTTTGTCTCCATCATCTAATGTGCTAACGTTCTAATGTACAAAGCATCATAAGCTACTAATCCTCAAGAACCAACATTCATTCAGTTTGGCAGCACTGTGCAGTTTGCTCTTGTTCTGTGCCTGAACAGAGGTTTGTCTCTCATTTCCATTCTGAACAGAGGTGGATGAAGGGACTTGGGGTCAACAAGAGCCACCATAAAGTCTTACACACTGAAGGGAGGGTATATCGAAGTGGCCTTGTCAAGAGAAGAAAACATTTTGACATGAAGACACTAGAAGTTTCAGTAAACAGGGTGGTATTTGTTCGATTCAGACAGACTATTCTTCAGACTTCTCTAGATTAGAAACATGAATGAAGATCATTCAATTTCTGCTGTTTTTGATACCACTGATCATTACAAAAATAATTTTATCATTTAAAAACACACACTGAGAATGGAGAACATTCATCTATTCAGAAGTTGTGGAGGTTTTGAGTGGTTTACAAGAGTTTGGATGTTCAGGACTTCTTTTTGTTGCTGTTGATGCACACTGGCTTCATCATGTTTGGGTTTAACATTAATCATATAAATCAACTCTGTTACTGCGGCTGTTGGACCAGACACACCAGAGGGACTGCTTCATCATTCACGAACAGAATATCCAGCTTATTTGTGAATCATAATTATTTCTCTATTAAATAAATATATTTATCTTTTTAATCACCATTGAGCTGAAGTCTCAGGATGAGCTCTTTGGTCCATGTTTCTCAGCCCTCCTCTTCATGTGAAAAAAACCCTCTCCCTCTTCCCTTCACACCCTCTCGTACTCGTCTGTCACCCGTCCATGTTTTTAGCACCTTCTGATGCATAATGCAGCACCGAGCATGTCTGCTGGCAGCATCAACAAGACCACACACACCTAAGGTAAGACACATCCTTTATTCATAACCAGCCTCCCTCCTCAGGGTCTGCCTTTGAATCTCCTCCTTTTATAAATAATTCAGAATGAAAAGATAAAAACATCCGTCATTACAGGAGGAACAACAGCCTTCAGTCACATTATGGCTCTGAGACAGAAGGTTTGACTGTATCGATCGTGAATAAACCTTCTGAATATTCAGTTTAATGTCTTGGTGGTGACACTGCTGAAAGCTGTGGGAGATGTTCTGCTGAAGAGTCTCAAACTAAAAGATCAACAGAGAGGGTCAGTGTGAAAAAGTATCAGCTGTCCATCGACCTCAGTGTGATGCCTTCAGGCTGCAGAGCCTCAGTATCTGAGTGTGAGGAGATGCTTCATGTTAACAGCTACACCAGTTTTACATCTGAGACCACTGACTGCTAGCCTCGCAGAGCAGACAGACCTGCCTGATTCTGAAATCATGCATCTCCGTCTTGCCAGCCTCCATTGTCCAACGGTTTCACTCAGCTAAATGCTCAAAAACCCACCATTATTTGTACAACAGGACAAATAATGGCGGCTAATGTCTGTTAGCCTATGGTCATCATGGTTAATAAAGTAGACTTGGCGAAATATGCCCTCCTCATAAGTTTACTTCGCAGGGATTGTCTTTGATGAGATTCATGTCACATACATATATGTGTTAAATGATACGTCTGTGCAGTATAATTTAATGTTAAACGATTGTCTTAAGGTAGTTAAATTATCGGCTAGCAGCTTACCATCAGCCACTACGGCTAACGGCTAACAAGGGCAAACAACAGTTAGCCGCTATGGCTAATGGCCATTGACTGTTGTTTGTCCTTGTTAGCCGTTAGCCGCTATGTTTAGCTGCTACATATGCCACGTCATAGCAGCACTGCTTGATATGGATTGATCTGTGATGAGTCTGATGAGCCAAACGATCGTCCAATCACAAGCTGTTGTTGTTTTTGAAGGTTCTGCCCCTGAAAAGATCCCGCAGGGCTCCTTCACAGATGGATTAGTGAAATATTTCCAATATGGAATTGTCCATCTGGTGTGTCAGGTTAACAGACTGTAGCTAGAGGAGGTAGAGATGCCTTCATCCTGCAAGTCTGAAGAGGGAAACGGCCCCAGTTCTTCTGTGGTTAGTCCCTCTTGTTCTATTGGCTGTATGGACTGAAATCTGCAGAGATGCATCAGCAGCATCATTCATGTGGAGTTACTCCGCCGTAAAGCAAAGAATCTGTTTTTATTTACATGGGTCCAGCCTCACATGAGCTGTTGGTGATTCCAGTTACTTTTCAGGATGAAAAGTAGTTTAGCTCAGCAATAAGAGTCAATTATTCCAAAAGACAATAACAAGGAAGTGGCATCATCCCCCAACTGTAAATGAATGGATACAGATAACTGTGGAGATTTATCAGATGGAAAAACCGACTAATAAGACATGACTGCAACAAACCCAGATGAAGCACAAATGGGAAAATGGATGGGATAAAGAAATCAGAGCAGTGGTAGATACTGAACTGTAAGAAGACTTAAGGAGGGAGTATCTGTCCCCTGTGCTGTACTGACTGTTGTTTTTTATATTATAAAAATAATAATAATAAAAAAAGTTAAAAAAAAGAGTCAACTCTTTATTTGGAACAATATTGACTTTTTTATGACCATTAAGCAACAACAAAAACTCAAAAAGAGACTGTCTTAAAAAAATGGAGGCAGCTCTCACTACTCAAAAGAGTACTCCTTCAGGTGCGTTCACACTGCAGGATAAATCTGACTTTTTATGACAGTCTGAGACACAAATCAGGTCCAGATCACTTTTATATGTTGTGCTGAGACACACCTGATGTTTCCTCACTCTTAAAAGCCACCATTTCACTCAGTGACATTGTGTAGCTGGTTTGTAAGATTTTCTTGACAAGCTTGAAAATTAAGACATTAAAATTGCATCTTGCATGCAGAAGTCTTAAAGGTCAAACCTGCTGAACTGCTGTTTGCAGCTCGAACTCTCCTTTATGGATTAAAGAGCCTCTTCAAACTGAATCTGCACCGCTTACACACAGTTTACCAGTCAACAAACCAACGCTCTTCTTTCTGATTCTCACATACTTGAGAAAAAGCCCTTGGAGATGGCTCCTCGTGTCTTGCAGCAGGTCGTGTTGGCACTTTTCTCCTCAAATACAGGACGTGAAGTTTATTCATGACACTAAATGACAATTCACTGACATGCCACCTAAAAGCTGCGAGCTGTCACCTGTTTGAGCCAACCCATAACAAGAACTTCAAACTGACTGCACTCTGTGGATTTAGTATTTTTGTTTGTCTGTCTTTAACTGTGATTGTTGAACGTTTTTCTGCTGCAAACCACCTCGCCTTCCAAGGGACAATTTAATAAAGTGAAGTGAAACTGATTTTATACTCATTTTACACTCACTACTTTAAGTCTGAGACCCCCATCTGGTAAAAAAAGAGATTTATTAAGACGTTTGAATGTTTCTGATGATAATTTTCACCTTCTCTCCTTTAGACCCCTTCAGACCTCGAACACCATCAGCTCCCTGTAAGAGAGGACAGAGAATTAGAATAAGAATCACCCCATTGTACAATAATCTAAAAACAAATTAAAGGATGGCTTTAGGTAAAGAGCTGACACTGCAGGCAAAAGAAATGAGCTGGTTTACCTTTACACCACGAGGGCCGGGATAACCAATGGGACCCTGAGGACCTGCTGGACCCTGCAGAGGAGAAATCATTACCATCAGTGAGGTGATTTTTGATCATTGATGGTGCTCTGAAATGTTTGTATACCAAAAACAGCAAACACAACTGTACAAATACTTCCACTGATCCTTTTGGCTCCATAATATCATCTATTTCCTTTATAGGAGGTGTGCTGGTATCCTTTTTAACACTAATACACAAACTGTTGTCACTGTGTTTCAGTATGAATCTGTTCATGCTTCGTTCCTGTTTCTTAAACACTGAATTCATTCAAACACTTCTTTTGTCTCATCAGTGGGTGTTTTGGTCCTTCCTTATCACTTCACTTCACTTTCCTGCCTGCAGTAGCTGCAAACAAACACAAACTTATAAACCGAACTCATATAAACCTACCTGAGCTCCTTTCTCTCCAGGTGGACCCTCCTTACCAGGATGACCCTGCGAACACACAGATCAGTGATGATGAATATTTTTGTTCAAACATGGTGTAGGAATAATTCAGCCAGCTGCAGGGTGAAGTAAATGTCTTTCTTATTCACCACTGAAAAGAGGGGAGTAAAGGGATGTTTTGGCCATTTGAAGGAAGGAAATCTTGTTTACGCGACTTACTAATGCGCTTTATTTTTTAAACTCACATTAAGCAACAGGTTTGAGCTGTTTTCAAACCAAAGCTGAGCGGTGGAGCGTTCAGAAGCTGCAGCTTTTTGTCTGACAACAACAACAACAACCAAGGGTTTTACACAAACAGTCAGAGGAAATAAAGTGAGCCAAGGCTGTACGCAGCATTTATAATAAAGACAAAGGAAAGCCTCGGATTATCAATGTGAAGAGGAAGAAAAAAATAGCTTTTTCTGAGCATGTGAGCATTCACAGGTTTAACCGGGCTCAAGTCCTGAAGACATGCAGTGGAGCTGATTTAGTAGTTTCACAAAGATACCTTTGGATTTATTTTGGATACAGGATTAAAGTCATTATTTATCATTAGCTCAATGATCCTGCTCAATGACCTGATCAAAAACAGGGGGGCAGTATTATGCACCTGAGGTGACTGTTTCAGGTTTGAGGAGCTCCAAACCTCCTCTGCTTCTGCAGGTCATGAGTCTTTTGGCCTCTTTGGGCTGAAGAGGATGTTAAGAGGACATTAAAGAGGAGGGTCTGCCCCTCTAAATCTGAGGCCATGGCTCTCCTGGACACATTCGCGCAACGCTGTTCTCCATCCCTGGGTCTGCAAGCTCCTCCCTCATCTGAGATATGACCTCTGAAGATGCAGAAAATGGAGGATCCACTTGACAAGAGGATGTGCTGATAACTTTTACAGGATCTGGCAACCAGTTCTTAACCCGGCGAAAAAGCTGAACCTTTAACAGTTTAAAATGTATAGAATCCCCCTTTCTATTATTATTTTTGTAGTTTAATTGATATATTTTTTTTTGTTGGTTTTGGTTTATTTGCATTTTTTTTTTTACTGTTTAGCTTAACTTCATGCTGATCATTACAGATGGTGTGATAGGGAAAGTTGGACGAGAGTTTGCGGTTATGTTTTGTTAAAAACCACTGCATCCAATTGCATGACAGACTGAATTTAAGTTTGTGAAACTAATTAAAATATATTTAAAAAAAAACAATGGATCCAAGATTCCATGATTCATAGACTCAATGAGGCACATGAGTTCCTGTTTCTGTTCCCCTAAGGAAAGCCTGCGCTCCCTCAGTGGAGCAAGAGCGAGGAACCTGTCTCCCTGGGGTGACGTCTTCGGGGACGACTTTGCGAACTGTCTTTGACTTGAACTTGGTCCTAAGTGTGAAAATAGCACGAGGGCTGAAACCAAATAACGCTGCCACTCTGCGTACAGAAACACCAGCACCCAGGGGAGCAGAAGAAGCTGGATCTTACTGAAAAAGGTGAAACTCAGGCTTTTCATCGGTCCAGAGCTAAGTGGTATAATCAACGGGGAGAAACAATTGAGTGGAATAATGTTTCCAAACTTTTGAGGAGTATATTTTTCCCCAGAGCTTCAGCGCAGAGGAGCATGAAGATCCAAAGGGGGCTCCATGTAGAGCTGCTTCTTCTTCATTTCTACAGCAGCCTGCTGAAGTGGTTCAACATCTCATCAGGACCCTCATGGATGCACCTTTTGGAGGTCTTCTGGACACGCCCAACTTGGAGGAGACCCCAGAACTCACTGGAGGAGTTATATATGTCCAACATGACCACTAATCTCCTCAAGAAAAGAGAAAACTGCTGCTTCTGCTGGGGCTCCAAACCAGTGGATGAATTATTGCAGTTTTTCACCTGTTCTACACTACATAGATCATCCTTGACATGAATGTAAATTTAAAGTATGATAATTCAGTTAAAATATAGTCTCATCGTAGGGAGCTCACAACAATCATTTGACAGTAGGTCTTTCAATTTTTACTCTGCTGTTTTTAGCTTAGGGGAAAAATAAATCATGATTATATTTGTTTCAGGATCGTTCAGCTCTTTCAGGAGCTCTTTGGGGGGTTTTTTTTTCGGATCTGCAAATTCATTTCTGTGTTTGAGTTTCTGTAAAAAAAACAGAATATTAGAGAAAACTGCAGGTAGAGGAGGTAATGATGAACTGTTTCAGATGCAGCTTGAAGAGGATAAATAGCCACTGGTGTGCAGGCCGTTGGGGTCTCTCTCTCTCAGTCTCTCTCTCAGTCTCTCTCTAAACACCTGGCTGCTTCGCTCCGAGGTGCGAGGCTGTAAATCGTGGAGCTTGAAGGCCTGCGGCTGATTAAAAGTTGCCTGCTTGTTGAACTCTGCCGCTCTGTCAGCGAGGGCAGAGACGAGGTATGACATGAGTGACTGCAGGTCCACGTTAAATAACTCTAAGGTGCTGATTATATAATTAACTGATGATGGAAAATACCTTAAAGTCTGCAGGGCTGCTCACATTTTACTGCAGAACACCTACAGCTTAACTTTGACATATTCAGGGTCTTTAACGTGACAGTTTTATGGGGTCAAGTGTCATACTCACGTTTTTTATTACAAGAAACAAAAGATAAAATTATAGTGTATTTGTTATTAACACATCATTCGTTGTTGTCATGGTCTGTTACAATGATTTAAGTGCAATGTCCGTTGGAAAAACTGAGCGATTTGTATGTTTGACTAGAGGACGGCTGTAGTTTGACTTTTCTTTAAATACTGAGTGAACTGAAGCTCAAACACAAAGTGATGAGTCCCAACATCCAGGACTTCCTGTTCCTTCATCCTTGGGCAAGATTATTGATATCACTTATTGAGTATTGATACTCAGCTGCACCACAAGGACACGTAAAACAGTTCTGTTGAAAACTAATGTCTGAATGACAGAAAGAAAAAAGGATTTTTAGGATTTTAATAATGTGGAGTTGATAATGTTGAGATTAAAAAAAGAACAGTCAAAGGCCTACATCAGTACAGCTGTTACATTTGTGTTTGTATGTATAGAATAAATACCAAGTCATCCAAAAAAAAAAAAAAAACACGTCTGTTTCACGTCCGGTATCAGGGTGAAAATTATAGTCAAAGTTTTCTGTATAACATCGATTTGAAAGTCTGATCACCCGTCACTACCTCATGTCCCCATGAAGGCGAGTATGTTTTAAAAACACAGCTTGTTTTATGTGTTTGTCCTTCTGTCTGCACATTAGCAGCTCCTTAGGTCACTGAAAAGGGATATTTTGGAAAACTGCGCGATCTTGGACGATTTGTTTTAATCAGATATACATATTTATATACTTTTTATGGGGAGGGGGGAATTTTGTGCCTTTTATTGATAGTAGACAGAGACAGTGGCCAGGCTTGTGAAGGGGGGTGAGTAAGCGTAGGGGAGGACACTGCAAACTGGCCACAGGACAGATTCGAACCCCGGCTGGCAGAAGCATGTATACAGTACGAGGCTCCACCAAACCAGCAGCCCTTTAATCAGAAATCTGAATTTTACGCACATATTTACTTTTGTTGAGCCGCTGTGAAAGCTCTGACCTCAGAGAGATTTTACAGCACTGCAGGTGGAGCACAGTCCCTGTGTGGAAGCTGCTGCAGTGCATTGTGGGGTTTGTAGTATGTGTGATAGGACTGCTATATAATGTAGGGCCTTCAATAAGAGACATTCTAAATTATCTTGTGGGCCAGATTTGGCCTGCAGGCCTTGAGTTAGACATGTGGGTCTAAAGAGATACTCATACTCACAGGAGGCCCGTCAGCTCCAGGTAATCCAGGCAGCCCCGACCTGCCAGATGGTCCCTGTTAGAGGAGGAAAACAAACACGGTCAAAGACTGGAGGTACGATCAGGTTCAGAGTTGGACAAATGGGGTGGGCAATGATGTGGGAGACACAGATGGATTTGGACCGGGCTGATGCAGGACTGCTATGGGGTACAACAGAATCAATCACAGCCATCCAGGTGTATATTTCACAAGTCTTAGATTTGTATATAATCACAGTTTTAAAAGAGATATCTGTTAGTTTGTCCCTCCCATGAATGCACTGAGCGGGGCGGCTGTAACGTCTCAATCAAAAATGAAGCTCCATATTCTGCTGATTCAGCATTTTCCTGCAGCTTTGCCGCCATGATCACTGAAGACGGTGGGACAACAGAGGGACTGATTTGTTCATCTCACTTACTTTTTCACCAGGTGGTCCGATGGGGCCTTGGGGACCGGGAAGACCCTGTTAGAAAGAAATGAATCTGTTACTATGGCAGCAGGAAGCATGCTGAAACACACTCACACACAGGAGCTGGACGAGGTGGGAGCTTGTTAGAGCTGTAAATAGTTGAGCTGGTGCAGGAATGTTAAGCTCGTGTCATTGTGTTTGTGTGTGTATGGAGGCACATTAGCATTTAGCAGCTGTTGTTCTGCTTTAATACACAAATATTTGTTCTTATGTCTTTATCACTGAGCCTGTGTGAGCCTGTGTGTGTCTGCACGTCTCAGTGTGTGTGTGCTGGTGTGTGCGGGGTTTGTCGGGGTAATTTGAGGCACTGAAGCGTGCTCGGGCAGGTGTGGCAGCTCCGCAGGAATTCCACCGACAAGAATAAGATGCTTTCAAACGGATCAGCCGAAACATTCCCCTTCCCCAGATCTACCTGGGAAAGTATTTCAGCAAAACTTAGTTGAGTGTGTGTGTGTGTACGTGAATGTCTCCAGGGAGAGGTGGGAGGAAGAGAGGGAGGTGGGCACAAGGCAGAAGAGCAAATTAAAAATAAGCTGACTGGAGACAATGTTTTAGGTTCTGATTAAAAGCCTGAAATAAGACAAAAGGCCTCATTTCCTGTCGCTCTGTTTGCTCCTTCAGTAACTTTAAAGTGAAATTAAAATGCTGCTTTGTGAGGATAATTTAGACCAAAATGAACATCAACGTGTGCATCTCCTGTGAGGGATGGGACGGTACCTTGACCTGTTTTTGGTATTTGTTCCAGTGAGGTTCAAAGAAGCTGAGATGACATTAAAATGATGCCTGAAGACTGAAGATGCAGCAATTCTTCATAAAAAACTGAACCATTCGATGCAGTTTAAACCAGGCGTGTAGATTCTGGTATTTTTAGTCTTGAGCACAAACAGCTTTTATTTCTTTGTATTTGCCTGTAGTCAGTGTGCAGGAGAGAGGACACTTCTGCAGCGAGGAGCGACAGGTTTATGTTGGGCAAAGAGAGAGAGGCTTCATGTCTGATGAAGGCCTGAACCTCATTACACTGACTCAGGAGCAGCTTTTTCTTTGGATGTGTGTGCTTCCTCTTTCTTTCTTTCTTTCTTTCTTTCTTTCTTTCTTTCTTTCTGTAAATGCTGCATCAGTCTCTGGTGGGAGCAGACATAAAGATGGTTCAGGATCTGCCATCGTGTTTGAGCTCATTCATTGGGTCATCGTGCAGTTAGCTTCCGTTGACATCCTCAGTTTGTTTCTGACATCTGTGTAACTTTATGCTCTGCTTTACTCTCCTGCCATGGCTGAAAAAATATTGTTTTCGGATCAAAATCACAGTCACGTGATTGCTAAAGCTGCAATCCCCTGCAGCACTCTGACTGACCCAGGATCTGTTGTGTCACTCTCTTACACATTTGCATTTACAGAAGCGCTGGTCAGCAGGTCATGTGTTATGTGCTTTTCATCAGTGATTCCCTTACTGTTGTCTATACTGTAAACATTGAACTGAAGCTTGATTTGAAGAAAATTGTGAATCAAGTTGAAATCTGCCGGAAAAATCACAGTTAGATCTTTTCCTAAAATCCTTCAGCTCTAAAGGTTTCATTAACTTCCTGCCTCAGCCAGCTCGCACCCTGATTGGCTTTGCTCCGTATCATGTGACAAACACAGAGGACGTGCTCTGCTGTCCTGGACGCTCCACACACGTCAGGACTGTGAATATCAATCACATTTAGTGTCTCTGATTTTGGAGAATATAAAGCTTCCTAACACAGCTGACCTCCTGATAATCGGGCCTCACTGACTTCAGGATCTGAGCTGAAACTCGCTGGGAATGCAGGAGTCTGTTTTAACTTGTTAACTCTTCATTTAAATTTTTTTATTTGTTTTTAAATCTTTAATGAATTCAAGCCTCATTGGCCTGTTGGCTTTTAATTTAGCATGAGAGGTGTCTAGTCTCTGTTTATGTGCTTTGATATTTAAGTTTAAAAAAAAAATAATAATGTGTGTTTTTATTTTGTCACATTTTTTAAAATCTTTACATTATTTTATTATTCATTCCTGCTAAGTAGGGACTGTGCAGCACTTTAAAATCTGTTCTAAAAATGAAAAGAAGCAACAACATGTTCTCTAGAAAACGTCAATATTTTGCAGATTTTTTTTTAATCAATGGAGCACTTTTATCACATCAAATAATGCACAAATACACTTTATTTCACTACTGTCGACTTGTTTTTTTATTCATATTTATTCAAAACTATTAGATAAACAGATAATTAAATCTATTTAAAAGACGTTTTCTCTTTTAGCAGCACCGTTGATTATGAATGTTTGAGATGTTATGATACTCTTCACATTTCAGGGTAGTTTAAATTAATTTAGTTTGCAACATTTCCTGATCCCAGCATGTTCTCTATTGTTTTTACAGACAGTAATACTGTGTGTACACTCCTGTCATGTGTCAGAGGGAAAAACTGAGACGTCATCATCACAGACTTCTGATTTAAATCGAGGGTTCATGTGAGGGAAACTTGCACTTGACATAAAGTCTGTCTGTATTTCAGTAAAGTAAGGTTCTTATTTCATGACTTAATATCTCATGTTTTGGGAGAAAAGAGTTTAAAAGTGCAGCTTTAAAGTAGTTTTAAGTCCGTCTCAGCAGCCACGTGCTAAGCATTCTGGGTGAATTTGAAATTTTATTAATGAAACAACAAGTTCAGTTTGATGATCAGGAGCTTTGTAAAAAAGATTTATAAATTCAAAAGCGTGGTGAAAGACAGGGTGTCAAAATCTAAGGTAATGTAGCTGTTTACTGTTGAAAATATTTGAGTTTGTACAGATTTAACTACTTTGAGTTTTTCTACTTTTCACAGGTTGTGTACACAACATTGAAAGTAAAATCTAAATATTTATCAATATAAAGAAATAAAGTAAAGAACATTCAAAAGATGCATGAAAATGTGAATTTTTAAACCCTTAACATGATGGGAGATACTGTCTGAAAATTGAAAATATGTTATAAATTGGTTTTCTCAGCTTTGCCTACTTAGAAAATAAAAATGAACACTTTTCCAAATTATTTTCCCATGTCTGTATATTTAGATAAAAAGGGGCGACTATATCAGTGAGCTCTTAGCTTATGAAAAGCCGACTGTGCTGTTTATTTGGTATCTGCTGCTGAGAATTATCGAATCATGTCATTAAATCAGCTGGTTTGGCTTTTCAGTTCCAGCTGATCATCACCTTAAGAGCTAATTCTTATGTCCAACTTAGCTTCCAGTTTGTGATTACTAGTGGACTTTATTTTGGCATCTTAAAAGTGCTATATAAATAAAGTTTGACTGATTGATTAATTAAATCCTCAGCTTTGAGAAAATAGAGAATAAAAACAACCGCACGCTTCAAGCTAATAAGGACACAGCAAAGTGCTTTTCAGATGAGAATGATTCAGGCACTGAAGGGCACACGCTGAAGCCTCTGCAGACTAATTTAAGAAAGAAAACAATCAGCTGCTGATGAACGAGGCTCTCGAAATGTTCAAACAAAAGGAAGTGCTTGACTGTAAAGATCCTTAAACAGGTTCCAGAGTGAACTCTCTCCTGTGTCCTTGTTTAGTCTGCTGGTGTGTGACTGATTTACTCACCTGCGTCCCAGGGATTCCCTGCTGCCCGGGTGGGCCTGGTTCGCCTTGTGGGCCCTGAAATAAAAAAGATGAAGGATGTCAACACCGGACTCCAAAAAGTCACCAACACCAGAACTCAAGAGGCTTTCTGCTGACAGGCTGTCCATCAACTAGATTAATCACCATGTCATTAAAACGAGACAATTTCAGTGATGTCAAAGTCTTATCTTTATAAAATAACTTCACTTCTCATTTGGATATCACTCTTAAAGAAAACAGTCATTCAGTGACAGGATGGCTTCCCAAGCATTGATAAAAAAATAAAAAAAGATCAATTGTATGATGATTTATCAAGTTTTAATACATCTATAAAATAATGTGTCAAGTAGTTGAACTTAATCTTTTTAAAGCTGTTAAGTTTAATCCTGCTTTAAAAACACATACAAATCTTTCCAAAGTAAAGCCAAGTTCAACCCACAAACAAACACACAATTTTCTGCATTCGGCTGAAACAACAACAGAAACTCTTTAATTCTAGGGCAGGACAATCTCTTTACAGCAGGGGCGGACTTATGGGTGGGCCTGAATGTGCACAGGTGACCCACCCAATCAGTGACATGAAATTAATAATAATTAAGAAATAAATAAAACAATATAGGGTTAGGTTACAGATCCTAAAAAAAGCAGGGAAGTTGCTTAAGGTGATTAATTGTTAGACAATCCATCCATGCATTTAAAAAGAAAGATTTTAAGCTTTTGAAGCACCTGGTTTAAACATTCTTTGGTTCATAAGTTAATTTTACAGCTAGAGATTATTTAGGGAATGGATAACCTGTCTTTTGACATTTGATAAGAAAGTAAAGACCGTCTTTAGAACAACAGAATGAGAATGTGGTGATTAATAATAAGAAAAAATAAAACTTAAAAAATTGCCTGCCTATTAACAAGGTTCTGTAGCTGCTTCATAGTGAGAAACATAATAATGGGTTTTATCTAAAATGAGCGACATGTTTTATCTAAAAACTGCAGTCTCATACTCTTTAATTAAACCGTGTAGTTTGTCAATGGACTGAAGCTTAAATAATCATTTTAATCCTGTCTGTCTCCTCCACGCTGTAGGGCACATCTACATCCACATCACTTTCACCTCTGACACGGCAGAGGGAGTAACTCCAGGTAAAGTGATTTGCCCAAGGACGCGTTGACATGTGACAGTCAGAGCTGTGACTGAGCCGCCTGTGTCGTCCAGACTCGCTCTCATTTGACCCCTCACTGATTTACACTGCTTTACCTCTGAGGTCATCTGAGGCCTCAAACTGACCTTTAACCTCCCCAGCTGTGCATCATAAAGGAGTTTTAACAACCTCACCTGGATGGTCAAACCCACAGAAGCACCAATGAAAACCTCAGGGACTTCTTACCATGTTTCCTTTTGGACCTGGAGGCCCGTCGACTCCAGCCACGCCCTGAGAACAAACCACAAAACAAACCTTTAGGTTTCTGATCTACAACAAAAGGTGATACATGAAGAAACGAGGGTCAGGTGGTACGTACGGGACCTCCAGGAGGTCCAGGGGGACCACGAGGGCCCAGCAGACCTCTGGGACCCTGAAAAAGGAGAAAGAAGGTTTCATGTTAGAACAGGAAGACACAAAGACCATCATGTCGAAACATGAACCGAATGATACGAGAGGAAACTTACACTCTCTCCAGCCAATCCCCGAGGCCCAATCTCTCCATCCTCGCCCTGAGAGAGAAGCAGGACAAAAGGTTTTTAAAGGTTTTTGATTTGTCTAAAGTTGTAAATAAAAGATTAGAGATCAGTTCCTAGTTCCTCATTGGGAGAAATGTACAGCAGCACTCAAAGAGGGATGAAGATGAAGTTAGGAGTGAAAAATAATGGACACAGAAGCAACGGTAACCCTTACAGCCTCCCTATAAGGTACAACCACTAATGCAAACAGATAATCAGCCAATCACATGGCAGCAGCTCTGTGCATGTAGATAAGGTCAAAGCAGCCTGCTGACCATCAGAATGGAAAAGTAAGGTCTAGTCTTGAAGTACTGTCCTGGTCTGATGAGGTTGGATCTCTGCTCCACAGTCAGATGTAGGCTCAGAGTTTGGTGTGAACATCATAAAGCATGGATCCATCCTGCCTTGGATCAGCGGTTCAGGCTGCTGCTGGTGGACCCTCAGTCCCACCTGAGCATGGTTCAAACCCCACAGCCTACCTGAGGGTTGTTGCTGATCATGTCCATCTTCTGATGGAGACTTCAGCAGCTCCATGTCTCAAAGCTCAGATCAGCTCACACTGGTTTGTTCACTCCAGTGGCCTTCACAGTCACCAGATCTCAATCCAATAGTTTGAGATGTGGTGGAGCAGGACCCTAACCCTCCTCAAGGATGTTCAGCAGCTGTGTGATGCTGTCATGGAGACATGGACCAACATCTCCATACCTAATAAAAAGGCCATTGAGGATGCTTCGACCAGGGTTAAATCTCAAACCCTGCTGGGCGTCGAGGCGGAGGTTAAGGTGTGGGAGCCTCAGCCTCTGCCCAGGTCTGAGGATGAAGGTTTTTATAAAGTTACTCACTCTCTGTCCGTCCTCTCCGGGGGCTCCTGGAGGTCCCATGGGCCCTGGCTCTCCCTGAGAAATGATAGCAACAGAAAAATTAATTGTTTGATAAGACTTTCTGATACTAAAAGTTCAATATTTAAATTAAAAACACTGAGCATCCCTACACCTCTGAAATAGGAAACTGGTCCAGATAAGAAGCCCACCATGCGTTTCCAAACAGTTTCCTTTCGACATTTTGTGAATAATTTCAGTTTTTTGTGTATTTTTATTTACAGTATAGGCCACGGCAGCTGCACTGGGTTGATAATATGAGTAAAATTATGCTTAAATATGTATGTATGCTTGGCTGCTTTTAAATTTGCAGGCACACCTCATTTCGTTTAAATTAAATACTCTGCTGTTTTATTCAAGGAAACTGCTGCTAATGAAAAGTCAGTCTTGATTCTTGTGAAGGATTTATTGATAAAAATGAAAATGAAGGAGCAGGATTAAACAGGTTTAGACGTTTTCCTTTTCACACATGTAAGCTGAGATGCTGAATTTCTTTTTTCCTTCAGTTTTTTTTTCTTTTTGAGTTAACACTTTCATGTTGATGTGTGAAATAAAGACATTTAACTGTAACTCACTCTGTGGCCCTTCTCGCCAGGCAGACCAGGAAGTCCATCGAAGCCTCGGTCTCCCTGTCCACACACACAGAATAAAAACACAACTGTTGTCGGGTATGTGGTTATATGAGCACGAAGAGGGGCATGATGGGATACGGTACCTTGGTGCCAGGCTCTCCAGGCATCCCGCGGGCTCCATCAGCTCCAGCACGACCCTGAAGAGCAGCAGCAGAGAAACATGAGGCCCATCAGGTTAACCAACACTCCTTCGCTCTTTAACTCTCATTTACACACTACTGACGGAGCAGCTTTGCCCAAGGACACATCCACATGTGAGAGTCAGAGCTGGGCTCAAGCTGATAAATAAATGTCAAAGGAATGAGATGAAAAAAATGACAAAGAAACTCTGATGATATCGAACAATTCAAGATGTCTGTTCAAGTTTATTTGATTTCAGTCACGACTTTTTCTAAGCTCTGCATGTTTCATATTCATCTGCTCAGTTTCTTTTATAAAACAAACCTGTCTTTAAGTTTCAAGATGTTTTTTTTATGTATTCACTGACGCAACAGCAAAAATGTTCTTACTATTTGATTTTCAAATTTCCTCATCATCTTAACATTTTTTAATTACACTGTTACTGCACACCAAAATGTTTTAAAAATTCAGAAAGTAAAGTTAAGAATATTTCGTTTTGTTGTTTTGTTCCTCTGCAACTGAATGGAACTAAAATGCAAGAAACAATTAAAAAATAAAAAGGCTCATTAATGTTCCGGAATTTACAAGATTCTGTTTTTTTTTGTCTGAAGTGCTTACACAACTGGAGATAAATAAAAGTTCATATTCAGAATCAGCATCAGGGAGATTTTATTTATCCCCAAAGTGAAGTTTGGATGTCTCAGTTGCTCCTATTCTCTTTATATCAGCCAGAATATCAATAAAGAAATTATAATAAGATATGAAATACGAGCATAATACAGAATAAAAATGCAAAAATTTGAATGTGAAGAATCTTAGGAAATGACACTTAAATGTTAATGAAGGAAAAAATAAATAAAAGTGAGACTATGAACAAGGTGAAGGGCTTTACACTATTGAACATTAACAATGTACACATTCAGAATATAAACATGAAAATGCTGTTTGACAGTAAGAGCTCAGTTTGAACAGTAAGAATACTGCACTGATATTACATTTTAAGGACAAATATCAGAAGAATTTGCGGATAAACTAATACAAATATCACAATATGAATTTGAGATGTGAGTATTTATGTTGTAGAAAGTAAACATCCATCCCCATTCTGACTTATGAACCTCTTCAGAGCAAAAGAAAACCAGCAGATTTTTTTAATCACTGGACTAAAATGCATTTCTAAGAGACTTTGCTCTGATTTAAACCTGATTATCTGAAGTTTTCACATTTTAAAGATGTTCATCGCTCACAAAGAGCAGCTAAAGAAGCAGCAGGTGGCCCTGCTGGGATTCTGCTTTTAAAGGTGAAGAAATAAACAATTCAAACATTAAACAAACAAACAAATGGGAGCATGCATCCAGGGTGTTAAAACATCAATGACCACCTAAATAAAGGTTCGATTTGGATGTGATGACAAATAAATGCGAGCCTGCTTTCTCTGATGAATGTTGTTGTTTTTATATGTTTGCTTCTGAATAAACGCAAAAGCAAAGCGATCTTTGACTAGGGCTGGGCGATATTACCTAATCTCAATATCACAGTTAAATGAAGGTCCTACCTAGATTCTGATTAATGAACAATTATTGATGCTATGCTGGAATCAAATTAGTAGTGATACCGATGGTCATCGACATGGTCTTTATGCAGTATTCACACATAACTTCTTTCTGCTTGATGTCCTCTACACAGAATCCAAAATGTGCCCAAACAATTAAGACGGTATTTTTCTTGGCTACAAGGCCCTCTGACAGATTACTGCTTGTCTCCTCCATTGCCCTTTACAAAAGTGAACATAGATTATATGGAGGGGGCGCGGTCACCTGACTTACACAGGGAAAATAGTCAAATAATCGTCATGAGTAAAATTACTTTGATTAGAGGGTCTAAACGTCGATTATTCGATTATTTTTCGATTAACCGTCCAGCCCTATCGTTGACTGGAGTGCAGTGCTTGCATGGCAGCACAACACGAGGATCCATGTTGCACTGTAAGGTTATTAAGCATAAATATATCTGGTCTATAACTGTAGGAGGCTGTTTTGATATATGTTGTTTTAAAGTATCAGGTGACATTTATATGTGAAACATCATTTTTTTTCTGTGCCAAAGCTGTCATGTTGATTTTCAGCAAAAACAGGTGAAAGAAGTCAAGTTTTTACTGACAGAAAAAATCAGTAAAGGGTTTAAAGTCCCTTCAGCCCTTACAAAATCAATTCTTTCATCAATCGCTGCGGCGCTAAAATCTGCTCACGGCTCTCCATGACTCAAGTTCGCATTGCAAATTTGCTCTGATTGGTTTATGTTTATTAGCAACCAATTAGGTCAAAGCGTTTGGCCCTGCGGGTGACTGCTCGCTGACACTAATTGCGCCCCACATTTATCGGCAGTTTTTCCCATTTTGGCATTTTCAGACGGATTAGCATGAGCGGTCATTGATCTGGGGATTGGAGGCAGCTCGGCCTTTAAGAACATATCAACCGATTGTTTGTTGGAGTAGAAGAAAGCCTCTTAATGTACGAGCACGAGTGCAAACAGAGGAGAGGTCGCTGGGTTCACTCACCCTCTTGCCAGCTTTGCCCGGCTGTCCTGGAGGCCCCTGGATGCCACGTGGACCCTGAAACACAGCAGAGGGAAATTCAGAGGAGGAGCTGTAAGGTGACACTGGGGTGTAAAGTTTCCTTCTGATTCAGATACCTGCTTCAAATATTTATGCGTGCCATTTTTGTTTTTTTCTTGCTTGTAGCATCGAATAATTCTGTAAAGGCCTGTTTTAATTTATTCAATTTACCTAATGAGTATGTTTTTGGTCTGTGGGAGGAAGCAGGAGAGCCTGCAGAGAACCTGCACTGGCACAGGGAGAATATGTAAACTCCACCCTTACCGTCACAAGATCACCATGCAGCCCCATCATATGACTTAAGTCCCCAATATACAGAATGCAACTTATCAAAGCATAAATGATGGTGACAATAAGAAATAAAACTGCTAAACTTCATACCAGGCGGGTGTGCACTTACAGGCTCACGCCCTCTGCAGAGCAGTGAGCTGTAATTATATAAAACCATCAAACACACAGATGTCTGCTTGAACTATCTATGAGGGAGGAGGAAATGTACTTTAGGTTGAAGGGACATGCCTCCTCTCTCTGCCTTTCTGAAGTGTCCCATCATACATCATACATGCTTTTCTTAAAAAGAGATTAAGTGCAGGATCACCCAGTAGCTGCTCTTTCTGTGAAGGAGGATGCAGTCGTATGACTTAAATATCAAACATGTCAGAAATATATTAAACCACCTCCGAGGCATGATCAGGTTAAAATCTGGTCCATCTCTTTAACTCCCAAAATCAGCGCACACTTGACTTTGAAAGTGACCTGTGCTGGAACTGATCTCTTTCTCTTGATATGACTCTTCAAAAAACAAATGTATTCTTCATTAGGGGTGTCAAAAAAAATCCTTTTATTGATGCATTGTGACGTGGACAGGGATGAAAATGCATCGATGCAGACAGTTAGTAATCATTTAATCCTGCAGCATCAGTTTAGGTAGAAAAATCAAGTGAATGAAGGTTAGACCTGAATAAAAAGTCATTTGTAATTATTAAATGAGTTCATATTCATACAACTGCTTGTATATTTATGTCTAAGAAGTACCTCGGTGCAGTAATTTAGAAAATCACAATGCTACATAGTAATATGAAAATCATAATACTGCTCACTGTGATAAATCCTGATACTGGATCAAATTGAATGGTTAACAGTTATAATCAAATTAATTCATGTGAGTAGCTCTGTTCTTAGTCAAATATGAACATTTGGTTATAAAGAAATGGAGGCAGTGTCTCTGATCATGTACCTTAAATTAAGTTTTAGCAGAAAGAGCCAAATGTAGCTCCCGCTGAACGTAAAGAGCTACAAACAGCTTCAGCTGCTGCTTTGTTCACTCTTTACTCTAAGATTATTTCCTTTACAGACTAAGACTGCAGCCCACAGATCAAAAACTCACAACCCTGCCTCTGCATTCAGCATTTATGCCTGATAAATTTGCAGAAAATGTAACATCAGGAGGGGAAGGAGTTAATTCAGGCTGTTTCAGGTGATGTCTGACTCACCTGAGGTCCGGGGTCTCCACCTTCACCCTTCAGTCCAGCGCTGCCAGGAAGACCCTGCAGACAAAGAGACAGTTTTAACATCTTCACTCAAACTGCAGGAGGCAGAGGGTAAACAGTAACACAGAGTAAACAGCAGGTGGCGATGTTCAGCCTCTTTCAGAGCACACACACCTGCAAGTCAAGACAACAAAACCTCAAACTCAAACAAATCTGCACCTTAAACTATTGTTTAGCAGTTATTGTTGCAAATCATTTCATTGGTGCATTTTACTGTTGCGTCAAAAAACTGAAAAACATCCTTTAGCTTTTGATCACCTTCAGCCAAACAGAAATGAATAAATAAATGGATGATTAAAGCTCATAAATACCTGATTACCTATTATAAAACACATACTGAAGCGAATGATATATGAATTTAATAATTCTTTAAATGTCATTAAGAGGGTTGAATTGCCCTCCTGACTTTAGTGGATCAGTGCAGATTCTTCTTGTGGACTGTGAAGCTTGTTTTAAATGAAAAGGTATAAAAGCCACCCTGAAATGACCTTCAGCCTCATTCTAAAGGACATGTGGGGATAGGAACACGGCGTCAGTCCTGCTGGTCGACACTTGAGTCCAAAAACAGCAGCGTGAGATGTTTCTGCAGGCTCAGATTCAGTATTCACTCTGTAATTGGTCTGTAGATGTTAGTGTTTGTGTTTAGTCTCCCCCCCCGTCTCTTTGTTTGACTTTATTGCCGTATCACTGCAGATCAGACCGCTCTGAGCCTGAGCGCAGCAGATTTAATGGGGGGTAATTCTGGGTGTCTTTTGTCGGGCCTTTCCTGCACATAAATAGAGGATCGTGTAACAACAAGTCTCAGAAAGACCAGGAGAGAGGGGGCGGGGGGTGAGTGACGGGATGAAAACTTTGTGTCGACTGAGGAGGAGGTTGATGAGGTGCACAGCATCAAATCAGATCAGGAAATGTGAGGTTAAAAAAAGGACTTAAAAGACTCTTTTCAACAATCTTAACTCTCTAACAGGTCCATCAACAGTGAGGACGACATGACTCCAGTTTTAGGGAGGGAACAAGGCAATCGGCAGAGGATGGAGAGACTGAGCCACAGTCAGGTTTATTCAAATAACAATGACAGGAAAGGCACCCCCCCCCCCCCCCCCCCAAAAAAAAAAAAAAAAAAAACCAGCATCCTGCGCAAAAAACCCAAAACAATAAAGAAAAACCATTAAAGATTTCGGGGGTTTCACTCCAACAGCTCCAAATCATTCAGGATGAGAATCCATGACCGATCACTTAAGGAATTGTTCTCATATTTCATCAATGATTCCCTCTTCGATTCGTTCCTCTTTTACCACTTTCACACCAAAATTAGCCAGTCAACACAGGTTTTTTCAACGCGGTTTAACCCGCTAACAATCAGCAAGTGACTCTTTTCCCACTGTCAGCAGCCCCGGTCTAATCAACAGCAGACGAGCTGTGTGGCTGTTTTTTTTCCTGTCGCATCAAGATGATGACATCACTTTGATGACATCATCAGTGCTATGAAACTTGACCATGCAAACAATAGAAAGGACCATAGAGGTCGAGGACATGGTTTTCTGTACTGTTATTTAAAAATGTACAAACACGGTGCTGATGATACAAAGGTGGATGGAGTTAGTTGCTGAAACGGCAAAGAGTCACATAAGTTACAGAAGGAGTAGCCAGGCCTGATTTTATGCCTTGGGGATGTTACGCAGACGTCACGACATAAGTTAGCGGGTCAGCCTGGGTGTAATGTTCTCACTGAAGCCGATCAGAAAAAAAATACTGTGCCGCTTGCAGGGTCAGTCGACCTGGGTCAAAACGCCGATTAAACCCTTTCAAACTGCCGACGGGAGCCGATTGTTACCAGGTTTAAACTTTTTTTTTTTTTTGGCCAATCTGAAAGGGGTATTTGTTCTGCATACCCTAAAAATCAAGACCTCAGCCTTTCATAAGAAGCAGTCAGCAGAAACAACGTCATGTTCTCATGGCTCAGGGGGAGGTCAAAACTGTGACTTAATTTTTCACTAAATGAAACTAACTGCTTTTAGTGGGGGCCTGATTTATGCTGCTCCGTGTTGAATATCAGAGTGTCATATGTTTGGCACTGTTGCCACTGAAGACCTGCGAGGGAAAACTTTCACCCACAATAATCAGCAGGAGTGGATTTAAATCAGATCAATGAAATTATATCAACTCCCACTCCCACAGATCTTTGGAAAAAACGTATGATACGCATTTTAGTATTCATTTCATGTTTATACTGCAGTATTTTAAATAGTTTGAAGAAAGTAGGGCTGGCCTTTCTTTTTAGGTTGCACTGTTACCATGACTACATGTCACCCTCTGCATTATGGGATGGAGGCTTGCAGGCTGCGTGGAGGTCAAACGTCTTATGAGTGCTTAAACAGATGAGCTCTTTAACACTAAACTCATATTGGGTATGAAAGTAAAAAAAGGAGGGCCTTTAACGCTCATCAGTGTCTACAGCGAACCACAGAGGGCACCAGATAGCACGGTAACATATTACATCATAACAGTGTCCACACAGTAGCTATCAGGGAGCAAGTTTATGAAGGACAAACTCTCATGCCTGACGGAGCTGGAGAAAACTAAACCGGATTCTGAGGCCGTCCTTGCTGTTGAGTCCTCGCAGAAAACAAACCGGCCAAACGTAGAGAGCAGAGACCATCGCATTCAGGGGAGCTTGGTGCAGTTGTTTGAAGCAAAACGATGATTGATCATGAAACTTTGTTTGACCACGTTGGAAAAGTTTTTCTAATTTACTGCGAAATATTTAAACTTATATGTTTTATTGCATTTGATCATATCACATCATACATACGAAGAATATTGGGATTAATTCTGCTGCCCTAATAAGCCTGTAGATAATCTGATGAGCGATAGAGAAACTAGGGAGGCTTTGCAAATGTTTGCCTTGAACAGGAGCATCGAACAGTGGAATGTTTTGCAGAGAAGTCGATGCACAGAATGAAGTTTCATACCAAATTGCTGATTTCACATGTAGACACACAGAAGAATTCAAACACTGAGCTTCAAGAAGTCTTCACCCTGACTGGAGTTTTCCTGAGGAATCAGTTTTGTGTTCTAAAGTGTTGTTTGCACAGTTTTATAAAATATATATAAAATATATCTCACTTATGTGGATGTGATTTTAACCCCCTGAATATCAGGCAGCTTCATGTTATTAATGAAAACACAAGAAACCTCCTGCACGTCAAATAAAACATGTCATCAAGTGTTCATTTTTTAAAATCATGTAGATTTAATCATTCTGAATCACAGTTAATATTTTGATAACTGCTTTACAAAAATGCTGCCAAATTCTGCAAAAATGAATAAAGTGTTAGAGTTTACTAAGATTTTGATTTTAAACAGAAGCTGTTCAGTCTTTGTTGACTTTAAATGACATTGATAAATGATCAAACAAGCATCATTCAATATTAAAAGCTTCATATTCAGTTTATTAAACTGATCTGAATGGACCTGAGAGCTCTGTCTAACGTCACGCTACATGAGAGAAAGAGCCAAACAAATAAATAAACAAACAAACAAACAAACAAACTAACAGAGGGATACTCACCACAGGCCCCGATCGTCCCGTCAAACCCATTGGCCCCGGGGGGCCCCTCATGGCCAGCTGAAGGTCAGACACAGACAGAAACAAGGTCAAAGTCCACTCAGCAAACACACTAATAACAGACAGCATCATGGGTAATTTATTCCACATGTGTCAGGACTTAGGATTTAAGGGGGAATTTTGCTGATGAATA
This sequence comes from Scarus forsteni, assembly GCA_036419115.1. Lineage (NCBI taxonomy): Eukaryota > Metazoa > Chordata > Actinopteri > Labriformes > Labridae > Scarus > Scarus forsteni. The sequence continues at coordinate 1,139,777 of JAZDUH010000177.1, forward strand.
ATTCTGATATAAGAACTGAGGAGGAAACACATGAACCTCCTAATACTCACTTTACTGACCCCCCCCCCCCCCCCATTTCACTTTCATTTGTATTTAAATCGCTGCTTATCTTGGTTTAACATTATCTTTGAAATTTAAAACACTTTTGCTCTTTTATTGTTTTTATCATTCACCTGAAATAAAATAAATATGTTTTGGGGTCATAAATTTGAATGCAATGGTTAAGTAAAATCTACAAAATTCATGTATTCAGTCAGTCATGTTGTATTTATATTTTTATGGTTTTCAATGAGGACCATTTTCAAACTTTTTTGATTGATATTTAATTTTTTAAATTGAATTATTTATTTCAATTTATCATTATGACCTTATAGTTCTTATCTTTTAATAAAATATTTTCAATTAATCTTTTTAACATGGTGTTAATGTATATTCTTAATAGTTAATTTGTGGTTCAATGTTTAATAATTATTGTTCTTGCAACACAAGAAGTCTCACGAAACACAAATGTGTTTGTGACTTCATAAATCTGACTAAAGTTGACTTAAGTTCAATCTAAAAACTCACTCAGTTTGTCTTTAATACAGTTTTATGATATTCATGGATATTATCACTTTTGACTTACTTTAATTCTAAATTCACATTTCATTGTTTGATGTTAAATAAAATATATGATGAAAGACAAATATAAATAGTAAAGAACACACTCGATCATATACTTTGTAACTTCACACTAAATCATTATATATAGTTTTTAAATAACTGTTTTAACCTGTTTTGTATGCATCATGGTCATAATATTATTTTACTTCAGCCATATGATCGTCCATTAGTCCCTAAATCACTTCATTCCACCTTTCATTATCAAATCCGTTATTATCATGATAAAACATTATTGTCAGTCACTGCTCTGCTTCCCTGTGAAGCATTTTGAGCCGCAGCAGTTGAATTTGTATGACATTCAAATAAAATAAAGTTTGATGACAAAAACAAATCCTGCTCAGACACCTTTAACACATATTCAATCTCATTTAAATGTTGTATACGTCGTTATTCTGCCTTCTCTCTGGATCTTCCCACATCTCCTGTCGTGCCTCATGGTTCAGCAGACTCAGATTTATTTGTGCGCTGTAATTAAAGCTGGAAGCGTGCACAGAGTCAGAAATCCAGCAGGTCGTCTGAACACCTCCCTCAGGCTTCCACCTGTCGGCCCGGCCCACCACAGGTCGGCAGCCCCGGACTATTTTTAACCGCCTGCCCATCTGTTCAAAGTGAACTTTTTTCTGCTGCGGCTCTTCGGCCCGCTCGGCGTGTCTCCTTTTAGCTGCTCCCCCTCCCTCTCCTCTAAAATACTGTCTGCTTCGTCCTTTTCCCCTGCAGCTGAGTGGTGGTGGGGGGGAGCCTTTTGGCCTCCCGTGGTGTTTTTAGAGCCTCCGTTTGACCCTCGTTACACTCACCCTGGCCTGGGACAGGATGGCCTGAGCCTGAGCTTCCTGCGCTGACACCACTGGACCCTTCTCGCCGTCACCACCGAAACGGAACTGTTAAAAAACACAAAAACACAGATCAGCCCGAGACTGAAACACTAAAATGTTCACTTCTGTCTGAGTAATGAAGTTTTTAATACTCACAGGCAGCATCAGCATGGTGCCAGGAGGACCCGCCAAACCATCAGCACCGGGCAGGCCGGGACGACCCGGAGGACCCTGAAACACAAACACCCCTCAGATCAGCCATCTTGAAGAAGACAGGGGTCATCGATGAGAGGGAGGGACAGGAGCTGAGATCCTGTTTGCTCCCCGATGACTAAAGTGAAAATAAACTGTTCTTAAATAAAAGTGATGCAGACACTGCAAAAACTGAGACCAGGTGAGAGTCTCCATCCAATTCATGTAAAAATCACTGAGAGCTCTGGATTAAGATCTTATTCAAAGACATAAAAACTAAAAATAATGTCTGAGCTGCTTGTAATAAGTAAAATAATCTGCCAATGAGACAATACAAATTTGACTGAAAGGGTTTCTTTAATGTTTACTATTATTTATTTTCATTCAGAGCAGCTTTTAAACCTTAATTAAGACCCTCACTGAGTCAGACTTCATTGTTTCACTGGCAGACGTTTTCTTCTCATTACAGTCAGTTCAATGCTTTTTTAAGAGAATCTGGATCAGAAAAAGTGTGTTACGATATTTTTTGACTTGAAAACAGACAAACACACTGAGACACTGCTGAGATCTGAGATTTTTTTGGTGTATGTTAATGAGAAAAAGTGTCTCCAGGAGAGGATGTTGACTTTAAAAAGTCTGATTTTATAACTTTTGGTGGCCTCTTGGTCCACAACATACTTCATTTTACTGACTGCTTGTTTTTGGATGACTCAAACACATCTTCACGATTCATGATAGGAGTCTCAAAGGTGATCCTGCTTATAAAACAAGGAGACTAAAACGTCTGTAAAAACTCGAACATGGAATCCCATATGTGGGTATTTCTGAATTAATTCTCATTACATCAAAACACTTTATGATTGTTCTGCTTCTTTTCCATTCTGTAGAACCAGCTCTAAACGTTTTTGGATGCCGCCTGCTCGTTTACCATTGAAGTTAGGACGAGGTCAGTCCTTTAGGCAGAGGAGGAAACAGAGGCCACTGGTTAACCTTCAGCCAGTGCATGGAGGTGAATTTTGTTTTTCATGGCTGATTATGTTCTGCTGCAGATGACGGGGCGAGGTCTACTATGGCCGATAAACTGTGCTTTGGTTTAACTTTCTGTCAAACACCTGAAACAGAGACGCGTTGAACAAACTGGTGTTCATCTGATGTTCAGTCAGAAATATCCACAGGACTTGACCAGCCCAGATTAAACTCATACTAAAAGGACAAAACAGCAAAAATAAGGCATCGACTCGCCTGTCATGATAAGAAAATATCTACAACATACCTCTCAGTGAGGGTCTCAAACTAAGCTTAATTATCACTCCTGTGAGGTTAAATTTGTGTGGTCTCATTGGCAGATTATTCTACGGTATAAAAATAAACTCAGGCTTTATTTTGAGCTTTATATCCTTCCATTAGATGTTACTGCAGACAGGAAACTGGCTTCGCATAAGTCAAGAGAGACTGTCTGACTTAAAAATGGACAAACACTCACCTGAATTTGAGATGTTCAAGTATGTTAAAAAATCAATAAATACTGTTATGAAGGAGATGTTTATTGTTCCAAAGATGCTGCATGAAGCAGAAGAACAGACCATAAAGGGTCTCTGTGGAAAACCCTCGACTTGACGTGAAACTATATTTTAGTCTCAGGTCAGAAAAGAGATGATAATTTTTATTAGCATTCAATTTTGCTCCCCTGTGGTTTGTTTAATTAGTCGAGTCAAATGTTAAACTGAACCATCATGCTGAAACAAATGACTGGTCCAGTTGCGATTAAACATCACAGAAAATGATACTTAAATAAAAAAGATAAATTCAAATTAAGTAATTGCTACTTTTACTTGTGTAGATTTCCAAAGGCTCCTGTCACTTGTATTAACATAAGTGCACTTTCACTTGAGTACAACATCTTTGTTTTCTTTCATCCATGGAGAACAAAGTTGTTATTCCAAGTAAAGAGGACAAAAACCTAAATAATGTGGTTTATTTCTTTTATTGCCCATGGTAATTAGATCAATAAACAGGAAAATCTAATTATTAGCTGACTAAGATCCAAATCTTAAAAGGCTGTTCATTAGGGCTCCATGATTTCACCAAGCTGATATACAGCAACTATTGGCTTAAAAGGTGAATATTTGCACCAGCAGATATTAACATGTTTGCAGATATTTACAGCAGATATCAGAATCGAACATCATCCATATACTGGCAGTAAATAAAGGTAAATTACACGAGCGTTTAGCCTTGTTGTTACTGTATGGGTCATTTAAAAATCAAGTGTTTTATTGTTTCAAGAGTTTACTTCCATTAATGAAGATGATTCTTTTTGCATGTTCACAGAGAAACACCAGAGTCTGTCATGTTACAATCTTCATTTTGTCTTTAAGGCTGAATTTTGAGATTTGAAATCATTTAAACCCTTGAAATCATGACCTAAAAAAGTCCAAAGTTTGTGCCTGAAGCTGTAAAACTGTCCAGAAAACGTCCCAGATTGTGTTTGTCAGTCTGTGCCTCGGTGTTGGTTGTTTGTGGAGGCAGTGATATGCAGGGAAACACACACAGATGTCTCAGTGAATGTTGGAGGTGTTGGTGTTTGCTGGTTTGAAGCCCCCTCCTCGTCCTGCAGCACACAGACTCTCTCTGTCCATCTGTGAGCCACGCTGCTGTCTGCTCGCCAAAAACAACATCCTCTCTATGAATTCTGCTGTCAGCGTGGCTCTGAGAGGGTTAGTGGGCGTGTGCCCGGCCAAACCTAAAAATGGACGACTTCTACTCCAGGACTCAGGGAGAGAAGCCGATTCTGATGATTTAAAAGCTTTGACCGGGACATAAATGTAAAAAATGACCCCCCATAGTTTATATTTTAGGCTTCTGCTGTGTACATAGTGCAGGTAGTGCACCTGCCTCACAGCAGAAGGTTGCTGGTTCAATTCCCGTGTTGCTCAGGGCCTTTTACATGTTCTCCCTGTGCATGCACGGTTTCACTGTAGGCACCCTCCTCCCAAAGACCAAAAACAGACTCACTAGGTTGATTGGTGACTCCAAATTGCCCTTAAGTGTGAGTGTGAGCATGTATGATTGCCTGTCTCTCAGTGTAGCCCTGTGATTGGCTGGTGACCAGTTGAGGGTGTAAGCCTCTCTCCGTTGTCAGCGGGATAAAAACAAAACAAACCTCTTTTAAGATTCTCTGTGACATTATAGAAAGCAGGAAAACCAGAAAAGTGGCTTTAAAGATAACACTTTTCACACAGACAGTCTCAGGGGCGTGAGCCTCTGTCATATTTGTGTGTTTGCTCATTTATCTTGATTTTATTCTCAGCATTATATCATCATTTTTTATTAAAGTAGACCCAAAGTAGAGTTGGACTCTTCTTTGGTAAAACTGTGGTAAAATGGGAAAAGATTTAAAGAATCAATTTTAATAACGTTTTTATAATGATTTTATTTATTTCAGAGTTCTTTTCAGCAATCTTCATATTTAAAGTGTTGCTTTGATTATAATTTTGTAAATAATTGCTGTCTTTGTGAAGCACTCTGTTACTTGAGTTTAAATGTTATGAGTATTTTAATCTTATTTAATTTACTGGATCAGTGTTCCCAATGAGCCCCTTTGGACCCACACAACACACAAAAAAAAAATGATGCAATGATACAAAATCAACACCAAACTGTTTTGATTTAATAACGTTCTGGTCAAAGTGTTTTAAATTTAACACCTCGTATGTTGTTTTAGTTAATATTTCTAAACTTAATTTTGACTAACAGACCCTCGTGCCCCCCCAAACATCACTGACTGCCCCCCATAAGGGCCAGAATCCCAGGTTGGGAGCCATGGCTCTGGATTATTGGTTATTCCAGTAAATGTGTTTTCTTATTTCAGTTTTCAAGGCTCTTGTTTGTGTTTATGGAGGAAATTTCTCCTCTTGGCTCTACCATTGTACAAACATCATTAAACAAATCAAAAACATCATGGTTGCTGTCACTGAAGCTCCTGATGTCCAGGAAACACAACATCCCCTCAAACTCTTTAAAAGAAAACACTTCAAACTAATTTAAAGTTGTTTAAGGCTGATTTTGAATAAATGTTTCTACTTTAAATCCTTTAACTTATCATGAAACAGGATACAAGAGCAGAACTCTGTGATACTGTTTTTGATGATTTAACAACACCTCGAACACAACAACCACCATAACTTCTCATATTTTAGTCTAATATGCATCATATTTATCGTTAATCTTCCACTAAGTCTGAGTTTCTTCTCAGTTTAACCCCTCGCATTTTTGTTGGGCATGATTTGATGAACTGGCCGGATAAGGGCTGTAGTTAAGGCTGTGACGCCCAAAATAAAGATCGTATTCAGACATTTGTAAGAAAATGTGTTTTTTGGGGGACATTATTACAGACTCACCCTGTCACCAGGATCTCCAGCAGGGCCTGGGGGTCCTTGGAGGCCTGAGGGACCTGGAAGACCCTGAAAAGACAAAGCAGAGTCAGACAAACTGCAGGAAACACAGTGACAACGACTCAGGGGGATCCTCTGAACCAGGTCTGAGCTGATCAGGGTACTCACAGCTGGGCCGGGGGGTCCTGGGGGTCCTTCAATCAGCATCCCCTTAAAAAACAAACGGATGGTTTAGCATCACAAACACCAGGAGTGAGATCGCTTTAAGTCCTGTTTAGGTGTTCCATTGTGTTCCAGACCAAACAGAGCTGTGGTTTAAACTAAAGCTCTGTCTGGATCATTTCTGATGACCGGCTGATCACTTAGTAACAAGAACAATTAACTAAACCAGGGGGTAACAGAAGTACTACATGATGACAGAATAAAATGACTTTATAAAGAAAGTTTTGCCACTAATAGGGATGAATTAATTTTAAAATCAGATCTCAATACATGCAAAAGTGTTGATTTAAAAGATCAAGATTCAAGATTTTGGATTTGATTCAATGAGACTAAAAAGACAAAAACTTACTTACTTAGAAAAAAATGACAAATTATTCATTTCATCGTTTATTACAAAATGTATTACTAAACCTTTAACCTTATAAATGGTTGAATGGACCAATGTCAGATGTTCTCAGTTTAATGGTTTTGCGTCAGAGTTATTAGGCATCTGTTTATATGTGTTTCTTACTTTTCTTAAGTTTGGTATTAAATATATTGTTTTTTTATTTTACATTTCTTTTGTGTTCAATGAGTTTTTAATGAGATTATATTTGTTTAAATGAGTTATTATAGAAACACTTTTATTATTGTTTTTTTTCATATTATGTTATTGCTTGAAAGTCACGTTGCAGCACTGTGGTAAACTTTTTTTCAATGAGCTGCATAAATAAAGTGAATTGGATATAAATGCTTATTATAAAACAAAAATAGGAAAATTTGATAGGCTTTGTTTACCAATTTTTTGGAGCTCATACATATGAACTGATGAAATAAGCAACAAAAAGCTTTTTTTTAATTATTTCAGCTTAGTGAACTACATATTGCTTATTTAAAATATTTTCTTTAATTTTGGGTATCAAGGGCTATGACCAAAAATGTCTCTATTCTTCAACATTTTATTGACGATCACATGTTCTTCATGTTTAAGCTTTCTTGTTGTCTCAAATGAATCATGTGACGAGATGTGCCCCTAAACTGTAAATAACAGCCGTTCAGTGTCTTCTGTTTTTGGACTGGATAATCTTTATTTCAAACATAGGAATAATAGAATTTTGAAGTTTAAAAAGAAACAAACAAAAACAACAAAAATTAATCATTATTCACAAAAATTCTTTATAATGCTGTTCGCTGTTTGAAATGGAAGAGGAAGAAATTAGGCTTATCTTGTCCTACCCATTTTTTCATCAGTGTTTTATGTAATCAATAATCAACCAACAACACATTATGGCCTTTCGTTTGTCTGACTCTGAAGAGGGTAGGAGGAAGAAATGTCTGGATGGTGATGAAGAAACTTGAAGAGAAGTGGACTGAGAAACAACACCTGCAGCTTTTGGAGTGAGTTTGTATTTAAGGACCAAACAAGCCGAGGTCAGCATCAGTGTCTAAGTAAACTGTTTTTTAATATTAATAAATCCACCTGTTTGTCTATTGAAGAGAAAGATTTATGATAACTGCATGTTTCCTGAAACTTTGTGTGGAGCATAAAGGAAGGACAAAGCCAGAAAGTTAAAGATGTTACTCACAGATCTGTAAAACCAATAAACAAATGAAAAGGTCAGAAACAGCAGGAGAAAAGCTCTGCCACACCAACATGAAGCTTTAACAACATTTTAGTCATTGGGATTAACACGGCGTTTGTTTTCAGGACTAAATGTCAGACATTTGCTTTTATGTTTGTTTGAAAATTCTCTGTTTGTATAAATACATTTAAAATATTACAAACTAACTAAAATTTGGAAAAACACCTTCATCAAGGTTCTTGCACTATTTTCAAGACTTTTTCTGATCTTTTTGGACTCAAATTGGGATTGGGATGTGAATAAAATTAAAATAAAATTGGGATATGAGTACAGCCAGGGAACATTTTTATCATAAGATGTTTTTGTCTTGGTTAACTGTTCTGACAAAAACAAGTGCAGTTTGAGGAATAAGTACATCTAACTTTTTTCCAGAAAAGTTTTTCAAATCAAACTTTGTGTGGTCTTACAGGCTCGATGACAGCCGGCTCGCCCTTCTCTCCTTTCTGTCCTCCGATACCAGCGACCTGCAGAAACAAAGAGAGCACACGGCTGAAACTCTGAAGGTCGTCTAAAGGGCAGAGAAGAGGATTCAGGACGATCAACCAGAGACGAGGATCCAGAATCAGTGAGAGCAGCTACGACAGGCAGACGACGACAGGAGAGACACAAAACCATCTGAGCCCAACAGGAAAAATGCTAATAACGTTAGGATGGGACTGTGTTTGACGGGAGGCAGAGCAGTTATCGTGAAATGTATATCTCTCATCCATGAGTGAAGACTGGAGGTCAGCTGTTTTAATGCTAAAATCAAATTAAATAAAATCACCATTCAGGCATCTTTACTGTTGTTCAAAGTATTTCAAAACCTGAGAGACCCAAGAGGATAAAGACGTTCATGTTACATTATTTTTATGCTTTTTTTAAATGGTAATAAAGCTGTCGTTTTGACTTTTAAGCTATTCTGTCATCTCTAAACAGAAAACAATGCCGTCAGAATTTGCTGACACATCAAGAGAGCCAACAGAGAGGGCAGGCAACGGAGACATGGCTTCAGAAGTTGTTCATACATGTCAGGATTATAGTTATTGAAGCTCATAATTTAAATTACTTTTATTTTTTCTATGTACCGAAGATGTGGTTTAAAGAAATAATTCTAAAGTAGAGGCCAGGATTTCCCAGTGGGGGCTTTCAATAAATAAAGCGAGTTTATTGTTGTGAAAATGTTTTTTTCTTTGGAGAGATGTTCCGCTAAAATGAGGGTCAGTGCTCTGACTTTTATCTTTGACAGCCATAATGAGGGGGTTTTCTAGCTCAAAGACCCAGAAGCTAGTGATAACAGGGACCCAGGACCCCCACTGTGGGCCAACTTCAAAAATCGAAGTCCAAACTGTAGCACGTATTACCCTCATATCATAATAAAACTCACTCAATGAGTGTTTTATCTTAGATAGAACTCATTTTATAGGATTATGGGTAAAATGGAAAACTGTCTATGGCCTATCTCATTTATTCTTCCAACCCATGAACAGTTTCTCAACATGTGGGTCGAGGCCCCTCGGGGTCGTTTGGGCGATGGTGGAGCCCATCATCAGATTTGTTTCCTGTTATCGGCTGTTACTGTCAGGAGAATTTTACTCAACATTAAAAACTGCATACTCTCACGTCATATAAGAGGGAAATCAGAAACGAGGGCCCTGATGTCTGATCTCTGCACCAATAAACTGAACACGGGGATTTTCGTGGAACAGAAGGGGAGCAGAGGCCTAAAAAGCAAGGCAAGCGTCCCGTAACAGTTAAATCTACAGTGTTTCTGCTGGTCAGAGAGTTCATTGATCATGTTGTTTTTATTAGCCTCAGAATAAAGTCATATTGTAATCATCCTTATTTTGTTTTTTATTTTGTTTTGTTATACTGTGCTGCTTACCACTAGGGCTGAAAGATTTATGGTTTTTAGATCAAAATCATAATTTCAGACAACACAATCATGTGATCACCAAAGCTGCAGTTTTTTGCAGCCCTCCTGACTGAACCAGGATCTATTGTGTCAACTATTTTACACATTTGCATTTACAGAAGTGCCGTACGCAGGTCAACAACACAAAGCCTGTCACAAAGGAGTAGAAGTTGGAGTATTCATTAAAGAATGAAAACAGATTATTCATCAATATTAGATGATGAATAATGTGTTATTTGCTTCTGATCATTGATTTCCTTATTGTTGTCTACACTGTAAACATAGTGATTCAAATTGAAATCATAATATCTGCCAGAAAAATCATAATCAGACCTTTTCCTAAAATCGTTCAGCCCTTGTTAACTCCTTTTTAATTGCTTTTTTTGGGTGATCCCGTGACCTCAGAGTCTAGTTTTGTTCTTTCCTCTTGCAGACTGGAATGACAAATAAAACTCCTCTGGACCCTGATTGAGATGGGATCAGATGAAGGAGGGTGAGGGGTCATTTTTCGGGCATGTGTGGGTGGGCTTAACATGCAGGGATGTAAAGAAAGAAACAGAACACAAAGACAAAAACTACAGAATGAATCCACGGGGAAGAAGAACTCGCCCTGAAGAGCCACAAACACATGCATCATCCCTGTGACACAATAAGACTTCACACTCAGCACATCAGGACTAACGAGGCGTGCACTGCGACACAGAGCCGTCCGGGCATGCTCACACCCCTCAGCCTCCGCGCTCGGGTGCGTTACTTACGGCGCTCTCAGACACGTCGGTCTCCGCAGCGACCCCTGGCCCCACCTCATCATCGAAGCTCTCTGCCGCTTTGGTGGCGTCCGTGCCATACTCATCATACGTCCCGTAATCATACAACCTGTTGTCCACCGTGCCCAAGTCATACTCCTTCAGCTCATAGTCCTTCAGGTCGTACGCCTCCCCGCCGGTCTGCGGGCTGTCCACCATCCCTGGGACAAGGGTGGGCTCTGGGACTGCAGGAGGGGTGTCGGTGACAAACGCACCGACCACATCTGCCTCCGCGGCCTTCAGGTGTTACCACAGCAGCCAGGAGATAGAGGTGTTAGTGAAGCATGTAAGGGGAAACATCCTGATGGTTATGACAGGTAAAAACAACTCCATATTTATTGTTTTTATTTTGGAACAGTGGAAAAATATCTGTGTTAAAGGGAAACCTCATGTTTTAACCCAGGCATTTATTTTACATACTTTGGCAGAGTAAGGTGTTCGGACTGCTCCTGCAGCAGTGACACAATCTCCAAGGACTGCAACACGAGAGGCTGCGGCCTGCTTTCACGGGATGAGTATCCTGCTTTGGACGGGACTTTTAAGCCTCCCAGTTTGAGTCTTGAGTTTGTCAGCATCTTGTAACTATCTTAAAAACAGAGGTAGGCCTCGTCGTGGGACATCTGATCAAACAAACAGCCAAGTGAAACCACTGGAGCAACACAGAAACTGTGTTTTCATTTAATAATCAAAGAACTGAACATAATTGGATGCTGTTGATTATGTCACCTCGTGCTGCAGCAACAGTTACCATTAGGGAGTCATGTGCAGCTCCAGGTGGGATTTTTCAACCTCTTACCAGCTGAAGCAATCTTACAAATGAGCGGCGTGAGGCCAAAAACCAAGGACCAAGGTCATTTTTCTAGTTTTACACCCATCAAACTGAGACAAATCATGTTAGCTTCAGAACTACAAAATCACTGACATTACATGGACACTGAATTTAGAGAGAATGCATCTATGAGGGACAGCAAGTAGTGTTCGACCCCATGTGTCCATCAAGGTCTCTGGATTTACTCAGGGCATTCTGGTTTCCTTCCACAGACTAAACGTGCTTGTTCTGCTAATTAGTGACTGGAACTTGCAACGCTCTCTCTCTCTCTCTCTGTGATTGGCTGTTGATTCAACCATGTCATTGTTTTAAGATTGTACACAATAATTATGCAAATATGCCTCTTTTCATAAAACGGGGCATCAAGAAAATATCCCTGGCGTGTAAAGGTCTGGGCAGAGACCGTTTTCTGTGATTCTTCAGATATGTTGAAGAACAATCCACACCAGTCAGACAAAAACAGCCTTTATCAGTTTTTAATGTGAATTATATGTAGGTTATAACAGCTTGTTTCACTGCTGCATTCACAGACTCCAAACACCAAACCACTGACTAACTCCCCAATGTCTGTAAAATAAGGTGCCAGGTCAAAGCATATTAAACATCATTAAGCATTAACAGCTTTGCAGTCATACAGAGTGCATCCAAAGACGTTCAGTTTATGTTTCAGCCAATTACAAACAGTTCTTGTAACACTCTGCATTTGGCTGAAACTCTTTAACCATTTGGCGAACAGAAGCACACACACAGTAGATTAAGATTTGGAAAGAAACAAAATGGATGCAATCACACAGTAATTCCTGGCAGGACTCCATCTCGTCTAATTATTATCCAGTTTTGCCTGCAGAATCACATCCACTTTGTGGAACACAGCAGAAACAATGAATGTTCCTAACAGGCAGGTTCAAACCTCGTTTGTCATAGTTCTGAGATAATCAGCAGGACTAGTGATCAAACCAGGTTTACGGTGATGGACAGGGCATGTCGTTAAACAGATAATCTGCAGTATAATGAGGTGTGAGTGGCTCTGAGAGGATCTGTCACCATCGACTGCTTTAATCCAGGGTAAAGCTGCAGGTTCTGTTAACTCCAGAAAACAGAGCTTCGGCTTTTTCTACTGGACATCTGAGGTTTAACAAATAAGCTAACTCTCATTATACTCACTAAATTTAAAGTTATTTAGCACATTCACACTAAGTTACAGCAATTAAAGATCTCAAGTCTCCATTACTTTCAGCATGACGATAATCATACATCTGAGCTGATTAAGGCTGAGCCAATCACAGCTTTATGACCGGAAAATAACAAAGATGGCTGCCATAAACAAAGTGGAACATGCTGAAGAGAGTCTCAAGCTAGTTTAAAATAAACTTTATGGTTGTTTATTTCACTAATAGATGGGACATTTGATGCCAAACATCTCCCTTTCACAAACTGAACTGGATATTTGAACCTGATAATTTGCTGAGCACCGTAATAGTTTATTATTAAAAACAGGCAACAGGTGTAATTTGGTAATTTAGAGATGTGTACAATGAATGCCGATGTTGGAATTGTTGCAGGGTTTACATGCCAGCGTAAAGAGAAAAGTAGGTTAAACTCATCGACTATTACCAAACCTGAAACCTTTGAGTGCCTGAATTTCCATTTTAAACATGAACACATATTTTGGCTATAATCAGGCAGTAATACCCAAAGTCTAGCCTTAGGTCAAGATTTTATTTTTTTTTCTACGGCATAAAAACATCTGGGCTTGCACCAGTTATGAATTTAAAAGTGTTTCAGTATCTTACAAAGAGGGCTGCTAAAAAAGCTCCTGACACTGACACAGCCGTGAGCACAAACTAGATCAGGCCGCTCAAAGAAGAAAACTTTTCATAGAAGTTTATTAAAGCTGGAGTTTAATGGTGGCAATGTTAAAATTGAACCCCCATGTTTTTGTCCCATTACATCCTGATATTATCTTTTTACTCATCAGTTCTGTTTGTGTTCAAAAAAAGGTTAACTTCATTTGAAAAGATTATAATGTTAAATAAGTTATTTTCTCCACAGACCTTATCATTGTCACTAATCCAAAATCCACTGAAAACTGAAGTTCTGCAGTCACACTAACTTCAGGGCTGTCCTACGAGGAAACAACATAACTGCACCACCCAGTAATAAAAGATTATCTCAATTAAAGATGCACTTTGTTGTTGATATAATACTGTTCTTGGCAGAAAACTGCAAATACGTGCTGCCAATAAAACAGCAGTGTAGGTAACCATAAGGTTTGTGGATGTTTTTTTTGGATGCTGTTGTTAAATTAAGAGAAAATCTTAATTTAAAGAGGGCAGATTTTCTTTCAGTATGTTGTTAAGCCATTTGCAGCTCTTATGAAGGGTAGATGAGATTTGGATTAACCGTCACGATTTAAAACACATTTTTGTTTTTACTTCAGCGTAATCCAAAAAACTGCTTTTTAATATTTAAAATTCAAATGCAAATATTTAATTTCATATTTCCATGCATATGAATCGGTATCAGCTGTAAGAAGTTGGAAAATACTATAAAACTCTAAATGCAAATAGCTGTCTCAGTGCCACAGCAATGAAATAAAAGTCCTATTGATTATTTTATTCATGTTCATCAACAGAAACAGTAGATAGGTTCCTTTTCAAAGCTTTGGTTCATTTTGTACAAACCATAAGTTAAATAAGCAGCCCTTTAATTACATAAAAGACCAAAAATACAACATTATTCTTACTTTTAAAGTTCCTGCCTAGACTGTAAAATCTTTGGCAGTTGGTCATCAGGGCTGGCAGCAGAAACCCTGAATTATTGGTGATTTTTGTGACACAATCATAAAAACATGTTTAACACTATGTACTCTGATATTGGACATCCACATCCCCTGATTAGCTGTTACACCCAAAAGCATGAATTAAAATAAAAAAATTAATCTAAAACTGAGTGGTCACAGGTTTATTACGATTATTCTGTGCAGTTCCATGGTGCTGTGCCTTCAGTTTACTCTCAAATGCCTCGAGCTGATGCCTGGTGTCAGGGCTTGTCCTCAGTTTTACTGAAGGACTTTGTGGAGGGACACTGCATGTTGAGAAAAACTTGACTAAACAAAACCTGCAGCCTCAGCCTGAAATCTTTTACATGTCCGAGATGGTGACAAATGACCTCCATGATTTTCCCGCAGAAGCGAGAAAAGAGCGTCTGCAGTGAAAATATGGGTCAAAGTTCACCGGGATAAATGCCTTCCCTTGTCCATCATTTCTGCCACACACCTTTGAAGACACATCGATTCATGTGAATGGTTGTGTCTTTGCCTCATACCCCGTTCTTCCTTTGGTAAAATCTTCCCGGCTCACATTTCCCAAACACCAAACACTCACTTAAGGTAAAAAATGAAGATGAAGATTACCTCTTCTGGTCCGTTTGTGCCAAAGGGGGCCTGAGTCTGAGTACCATCTACAGTGCCGTAGTCAAAGTCTGTATTGTAATCTCCCTCTACAATGTTTGGCTGAATCATGTTGAAAAAAGGAAAGAAATATAAAGCGAGGGTTAACACAAAGGCGTGAACAGAGGTTATCAGCTACCACTCATCTACAGCTGTCTACAAACTGCTCTACTTCTACACGGAGCGGTTAAGACGCTCTACAGTCCGTCTGCCATCTCAGATTTTCATCTCCGGGCAGAAGAAGATCTGGATGGTTCGGCCTTTTCTTTAGTTTACCCTAAAATTGCCTCGGGGTCGTGCTGGCGCTGTGGCCTGGTAGCCAGGCATCGGTCGCTTCTTCTTAACGGCAAACTTTTTAGCTGGGGATTTTTTGGCAGCCAAGAAGTGTAAGGGCTTGGCCTTAGTTTTACTGAGGGACTTTGTGGTCCTCTTCTTTTTCATGGAGACACTACGTTTCTTTCTCTGGAAGAGGGGGCGGCGACAAAGAACACCAAGACAAACATGGAACATTCAAAAGTGGAAATGATTGGAAGGCTCAGTGCTCGATTGTTGCACACAGACTTGCTCACGCTGTCAGCAGCAGCCCGGGGACTGTAGTTGGTCTGCATGATGTTTGATGAAATACTGATCGAGCACAGCAACTACAAGGGCTGAGACGTTGATGCTGAGGCGTCTTTACGTGTGAGGACAGCTGTCAGAAAACTGCTGTGCACCACCGAGGACTGAGCCTTCATACTGGACAATCTGGGCCATAAATATAAAGATCTTTCTGAAATGGATGCAAAAACATAAACAGAGGATTTGCCTTTCAGCAGCTCTTCAAAACCATTGCAGGGATAAAAACAGCCTTTTTTCAATTTCCAGGTCATAAAGAAAATGATGCTAATATCCAAAAATGTGTACAATAGTCTTAAAGACATGCTGGAATGCAAACCAACAGTCAAAGCAGATGGTATTCTCACAGTCAGCCTCATAAATTAGACACAAGGAGCACCGACATGAACAGTGTGTTTACCTGCACACTCAAAGGTCTACGTGTGAGGTCAGAGTCAGAGGAAAAACCAGGTCACGACGAAGGCTGGGTGTGGCTCAGAAACAACTCACTGTTTCTCCACCATTGGGGGATAAAACCATATCCTAAATCCACAGGCGGGTAAGTCTTTAACTGAGTTACCTTAAAGCAACGACCAAATGTCCTGATTAAATGATCCAATGATGATATTTCTGTCAGTTATTCTGACAAAAGGAGCTTTATCAGGGCTACCTTACATCAGGATATTTTACATGGACGGTTCTGTTTTGCTGAAAAATGAGCCAAAATTCAGAGTTTTTAAGACTCCTTAAGTTGCATTTTTGCCCGAAGATGAAACTCTTGAAACAGTTTGACAGAGCAGAACATTAATAAATTATTTTGGTATATTCTGGCTTTGTTATCACTATGGAATAAACATAAAATCTTCACAGATTTTGGTTTAACAGATTCTAAAACCATTAAAGACTTTTCCAGTTATTTGAAAGTCTCCATATCCTGGAATCATAATTGGGGAAATATGTTGTTGGAAGGTTATACTGTATATTTGTCCTTTTGTCCCTTCAGAAGAGTAATTAATAGGGATGCACAATATATTGGCTGAAAAACTGGAACATCAGTATCAGCATTTACAGTCACATTTACAGTATACTGGTGGTTAAACCCATAGAGTGTATTAATATACCGCAGTGTTTCACTCCATAATTGCTGGATGTTGACATTCTAAAACAATAGTGTCTTCTATTAGTAAATGAAATGGCTACACGAGTTTCTAACACAAATATGTTTTCAAAATGTAAAGAACAGGACACTTTTAGTAATGGAGAGAGCTTGTACTCTTGCTCAAAGAATAATGGTGTTAGCAATGGTAAGTTTGGAAATATTGTATGTATTGTACCAATATCGACAAAAGCCCAATATCATGCATCCTTAGTAATTAACATGGGAACTAATCAAAAACAAAAAGACTTTGAACTCTGATAATATTTACAAATGTACAATTTTGGGGTTTGAGTGATTAACAGGAATGTCAAAACAGGGAAGAAGTTAAAAGAAAACAATCTGTGCAATTAAATCCACTTATCTTTGCATTAATAAATTCTTATAACAGCTCAAAAGTTAAATTTTACTGATACGAATAATTACCTTTACTGCTGTTCAGGATTCTGCAGTCACCTTCTTTCCCCCTTAACAAACAGCATCAGTTTAACTGTTGTTAATTATATGTATGCAGGACAGACACCCAGCCTGTGTCGTGACTTCTTGGTCACTTAAAGTTTTTTAAATAATTGAACACGTCAGCTGTTTGTGTGCGCTAAGCTTTAAGTGTGCATGTAAACACAGTGAGACAGAGACAGGGCAAAGACAAACAGACAACAACAGAGACATCTTTTCTTTTCCTTTTTTCAGTCGTTTACCTGTGGCTCAGAATATTCGTCAGTAGGAATGATGTCAGTGGCTCCTTCAGAGTAATCATAGAACTGAGAGTAATCTAAATCATCAGTAGTGTACTAGAGAGGTAAAGAGAGAGAGAGGAGACAGAGAGAGGTTTGCATGTTAGCATTAGCATCAAGGATGAGATGATACATGGGTCTATATCATCCAGAGCATCCTGCATGGTCAACAGTTAATGGCAAATAATTATACTAAATTATTCTGACAGTTAGAGGCTGAATATTAGCAGCAAAAAGCATTAAATCAAACCAAACTGGGCTAGACGGAGTGCTGAGGAGAGGCTGCACTCAAATTCATGCTAGTTTTCCCTGATTACCAACCCCACATTTAAAATGGAGCTGTGCTCTTAGATTAGGACTGGGCAGTAAACAGTTTATAGTTTATAGAAATATGCTGTCTTGGCCTGGACTCCCTGAACAAAGAGATGCTTGTATCTCGATGGGGATGCTCCTGGTTTAATGAAAATAAAATAAAATATGTTCAGATCACTTAAGTCAATACAGCATGACAGCTGAATGCTTTTGGACATGAGGTTTATCACTTTAAGACTTTTATAGACCCAAATAAATAAGATTGTAAACAGATGTTTGCCTGAACAACAAAATGTGTCCTCACAAACCAAATTTAAAAGCTCTGGGATCTGGAAAACCATTAGCTGCATTATGCAACAAACAAGTAAATAATAAATAAAACGAAATAAAACAGTGTCATCAATGGCTTTAATTTATCAACCATTTTAAGGTGAAACTGCAGCCTTTCTAAATTGCACAAATGTGTTGTCAACATTTGGGAAAGTGGATTAAACTGGTGCATCCTACTGCCAATTTGCCCATATTCAGATTTTGCAAATAATGCTCTCCTTCTCTTTTGATTTGGAAAAAATAAAAAAGATAATTAAAATTTGCTTTTTTTTCCACCAAGAACAACTAACAAAAAAACATTTCTTAATAAGTTTGAAACACATGGAATTTAAGGGTATACGGAATGTTGACAAGCTCAGCTTGTGGTCAGTGTTTTAGATGAAGTGGAGGAAATTTAAAATGAAAGAATCTTTAGTGTCATACACTGGGATTACTGTTTTCATGGTAACAACCAGGTATCGATATCACTTAATCCTCATCCTAGTCAAATCAGGATTTGTAATTCTTATATCAGAATGGTCATTAGTCATTACTTCTCAAAAAATATAAAGGTATAACGTGATTTTCAGTCTGTATTGTCCAGCCCTAACACGTAGCATCATTAAAACTGAAGAAAGACTAAACAGGTAATGCTGCTGGGTATTACTAACATGTTACATATTGACAATCAGGTCTTGAAACAATAAGACAGCAATCATTAAATTTCAATAGTCCCAAACAAACTTGCTGGTAAGATGGTCTGAACATGGAGAGTGATCGGTAAGAACAGGCTGGGAGAAGCTGTGTGGGTCTGCAGATGGATGTTTAAAAGCTCATAAAACAGGAACAACAGGGAGAGCTGCAAGACTCCAACACCAGCTGCATTTCAGGGATATCGTCATGGAACTTTTTCTCACTGCAGGCATGTAAATTACACGCTTTGGGCCGCAGCGAGGTTAAAGAGCCGACTTAAAGAAAGTGCAGCATGGTTTAGAGAGTTTCTTATCAAGGAGACAAAGATAAAACCACACTTTGTGTAATTAAACTACATGAGAGGAAGTGCGGGGAACATCCCGACATGTAGTTGTAAAAGTTTATCGCTTCATGCTGCAGCCTGAACATGATATCATAACATGTAGCTGATTCATAACGTTTGGCAGCATCACCCTCCAAACGTCACATTAATCAAACATGGCTGACTCTGGATCGAGCTGGCATGGAGAGCAGGGCTTTATTTATCTGTCAGTGTCTCCGTGTGTTTTCCCGTGAGGCTCATAGTCATCCTAATGATTAATGTATCAACACAGATGACGTGGAGTTTTTCAGTCATGCAGATTTAATAGTAAAGTTTCTGTTACATAATCCACGGCGTCCTCCGCTGCTGCCTGGTCATGTTATCGACTCTTGCACCGAAGAGTCAGGCCGTTAATGAGGCTTCTGCCCAGGTAAGTCTGATTTTAAATCAAGGCTCTGCTTTTACATCAGGTGCAGGATGGAAGTGAAACTGGCTGGAATGATCTCCTATAGAAACACTTCTGACGAGAGTGAACCCTTTAAAGCAACATTCGTCAGTGACCGCCTCTTAAAGTGTCTGACAACAGTACAGGAAGGAAACAGTGAAGACTTTTGGGGTCATTTTTGATAACAAGCTTGAGAAAAGTAAGACATAAGGATGTAGAAAAGCTGATAAATGACTAAAACAGTTTTCATCATTTGAAGTTGAACTGCTCTTGTGCTTTAAGGGTTTATGGATCCCCAAAAGAAAGGCATCGTTTTTCCACTTGACTTCTGTGAAGATGTATTTTTAACCTCAGAAAAAGGAGGAGTTTGGTCTCCCCCTGACTTCATCAGGTTTTTTTTATTTTGTCAAAGTCTGACCTTAAGTTTGAAGCACACTGAAATCTCAGTTTGGCAGACGGTGGTCGGCAGTTTTATCCTGCGTTCAGTGTCACAACCGAACACCTGATGACCTCCTGACAGAAAGTCTAACATCTTCATATTCATCTTACTTCTGTTCTGTTTTATAAACTCTTGTCTGCCTTTATTGCTTTTTACCACTTCTTTTTACGTATAAACACCTGTAATTATAATTAATTGAATTCTCATTATGACTTTTTTTATGCTAAATTGCTCATTTCATGCCTAATGTTTCATCTAGTGCTGTATTCTTGCTATTTTTATTACTGACCTTTTAAGCTCTCTTATTGTTTTATTCATGCATCTCAACTTTGCAGTACTAGTTTTTCTGAATTTACCTCTTTTATTGCTTATTGTTCTGTCTAACCCCATCACATTGGTGGTGGTAATGGGTCTGGTCCGACCGTGCAGTCTGTCGTGTCTGTCAGATTAAATCGCGGCTCAGATTTATGCCTCAGAGATCATCGACTCCATCTCTGAGGCATTAGTTTTAGAAATTTAATATTTTTTCAATTTTAGTTTGGCTTAGAATTGACTAAACATTTCTATATTATATCTTAATTATTCCTGTAAAATAATCTTAAAAATAAACAAATGATGGAGGAAAAGCCCAAGCTGATGTCCTGGTTAACTGAGTCTGGTTGATTCAAACAAAGTGATGCACGTTTCTTGTCAGACTTTAATGAAAATCCTTCCTCTAATATCATCAAACAGTTTGATATCAAAGCTGCAGTCATTACAGCCCGTCATCCACCTCACAGCTGAAGTAAACAATGACTCTCCTTTTGAGATCATCTCAGTCTTTAGATCCTGATGAATCCTGATGTAAACACAGGCCAAGGTTTAAACATACCAGAATTACCCTTTTAGTGTTTAGAGATGATGAAGCGACAGAGAAGAGCGTCAGAGAGAAACATAACTGGACGTCTACTCTGCTGTTTTCACTGATAATTAAAATAAAAAAAGATCTGAAAACCTGTTGAACTCTGACCGGTTCATGCTGCACTCTGAGTTGAAGTACAGTCAAACCACGCCTCCCATCAGAGAGATGGCAGCAGGTATTTAACCCGACAGCTGGTGGAAAACACCTGCAGTGACATCACTGATGAGGGTGTGGCCAAACGTGCTCTTCTCTTCAGGACATTAATAATGCAAAGATCAATAAGCCCTTCAATCTCAGAAGCTTCTGCTGGTGCAGCTCACACCAAAGACAAAGGATCTGAACAGGTGAATGACAGAAACAGAAATTCTTTCAATAAAAAGATTAAAATTCTGCGGTAACGGGCTCTGTGGAACAGCACGGGGACAAACTTTGATGCATCAAGAACTTGCTGCTTGATCTCCAAATGACATCACGTCTCAGCCCATCATGCTGATGAGTTTGTTCAGATGATAAACCAAAAATAAACCAACCCTGAACATCCTCACCCTCTGGTTGAAGGATGTTACTCACAGAAGGAACACAGAGGGGATTCAAGCTTCACAAAAGGAGAATTCTGCATGACTTTAAGAGTAAAAGATAATTAGCTGGTTCTTGCTTTTGCTTTTGTGAACAACACAAAAATTTTCTCTTAACTTCAAGCACAAATTGCCTGTTTCTAACACTTAACTTTTTACATTTGAACTAAGAAATGAAGCATTAAACTACAATAAGAACTGGGATATTTAAGCAGACTAAAAATCTGAGTACGGATCAGAGCATGAGTGTCCAAACTTTTACATCGAGGGCCACTAAGGATGAACACATGGATGACCGAGCCACCTGTTACACCTCACTTTTATTGAATTTAAGTTTAAGTTTTTGGGTTTAGGGGTGAGTTATCAACTGTCAAGGGCCCCATGTAACCCCTGGCAATCACTGGATTACACCTAGTAAGGATGAGAATGACCATCTGAACACGAACAGTTTATCTCCACTTTCAGACACAAAATAAGAGTAAACTGCAAGAATGTTGGTACTTGAACCTGAATAATGCAATGAACTTTGTAAATGAGACCTTGTGATGAAGTAATTATGGAAGATCATGTGCATGATTGATGGTATTTGCTGCTGTAATCAAAATATCTTTATACATCAACTGTTTCAGGGGCCAATTTAAAATGATTAGCAGGCCCCATTTGGCCCCCCGGCCACAGTTTGGACATCCCTGCATTAGAGCAAGTATCAGTTAGCTGAAAATTAGAGGATACGTTGCTGACACTTGTGAAGGGTAGAGAGGAACAGCAAGTACATCAGCTGATGACTTGTGTTTCAAATCAAGAAAAAGAAGGCGGAATGGTAAAAAACTCTAAGATGTGGAGACAACATGTTGCTAACTAATGTTTTACCCTATTAGTAATGCAGAAAACTCAGTATGTGAAGCTTTAAAACTCTTTAAAGACCTCAAAAAATCTTAAAAATTTGATTTGTCAGATGTGGACAGGGAGAGGCTGTCTTTGGTGACCAATAAGCCAGATTCTTGGTCCAACTAGAAGTTCGTCATCAAGCTTCAGCAAACTACCCAAAAGTCTGTCTTTTCAACACTCAGTGCTGTATTTGGTAAACCTGATCACTTAAATTGTATTTTTTTAAATTCTGAGTCAATATTTTGACATGAGCCAAGCATCTAAACCTCTGATAAAAAAGCAGATACATGAGGGCTTATATTTCACTATACATGAGATACCATGAGCTATAAGTCTTCTAATGTGGGTAAATGAAACAATCGTCTGCTTCTGAACGGGGTAACAATAAAAACTAAAGCTGCAAACTGTTGATCTCATTACGATGAACATAAGGAATGAACAAAACACCATACAAACAGATGCTCTCTTAAATATCTCAGTAGGCTGTGAGGAACTAGCCTGAGAAGGTTAAAGTGAAGCTCACTAACATCCTCAACCTCTCCCCCTTTCCCCTTTTCCCCTGGATGTCTGACCTCGAGCTCCTCCGGCTCCTGGGCCTGCAGGGAGTCACTGTGGGGGGTGTCACAGTCGGGGCTGTAGTGTTCACAGTAGTCGTACGCTGCTTTGGAGTCGGACACGATCATCAGCTGCTGGATGTCGCCCTGCAGGAGACAGACAGACAAGATGGAGTCAGAGTCAGGAGACGGTTTGGCCTTATGGTATTTCTGAACACCTTAAACATGGTTTTAGTACCAAATACAGCAGGGAAATATACTGAAATCAAAACAATATTAAACTGATGCATCTTTGACAATTTGACAACAAAAGCATAGGTCTAATACTACCACTAATAGATCATTTAATACTTTTAATTATCAATCAATGTAAGCGAACTCTTGAACACTGTCTTTGTTGCACTAAAGCACTGGGAAATCAGAAAGAGGAGGGGAAAAGTTACCAGTTTATCACACTTCTCCATTAATAGCCAACGAGTTTGCATAAGTTAGAAAGCTTTTACTGTCCCTTTTAATACAAAATATGACTTCTTATTAATAATATAATTGATATAATTAAGGTGTCTGTACTTTTGGACCAGTTATCAAAATATCAGATATATGATCGTCAGTGAGTCTAATATTTAAGATTAAAGATAGTTTTGACAACCTAAATCCACAGACATTTTGCATTTTACAGCTTAATGAAGACAGCTCAGAGGAGTTTGTCTGCAATTTGTGCTAATTAAAAGTGAAAACTCCCCAATATTGGGTGTTGAGGACTCGTGTTTTTGTGGCTTTGGTTACAGATTTATGATATCAGTGGTATGATATCCATATCAGCAGATAATTGCTTCAAACAGCTAAATATCTATACTGACCAATGTTGACATTTCTGCTGATATTTTCTGCCAATGTCTGAGCCTTAAACATGAAGCTTAATGTCATTTGTGCATGTTTATATGAAATCAAAGGTAAAGGCCATGCTTATTCTATGAAAACAGGTGTGTAGATCTGTGTTTGTAGCTTTCAGATGAGGGATTAAGTATGATTTTACTCTTATGTTAAATATCTGTTTTGGAAACAATGTAGGAATAAATGAAAACAATACATTTTCAGTTGTTTTTTTTACATCCAAATCAACTGATACAGACATTGGTCAAAATAAATTTGGATTTATCAGCACATCAAACATCAGCAAACAACTATTACTGCGCACCTCTAGCTGTCATGTCAAACACATGTATTATTTTTAATGTTTACTGGAGGCAAATCAGAGCTTATATTTGGATTTTTTATTTTTTATAAAGGAATGGGTCATTTATTTACAAATAAACATCGATACTCATTATGTATGCACATTCAGCTAATTAACATGAAGACATAATCATTTCTTTCTTTCTTTCTTTATCTCGAACTGAAAAACAAAGTTGATGCAACATCACATATTTGTACACCAAACAACTGTACATGTCCATCCATAATTTGCATATGTGAGTACATACACATGTATGACAGCACAGAAACCAGTTAGAGAAGTTACAGAATGAAGCAAAGAGCTGATCCAGTCCTGCCCCTCACTTATAAATCAGATCCAACACTGACATAAATCATGATTCAATAGCAGAAAGCTTCTTTGCTCTGATAAAGACAGGATGTATAAAAGCAGAGCAGCAGAAGAAGACAAGTCCAGGCTGCAGGGACAACAGGCTCGTGCCCCGTCTTGCTCTCTGCAGGCAGACTCTGGATCAGGATGAATTCATGTGAATCTTTGACAGCAGCTGTGATCTCCAAGCTGCCGTACACGTCCGTAGTCTGTTTGATTAAACAGCTCAACACACACACACAACAGCAGGAAGATTATTATTTTCAGCTCCAGGTTTTCCAGGAAATCAGATAAATGTGATTCATCAGGACGCAGCTGGCAGAGCAGGAGACCTGCAGAAACATTCTGAGCACTTAGAGCAAAACCTTGATCAGGATCTCAGGTACGAGTGTGAATGTGTCTGAAGTGTCAACAGTACAATCTGAATCCATATAATGTAGATTCATCAGTGTGGAGGATCATGATGATCCTCGAAATACAAAGAAATGCTTAACTATCAGTTTAAAGTAAGCAAGTAGCCATATCTTCATTTGTATTTATTTATATTTTTATTTACTCTGCAAATTTACCCTGTGTTCTTGTTCATCATGCTGCTGCTGGAATCTAAACTTCTCTGAGGGAGTTCACGTTGGGCATTTTAAGGGCATTGGTGCCCAAGTGTTGTATTTGAATGTCCCTCAGTGTCTTCACTTTTTCATGCTTTTAAGCAGTGTTTGTTTTGTTGACTAATTATTTTCATCATGGAGTTCTTCAACAGTCTTTTTCCCCTGATGAAGACTAGACAGTAACTGATAAAAACAAGTGCACATGGACAAAAACTCAAACTAAATTAACTGACATTTTCATCAACAAATAAAAACTAGACTAAAATGTCTGACAGAGACTTAATCCAGTCAGACCTAATCTGGTCATGTAGAAAACAGAGACAAGTTAGGAATACATCCAATCACAGCTACTGTGGTTATGTGGAAAGGTTGGACGAGTTCAGAGGGACATCCAATTACAGCTGTCTTAGCTTTGTCGTGGTGGAATAATTTGTGGAGCGATCCAATCAGAGTTACTCTATTTATGAACTGATATATTCATGTAGAGCAGCTTCACTGTCTGTTTCAGTTCTGGTGTTGTAACTGAGATGCTCTGCCAGGTAGCCTAAATAAAGGTGACTGCATTTCACACAAAAGGAAAATGTGTTTCTGTTCATTTGGACATTAAAACTTTACTAGCATTCAATAAAGGGTTATTAGATGTTTGATTTTATCCAAGAGTAAACATGGTTTCAGAAATTCAAGGAAACATAAAAATGTCTTACCCTTTACACTTCATATTTTAGACTAAAATGTTGTGAAACTTCATCAACTAAAAATAGACTAACATAAAAACCATTTAGAAGACTAATGTATGACTAGAACTAGAAGATATTTTAGGCAAAAGACTTTAAAAATAAATTATCAAGTGCTGTCAGCATTAACACTTTGAAATGCCCCCCTTTAAGCATTTTTAAGGTTTCCTGATTTATCTTTAAGCACCTTTGAGATAATGTCTTTTTTTTGTCAAGTGTGTCATTAATTTAAGGACATGAACCCTTTAAAACAGGAATATTACAGTTACTGTCCACAGAGTCTGTTTATGACAGATCCAACATGGCTGACAGCTTCACCCCCTCTGGTGTGGTGCTTGATCACGCCCTCTTTAACTCTTCCCATATGCTGCTCAGATAAACGATGGTTGTGTCTGAGAAGCATTAAACCTGCCCACAGGACCGCAGGAGAGATTAAACAATAACATCTTGGTTCAGGATTATGGTTTGATGTGACTCCACTCCAGCTCTGTCCTGAGCACATGGCTCACTGCACTCACTCTGGAGTGCATCTGGAGTTCCTCTGGAGTCTGTAATTGGCTCAAGATTTCTCCTGAAGGCCGTTTTGTACGCCTCTCTACATATCGTAGAGACAGAGGGGGTTCAGTGTGTTAGCAGCCAGAGCCCAGAGGTAAAATCCAGACAGACTATACGTTAAAAAGCAGAATGGAGCAGAGGAGAAAGGAAGCAGGCTGCAACACGTCAGGAGAATGTGTGAGTGTTAAAACCACATCTCTGGATCCTTAACATGGACTCAGTGTAAACACTCATGTGCTAAGGCTTGTCCCTGACAAAACAAGCAGCTCCTTCAAACTTTCTCCATGTAACCATCCATCAACATCTCCACACACAGTCGCCGTCTGACAGCTACAGATTCCAACCTGCCACAGTTTGAGGAACTTTTACCTGTTCTTTCGCTCCACTTCAGAGAGCACGTCATCACATGGGCTTCAGTGTAAAACACAGAGAAGACAAAGTACAGAAAACTTAAAACAAGATCAGAGGAAACTACTCTGCTGGGCCCTGATATGCAATACATCCAAGATTAACTCAGTCTGATTAACATTGAAACTGAATTTATATTGATCATGATTAACTCAGTCTAATCAACATTAAAACTAAATCTATGTTTATCAATGTGGAGCTCAACCTTAACCTGGAGTTACTTGAATAGATTCAAAGTGCAGTATTGGTCCAGTCTTGGTATCTGATATTGTTCCAATCCTTTCTCAGATGGTAAGATCAGACATCTGTGATGAACAATCCAAGAGGCCAGTCCTGCTAAGTTCTAGAAACTTGTATGTGTTATTTGCTGTTGTCAGTGTGTTGTGGGCATTAGACCTCGACAAAGCATGGAGGAGGCTAAAAACAAAGATTAAGCTCTTTGGATATTAGAGATGCACATCGGCAACAAGTGAACATCATTCCAGGCTGATATTCTGAGTGTGAAATAACTGAAACTGCTATTTTTTACCTGTTTATTCCCTCTTATGTTATTCCTCTTAGATTTTTAAGTGATCTACAGTCATCTACACTGTGCTACTGATTAGGACTTCATCTGTTTTATTGTTTTTATGTAGACACATTATAAAATGTGAAATATAAAAGGACTCTTGAATCTTGATCCTGCGACCATCAGCAAACTCATGCAGGATGAACAGATATGAGTTTCAGATTTTTGAGTTGAAAACATAATTGATTCATAAAGAGTAAAAACTGCTTAAAATAGTCAAACTACAGCGCAATGGATCGGCCTCCACAGTTTATATCTCATACTGTTCCTCTTCAATTCCCTCTTCATGTGACCTGATCAAGCTGGTGCTTATGGTTGGACAAACTATGACACTGTCGCTTTTCACTGTGCCGTGTACCCTCATATACACATGACAGCGTTCCTGCCTCATCCCACCACGAGTTCCCTTTCCTCTAACATCATGCCTCTGATACGACTGCTGTTGCTCAAGATGGAGCACATCTCAGAGAAGTCAGGGTGGAGGTGAAGTGTCATAGGTGTGCAGATATAGCTTGAAACAGCACTGTGAATGGGACTATTGTTTATCGAGGACATTCAGAAGCCACGCAGCTCGGTCCCTGGCTGTTTTTACAGCCCTTTGTAGTTTGTTAGCAGTCGTCTGTTTAAAGACAATAAGCAGACAGTCCAGACGTCTACTATGTGGTAGCACAAACCATTAAGTCTGATTTTTAACACAGTCAAATACTTCTTGTGATCCTCTGGACAGCTAAAAAAAACCCTTTTTCTGTTAGGTCTTTAAAAAACTGACACAATATTATTCTTTTGAAACAGTAGAGTCACAAAGTAAAAAACCGACAGCTCCAAATGTGATTGTGATTTAGACAAACAGCAGCTGGTTTGAAAGCCTGGCTGTGCATCAACAGCTCATTTTTCATTATCACATATCCTAAGAAAGCACGTGGCCCCTTTTGACATTTTAGGCAGCACAATGAAGCAGATTGATGATTTTTAAAGCATTTTCCTTCAACTGTAGGAAGCATTCATCGTTCCGTAAAACTTCTGATCATTTACTACACTGATGATGAAGGGACAGAACAGACCTAAAAAGTCAGCCCTAAAACACAATACCAGGTCTTCAAAGTCTCAGAGTTGGTGCGGGTGTGAATAGTGGTCAACGAAAGAGATCAAGCGCCGCCCTGAATCAAGCCGATGTGGATCAACTCATGTGTCACTCTGAGAGAAAACCTGAACTCTATCACATGACAGAGACACAAACACTTCATTTGGCATAAACATTGTTGTCTGCTGCTGCATGATGAACACACATATTGAAAATAATCCTTCACTGCAGATGTTCATGGATTCAAAAGACTCAAAGAGAAGAACTGGGACACACATCTGAGTTTGTTAGCTTGATGTTCATTTCAGCTCATTTTCTGCACAGAGGAGAGAGCATCACATCACACCCTCTAGATGACGATGCTGAGTAAGGACTGAACCAGAAACCAATTCCAGTTAAGGTAACAAATCCCTCAGCAGAATGAGACCATCTTTTTGATCTTTTTGCTTATCATTCAGGGTCTGATAAAATCAGCGATCACTGAACCACAGATGGAGTCACAGAATTGGACGTTAGAAGCCAAATTCTATATAAACCCAGAATATCACAGAAGTGGCCAACAACTTACATAAAAGAGTTTTTTTCAGAATAAAGAGGAACATACTGTATCTCTGGGGAAAATGCTCCTAAGGGGTCACTAAGGCTGGGGACAATAAACACTTCACTTCACTCCCCCCCTCCACATACACACACATTAACAATACAAACATGTCAAAGCACCCGCCTGTGACATCAGGTAAGTCGGCAAAGAAGCTACGAAACTCCCGGCTAACTCTAAAGAACAGGGCAGAGCAGTTTCCCAACGATTGTTATGTGTCAGGAGATCAAATGTTCAGCAGATATCATCCACATGCTGTTGACTGGTCCAGTAAAGATACTGTGAGGACCACCTGAAGAGTGAGTGATAATATTTCATTACTTTATACTGTGTCTTGGGGTTGGATTTGCCTAAAATAATAAAAAGACAAATTTTCAAATGATCAAAACAAAAAAAGAAAAATGAATATGGGAGAAATTCAAACAAAATTTGGGAAAACATAAAACAGATTTTTTAGGAACCTCATCAATTACAGCTGAAACGATTCCTCGAATATTCGATAGTACTCGATTACAAAATATCCTCGAATTAAATTTTGTGCCTCGAACCTCGCTTAATATATAATTATACATATAAATATATATCTGGACTACTATACAGTGCACGGTGTTTGACACGGACGGTCATTTCTGTGGCACAACGCGCCTGCTACCTCCGCTGCTGTGCGGCTTGTACAATCATGAAGGAAGAGAAAAGAGAGGGACAGAAAGGAGAGAGTCCGCAGAAGAAATGGCAGAGAGTGTCCCAAGTGTGTGGTCACTACAAGAAGGGATGAAAAGAAAACACAGTGCAGTGTGTCTGATATCAAACAGAGTGAGCTTATCATGTAGCTTAGCATGACAGCACGTCGTTGGGCTGCAACTATTACTATTACAGCATTTTAAATATGCTCATCACAGACATGCGTCCTCTTTCCATGGTGGAGGACACAGGATTTAAGAACATGATCAAGGATTTCAATCCAAACTACACAATGCCCTCCAGAACACACTTCACAAATATAATTGCAGAATTATATTACTGCTTTGTAAATCAGTATTGTATTGGCTTTGTTTTCAGCCAGTACTGGTTTAAACTTTGAAAGTTGTTAAAATAAAAACCCTTTTCTGAGGAATAAACGGCATTTGATTGCTCATTTTGAAAGCCCTAACATGTTGCATTGTATACAATTGATTTATTTGTTTAAAAACAAAAAAGTATATTTTGTTAGAGTACTCGAGTACTCAAAGAAATAATTGACAGAGTACTCGATTCAAAAAATACTCGATAGTTGCAGCTCTATTATCAATTCTTTTCACTTTGGTCTGTCCATGCTTTGCAAATTCAGGATGTCTCACTCTCATCAGAGGCAGGCGGCAGAAACAATCAAAGATATGGTCTTATTTTCAATAAAAAAATGCTTACTGCACTTCGGTAGGTAGAAACTAGGGCTGAACGATATGGATAAACTTCCATATTTCTATATTCAGTCCAGAAATCTCAATATCAATACAAAACGATATAACTGCGGGTTAGGATGTAGATGTTTTGATGAATGTATTAATATCTTAAATGTTCATATCTAGATAAATATATGATAACGATATATTGTTCAGCCCTAATAGAAACACCAGCAAATTACAGATGCATTCATTTCTGCATATTATTGTTGTCACCAAAACTTAGGCCGACATTTACCACATAAAATATCCACAAGAATCCATAAAGAATCCTTAAAGAATCGGATCCATAAGCAAAATCAATAATGGAGCTGGTATCAATAAAATCTTGTCTACTCCCATCCCTAGAGCTGTGAGTCAAAAACCATCAACATGAAAACAAAGTGACGCTCACACTTTTACTTGGTGCTGCAGAAAAGTTGATTAATCACAAGGAAACAGTCTCATTTTGTTTGACTCTCACTTTTGTTGCAGGTTTCTTTAGACTGAACGTTAAGGACTGGATTTCCTTTCTGTGTGGACAAACTTCACTGAAGAGACTTACAGGGACTGCAATGAATCGACTGAATAAAAGTGGAGTTCATGTTAAACTGGTGTCTTCTCAGCATGCGGCTGCAGAGACAGACCGGCAGAGTTTGGAGCAAGCAGCTGGGACAGCGAGAGATGTTTTGCTGGGGGAAACACCTGGGGAGAGTTATGCCGAGTCCCGGGCCTGTCTTCCATTGTGGGCCGCTGAGATAAAAGCTCCTGGCAACTTGGAGCAAAGCCAGAGCTGCAAAATATGCCCGTCCTGGTCAGAGAGAGCGGAGAGCAGAAACAGGCGGCGTGTTGTGACAGAGCGTCAAAGCTGGTATGGAGAGCTTAAATAAAACTCTCCATCGTTTACACGCAGCATCAACAGCTAAAAACGGGTGTGACTGTTACCACCTAGAACAGGGGTGGGCAACCAGCGGTGCAGGGGCCACATGTGCCCCCTCTACATCAGCAATGTGGCCTCTCTTTTGTTTTACCAAAACAAAACAGAAGAATATGCAATGCAAAATCTGCAAGGCAGAACTTTCTTTCCCTGGCAGTACAACGGCGAAGCATAAGCATCTGAAAAGAAAGCACGTCGTGGCTGATTCAACTTCAGACAAAGAGGGACAGTCAGCTGAATAAGCTAATTGGCTAGTTAGCTGTAGGGATGGGACCGATCCGATCCAGTATCGGTATCGGCGTCCGATCCAGGCATAATTCATGGATCGGAATTTTCCGATCCGCGTGCCACGGGGCGCCCGATCCAACACAACACACACGAGACATGTGATGCCACCCCTCATTTCGAGAAATCCATTCCACAGTTTGCAGCCAGCCAGTGTGTGCGTAGCATAGTGCCTCCTGTGAGTGTGACGCCGTCTATTAGCCACCTGAGCTAACAGACGAGCGCTAACAACAACATATCTGCTGTGTGGAGTAATGCCGTCAGTTCTCCTCAAAATCAAAGCCGAACAGTTTTCGGACATGCCCCCCGGAATAAGGTACAGAGACTCAATTATCCGCCCTTTCGGTAAACACCCTGCCGAAAAGAACACCGTCACACGGGGTTAAACTCTTGACGAAGCTCCGCTGCATTCGGCCGTTTAGCTTGGATGAAAAGCCGACGGCTGAGCCGCTAATAAGTGGAGGACGAGTGACTAAACTGCATTTCACAGAACACACAGCCTGGACTTCGATTTTAAGTTTCCCATGAACGGTGTAGAACCAAAAATACTTCCACATAGCTGTCCTCAGAACATACAGAGCTATTTATTCTGCTCTGTTCGGAGTGGAAACTCTTTACTGAGGTCAACAGAGAAGCGGATGTTTCTGAGAGTCAAGCTGTGCTCACAGCGCCCTGACATGCTGCTACACTCGTTATTTTACATTCGCATATTTATTTACTATTTGGTTCCAGATATTTATCCCCATATTCGATCAGCTATTTGAGTATCACAGTTAAAAATTAATCAAACATCTGAAAAGGCACCACGTGAACGAACAGCGGGAATATTTTTATTTTATTATATTTTATTTGGGGGGGTAGAGATGTTTACAATTCTCTCATATGTCACTATTGAAAGCTGCTGCACTATACTTGATTTGTGCGCTGTTCAGAAGCAGCAGCCCTTATGGTGTTATTATTTTTGGTAGTGTTGATAGTTTAGAACAACAGACTGTCTTCTTCTTACACATTTTATATCAAAAGTGAGACAATTGATAAAAGACCTGCTCCAAGAGCCATACTCTGCTGTTCATATCAAGCAGCCCTCGTCTCTATGGAGATTGACTATATCCTTAGTGTTTTGCACTTCATTCAAGAAATGTTGCCATTCAATTTAAAGCCCTTACAGTTGTATGTTTTTTTGTTTGTCTTCTATTTAAATAACTGTTCTGTGGTTAATTACAGCCTCATAATCAAATTTTATACATAATTTCAACAATATTGATAAAATTAATATTCCAGCAATAATAGCCCTGGTATCGGAATAGTATCGGTATTGGCCAATACCCAAATTCAGGTATCGGTATCGGATCGGAAGTGAAAAAACCTGGATCGGTGCATCCCTAGTTAGCTGCTAACATTAGCATCAACAGTCTGGTGACCAGACGTCTCTGATTTCTGGGGACAGTTCCTGTTTTGGATGACCTGTCCCTGGTTAGAGCTGTCCCCGAAAATGTGCCTGATTTCAGTGTTATTTTATTGTGCGTCTACTAGAACAAAGGTTATTACTACAGCCATGTAGGAAGTAGAAAGTGTGAGGGAGCAGGCTAAGGGCAGACCAAGACAACAGTTACTGTGTAGCCAAGTCATTTAAAGTGACTTTGGGCTTGTTCTTGTACTTGTGTGAATCCCAAATGATTATCACACAGCTGCCCACCATAAAGCTAAACATGAGTGTGGTTGGCAGTTTGTCCTTTCCTCACCCCGTTTCCTGATGATCACGCCCGCAGAAATCAACCCAGCACACCCCCAAACACACTCACGCATGTGGCGTATGCACAACTACGCAGGCGCCATAGTTGCCAGATCTGCTCATTATAAGGGACTTGGGCAGCTGCATGCTGCTGCGGTACACTGCAGTTCATGCATGATGTGACAAGTCGACTAATCACAAAAATAGTCGTTGACTAGTCGACTATCAAAATAGGCGTTTATGACAGCCCTAGTCACCAGAGCTGCCACCCCTGATTTAGACTAAATTTCATGATATCGGAGTTCAAAAGTTAGTTATGATTCTTTATGAAATATTATCAATACCTGTTTCAGTGTAGACGCACTGATTCAAACCTCTCACATCATGTTGGTCCAGTTTACACTCAAATGTTTTTCCCCACTGTTTTCACCTCTGATATTTGTTAATAAGTTAATAAGCAAAGGTCACAACCAGTGCAATATCTTCACTGCCAAACTTTGCCTTTCAGTCAAATGTAGTCTACTGTCACACAGTGCTGTCATGTATATCATACTGTAATATTGTTAATGTTAATAATGTAAATTCTTTGGCCTTGTTTACACCCTTACTTTTACTTATTTCATTTATTTTTGCCTTCATAAGAAAGTTGATATGGCTTTAAGATTTTGCATGTTGCAAGTTGCTTACATTTTGTTTTACTTAATTTTTTATGCTCTTGATCTGTTTTACAGTCTAAAATCTATTTTAATGTCTTTGTTTGACAGTCCTGCTGCTGTACTGTATATAAGAGCAACTAAAACCACTACATGTCTTTGGGGGTTTATAAAGTATTTCTGATATAACTACACCAGGTTTTAAAACAAGGATCCATGTGGATTAGTTCTGTCAATTTCTGCTTACAACAATAAGAAATCCTTGAATTTCAACTGACATGTTTGTCTCTACATGCAGCCCCTGTATTGGCTTATGACTGAATTGACATCTAGGAAATAAATCCAGCTCCCGGAGAATGGATGGATTAAATGTTGGATGTATGGATTTATGGAGGGAAAAATGGAGAGTTGAATGGATAAAGATCAACCAATGACAGCAGGGATGGGCTCCTGGATGAATGGATGGAAATCACAAGCCATCTATCATTGTAAAGTGGATATAAATTTTGCAATTCAGTCTTTAAAAACTTTTTTAAACATATTTTGTGTCTTAAAGATAAAGTCTGAGTATCTTTATCTGAGCAAAAATTGTTTTACCTTGAGGGAAAGTTACTGGACTGCTGTGTCAGGATGTTCAGTTTGTGTTTTGTATGAATTATACGTCCCACATTGTTAGCCGTGATCTTCAGCCCTGAACAAGCTGGGATAGTTTAGAGACTTTTGTGTTCCTTTAAATAAAACTGCCGTTTCTGTGGATGGAGTTTGAAGTGGCTTTCAAAGAACAAAGAAACGTCTGTTTGTGGTTAAAATAATCGTCTTCCACTGAAAAAAGGGTCTTTGTCTGAGGGGATCCTTCCTGTATCGTCGACAGACACTTCAAATACCAACACGGGCCGTCAGTGACAAAAACAACACCTTAAGAGGTGCACGAGTGTGTGCACGAGAGCTGCAGGAGCCTTTTAACCTTCATCTCCAACACTAAACTAAAACAACCATAGAAAAAGAAACATGAAATGAAAGCAGCAACAGCTCCTTAAGATCATGATGTCACTCCCTCCACCTTGACCTCATTCTGACTGCAAGGCACCATGGGATATAAATACACAGATGAAGGGTCAAAGGTGACACTGGGGCACGAAACAGGAGTCCCCACAGAGGAACCTGACAGCACAGAGCAGCACTCCGGGATGTTTCTTTTGTCTTTATCCAACCTCATGTTTAATTAAAGGGCATTAGCACCTGAATCAAAACAAAGCCGTCGTCACCGTCGCTCCTTTGACATGCCTTTGCCCCGGGCCGCCGTCGCTAACTCTAATTAGACAGCCTCTTACAACAATTAGCCACTCCCAGACAGGCCACAGAAGAGTTTCCCTGAGAAGAGGAAGCTGGGACAAAAGTAAAAGGAAGCCCACGCTCCTAAGATGAAGATGGTGGACGAAACAAAGCTAGCTGAAAATAACTGATCACCTGAAGAGTCAGAAAAACACAAACAACACACGCCATCCAGCAGAGCAGTTTCACAGTCAGGAGATTGTCCAGACGTGTAAATATATAAATAAATGTTTAGTTTTAGGTTTAAAAACCATCACACTGGAAGAAACTTTCAAGAATCCTCCGGATCTTTCTTGATCTTCTGTTTATATCGTTGGGTTGTGTTTTTTTTTCTTGTTTGTGCCTGTTGTATAGACCACTAATATATTTTTTCATATCTACCAGATTCCATTTGCACTATATTCTACCTCTTTATATACTTCCTTTTACTCCCATAGACTCTTCATTTGTTTTGTAATTATACGTTGACTGTTTTTGTCCCAAAAAACCAAATCAAAGTTCTTTCATGTGCAAAAATTACTTGGTAGTCATACAAATTCTGATTCTGAAGAAGAAATCAGAAAATGAAGTAGTAGCACTAATGTGGATTCTGCTGACATCTCTTGAGCTGCAGTACTTTTCAATAATAATTATGATTGAATAAAAGAGGACCTTGCATTGAAAAATGTCAAAGTAATAAACAAACTGACCACCATGTTCATTTATTTGCTGCCTGCCAGCAGTTTGTGTTCACATCAAGTGAGTGTCCACAGCTGGAAAGCCTCTGGTTTGTTGCCTCCTAGTGTAGGTGCTGTTGCTTTTTGACAATTTTAACGAAGACAGACTGCATATTTGTTGATGTTAAGACTAAAGACTCCCCTCAAGATTGGAAGTGAAGCTCTGCAACAGGGAAAAATGTAGAATGATATTTTAAAAAGCATTGCAGTACTTAAATTTTGCTGTTTGCTTTTTAAAATATAAAATCAGAAAATACCTGAGATCAGGGCACTGAATTATTTAACTTAATAACCATAGTTCTTCTCATTGTGGTCTATAAGTCACTTCCAGTTTTATATTTAAATGACTGTCACTGAGGCTCTCTGACAGCCATGCAGGGACACACACATGCACACGGAGAAGTTGATGGAAAAGTTAAGAGAGTGTTGGCAAAACATGTGAAACAAGTGTGTTTCTTATTATAAAGCAACTTTAATATAAGAATAATTTCTAACAAACGTTGCTGTTAGTAAACCTCACACTTTGACACTGAAAAGAAAGAATCTCACTATATTATCCTCTGACCTCTGATTGTCAGGGCAGCTTACAGCAGCACAAACGTGCCTCGAACAGACCGAACCTTGGCCCCAGTGTTCAGCAACATCAGCATGAGGTGCTGATGACAGGGAGAAAACTCTCACTGAAGTCCCGCTGGGGCAGCACGACTTGCAGTCTGAACATTAACGCAGGTCGCACACAAACTCTGCATGAGTGGCTGATTTTCTGTGGTCTCAGATTCAGGGGCAGACAAGGGCATTTCTGATACGCACAGGCACAGAATACTTAATCAGAAAATTAACATTTTCAGCTTCTATCCTTCATAATAAGATTAGATAAAAATTGAAAGACATATTGATAGCTAATTACCGTTTCCTCATTGATAAATAGAGGAACTAGAAAAGCACTCAGGGAGCGCAGACCTCCGCCAGAGCCACAGTCCTCAACCATATTGTGATTTTCATCATAAATATGAGTCCTACCTTTATTTCATGTAAATATTTAGATTCCTTGACCATGAAAACATACCATTAGCAATTGGATTTATAATGATATCTATTTTAGTTCAGTAGTTATTCACAAAAATCACATTTTTCATCATGGTGGATCCAGACACTGATCCGGATCACTCCCAAAATCTAATAATTTGTTCTTTTTCCCAATCTAGACATTTCCTGTAAATTTCATGGAAATCCATCCATAACCTTTTGAGATATGCTGCCAACAGAGAAACAAACAAACAAACAAACTGACACCAGCAATAGTATAACTTCCTTGGCGGAGGTAATAATCATCACAGCACACAGAATTGTTTGTTGTGGTTGATTAATCTAATGTGCAAGGTCACACTTTCTAAAGCACGCAAATAAACTGCAGAGATTTATCAAAATCTTGTAAAATACAAATACCTCAAATTAATTGAATAATAATGGAAAATAATTCAGTGATCTTGTAATGTTTACTACTGAGTTTTCATGATTGTGCAAAACAGTTATTTTAATTAAAACTTGATTAACTGCCCAGCTCTACTGCTGAACATATCTGTGACTGAAGCAGATTCAAGTGGTTTGATTTAAGAGAACAGAGAGGCAGTCTGGCTGCTGTGGGCTTCATGTTATTTTAAACACTTGGCAGTTCTTAAAACAACTTTGGAAACTTGATCCATCATCAGAGATGACTCAGAGAGCCTCAGGTGTATCTAAGAATCAAGCTGTCTTTAAATCCTACACGAGCTAAAGTTATTCTCATATTCAGGTTCAATTTCATGTGTGGGGAGAAGACTGGGAGCCCTGCAGACTGTTTGCTGCCCACGAATAGAACAAGCGGGCAGGTTTGTATACGAGAGAGCTCGATTAAGACGGGGAATGTCAGCCAGGCATGAATAGACGGTCTCATGGGTTTACCACAGAGGGGAGGCCTCAAGGTGGGGAGGGATGAGAGGGAGGGGGAATATTTAGGAAGGGGAGGAGGTGAGGAAATGAGAAAGGGCTGATGGTGCAAAGAAAGAGTCTCATTCATCTGCAGCAGCAGATCCTGCGAAGGTGGTCGCCAACCTGGGGCAGGTACACCATGAATAGAGGCTTATAAGAAATGGAGGTCAGCCTCTAAAAACAAAAATGTGAGTTTGAATGAGACAGAAAATTCTTCAGTACTTTCGCACGAGAATTCAATCCAGGACTGGTCTTTAAAAGAAGCTGAAAAAATGTCTTCTTAAAAAACTGACCCTCGATTCAGGAACACTAGCTAACTACAGGTCTGTATCAAACCTTCTAACTGCAGCCTATGTCAAACCTTCTAAATAAAGGCCTAAATCAAACACTCAGACAACAGGCCTTTATCAAGCATTCTAACTAAAGGCCTATATCAAGCATTCTGACGACAGGCCTTTATCAAGCATTCTAACTAAAGGCCTTTATCAAGCATTCTAACTACAGGCATATATCAAGCATTCTCAGTACAGGCCTATATCAAACAATCTCACTACAGGCCTATGCCAAACCTTTTAACTACAGGCCTATATCAAACCTTATAACTACAGGTCTATATCAAATTTCTGACTACAGGCCTATATCAAATTTACTGATTACAGGCCTTAATCAAACATTCCTTTTACCTGAAAGATCCTGGAGAAAGTCGTGGCTAATCAGCTGTGCAACTTGCTTCAAGACAACAGCCTGCTTGAGGACTTTCAGTCAGGATTTAGAGCTCACACACAGAGACTGTTCTAGTTAAAGTAACCAACGATCTACTCTCAGCTTCAGATTAGGGACTTCTCTCTGTACTTGTTTTGTTAGATCTTAGCGCATTAATGTAGATATTAGCATGGTCTCTCTATCCATGGTGATACATCTATAGTAACTATTTTCATCACCTCATAGGCATGAGGTCTCTCTTGAAAATGGGATGTCACATCTTAAGAGGTCGACCTTTAATACATTTATACCTAACAGAGACAAATATAGTAGGGATGCAGTTGTGATCTGGGCACTCATGAGTTCATCACTACCATAAATTCTTATTTTTAGTCAGACTATCATTAATTAAACTTCTATAAAATTATCACCACAATCATACAGACATGAGGACCCTCCTGAAAACAAGTGTAGCATCTCAAGAGGCTAACCTCTAATAAATTAGACGACAGGTCCATGGTTCATGGATCTGTCATTATCTTTACTTCTTACTTTAGTCCACTTGTCTCCTCTTACCTTCCTTCCTTCACCCTCACATCCAACACAGCATCATGTGGATTTGCTGTTCATCATGAGACTGGGATCCACATTCAAGATTTTCTGCTGCTTAACAGAAGGTTTTTTCTTGAGCCATGATGGAAGGATTCATGATTGGCTATTTGGATTCATGTTGGGTGTTGGATGTATACATTTGTATATGTATACGTGTATTTTATATATGTATATATGTACCTATGCATATGTGTATCAATAAAAGGAAGAGTTTTATGCTCTATTGTAAAGTGTCTTGAGATAACACTTGTTATGAATTAGTGCCATACAAATAAAGATTGATTGACTGAACACAAAACGAAGGTATATCATACAAATGTGCCAAAAAATCCTATAAATTGTCTAAAATATCAGCAAAATGTACAACCACCATGGTGTTTTACCTTACCATCACTTAATGTTCACTTCTATCCATCAAAATTGTAATCTATTTAAGAATAAAACCTTGTTTTTCTTTATTCGTATCTGTTTCTAACACAAATAGACTGTAACAATGAAAAGAGAAGTTCAGTTTAAGTGAAGTAAACTTTGAGCTCCTGACTCAAAATATCTGTAAAGTATTGGCAATGATGGCTGATGCAATCATTATGCCAATGTTTTTCACTGAATCTCTTCAATGAAAAACGGAAATAGGAGGCCTTAGATTTTTATAAAAACCCTGATTCACTACAACAACAGATGCTAAAAGTCATCATTTAACACAGTCACTCTCTGCACCCTAACACCTGCATCAGGCCCGAGGGAAATGATCAGACACACGGTGAGTTTATTTAAGCAGCTGGACACAAAGCTACTCAAGGTCATCAAAGGTCACCTGAAACTGGGGATGTGCATGACCAGCCAGCTGAACCAATCAGCTTTGATAAAAGAGGACAGATTAAAAGTCTGTCAAACTCATCATTTATCAACACTGGCCCAAAATCTCAGTCAAATACTCAGTCTAGACTGTAATAGTCCCCCAAGACCATCGAGCCCCACATTCTGCCTCACTGCTGAAACGTTAAGGGGTGATGTCAGTACAGCACACTGACTGAATGCAAGCACTACTCTAAGCGTGTTTATCACAATAATCCACAGAGGGTTTAGAAATATGGGCACACAGGTACGTCAGGTGTTGGCCAAAGACACATCCCTCATATCTTTATGCAGATATTTTGATTTGTTTGAACAGAACGACGAGGTCTGTAACATCAGCCCTCCAGAATGCCCCATTACCTGCTAATTTATGTCCTCGTTATAACCCCTGGACTGACTGCAGGGGTAGAAGGTATTTCCCCCTCCTGTATTTCCCAGCATGCACTGGGCCATGGCTCTCTGAGGGCGAGGACAGAGAACAGACAGGCGATCTGTTCCAAAAAGCACACAGAGAAGACGCTGTTCGCCGACTTATGGCTCCTATTTTCAGCCTGAGTGGACGCAGTGTTCGGTGCACACGCTGGCTCCGGCTCGCCCTCATAAATCTAATCAAAACTGACGGCAGATATGAAGCAAATCTGCTTATAACACTCTGCACCTAAAAAAATACCCCTCAAATCCTCTTTGTTGGGTAACATGATACAGTAATCTCAGTCACACTGCAATCCAATATCAGCAACACGAACCAGGCAAACGGCTGCTTTTCCATACCAAATCTACAAATCAAAAATCATTTATAAATATTTAAAGACAGAGTGATATCAAATAGAAGATCAGCAATAACCTGATGATCTAAACCCCTGCTTGTTCTGATTATGAATACATTTTTTCAAGATACAAGTTTCAGGGTGGCTTTACTGCCAATCCTGCAATACATGTCCACATAAAGAGGACCAAATTACGATACTCAAAGGCCCACGGTGTTACATTACGTATAAATAATAAACGTCGGTACAAAAATAAGAATACAAGTATCGAATAAAAAGAGCAAATCAAATAAAAATATCAAAGTAAAAAAAACAAAAGTAAACAGTAGTGTGCTGCATAACGTGGCTTTAACATTAAACTCAGACACACCAGTTTCTGTTTGGTTTTTGATTTTGTGGTTAATGCATAAAGTCTATGCTGCTTTAATTTAAGCTTTATAATCAAAGGTCAAAGTTTGCCTCCATTTATTTTTTTTGTGGTTAAAAGGGTCAATATAATAACCTTTTCAATCAGCGTCTCATGTCATTCTAACATACTGTTTGTGTTTGTTTGAGGAAAAATTGAAATACTGATCAAATAAATTAAACTAAACAAATATAATTATGACATATTAACATTGATGCTCTGAGCCAGTTAATATGCACAGCTAGTGGTGTGCGATATGACGACATTAAATCATTAAGGATTATAACGTGGGGATGATCTCATAAAGCAGAAAGATCGTCAGATCGTCTGTGTGGGCGCAGAGACTTTGACTCGCACCGAACTAACCAATCATAGCACATTACGCACAGTGCATAGTGGGATCTCCTGTTTGGTTATGTAGCGTGAAGCCATGGTGGAAAGAGAAAAGGAGATAAAAGCTTGAAGATGTCTGAACAAAAATCTGTTCTAAAGCAGCTGTATTATTCACTCAGATTATAGACATTGCAGTTTGATAACATTTGTTCTAAATTGTTGCACTTTAAGAGATAACCAGTGACTAAAGTTTGCATTTATTTTTCACACCTTTAATAAGCTATTTGGTGTGTTTAGTTTTTATGTTACAGAAGTGCACTTTATTGTTGTTCATAACCTTTTATTTTTACATTTATTGCACATTTTTATAAAAACTGCACTATTTAAATTAAAACCTGTTCAGAAAGTTTCTTTGGCTTAAATTGTCTTTTGTATCCTTTTAGGGTTTTACATGTTTTATATGTTAAACATAGGGAAAATGGTCAAACATGCAAATTAGTCTAGAAAAATCAACATAAAAAAGAACTGTGATAAAATCGTGATTGTGGTTTTATTTTTA
Organism: Scarus forsteni; assembly: GCA_036419115.1. NCBI lineage: Eukaryota > Metazoa > Chordata > Actinopteri > Labriformes > Labridae > Scarus > Scarus forsteni. The sequence goes on from JAZDUH010000177.1 coordinate 1,181,993, forward strand.
AAAAATCGTGATATGATATTTTTGCCATATCGCCCACCACTATGCACAGCCCTTAATTCAACAAATAACATAATTATGGGTAAGGTGGTCTACATTTGTGATATTTCCTGATGACAGCACGTCTTTTCCATTTAACATCATTTCAACAGCTGATGGTTCTGAAATGTGTCATCGCTGAAAAAAAGGAATAGAGCAGTCAAAACTGTGAGCAAACTCCTACAGATGAAGTGTCACAGGAGCAGAGTCCAAAGCTAACATATCCATGCTTTAACAGAATTCCTCACTTCTATTTTTATTTACAAGTACAAAAAGAGTAGGGACAATGTTTTAAGGATAATAATTGAAAGATATTTCCATTCAAGTCTGCAAACACCTGACAAGTGATTGTACATTTGGAGAATCTCCTGGATCAGGTATTTTGGCCTTCCTGCATTCTTAGGAACCGCACCATCGACAACATTACCTTTAATGTATCAAACTACTGCTAACTACTAATTTTTTGAGGCTTTAGATTCAGCAGAATCCATATCCACACACGTGGACATGTGACAGTCAAAAGTATAAAAGTACACTGCAATAAATAATAAATGGCCCAATTATGTTGCATACAGCTATTTCTGTCCATTAAATTGAGTTTAATTGATGTTTACTTTGTGTTATGACTTGCAGATAAGCAGAAGAGATGGGAAGAAGCAGCCTTAATTTTTTTTACCTTATTTGTAACAGAAATTTGACCTCATCTTTCTTCTGAATATTTTACTAAATTAGAAAAACGTAGCAGAATAATCATCCTTCTCATTTTATAAAATTACTAAGATTTTAAGAACATCAACTGCATCTTTTAAAGAAACATGAAGAGATGAAGCTCTGCAGAGAGAAAACAGAGTCAGAAATGAGACTAAATTAGTGGCGTAAAGTTGGAAATCTAGCCAAAAGTTAACGAATTGTCCCAAATATACAAACCAAAGGTGTTGAAGTATGTGGGGACCTACTTTCTCGTAGTAAACCCACCAGAGAATAAGACTCCAAAACAGGAGCAGAGTCATCAATCAGCCAAATAAGCTGCAGAATAATGAAGCTCATTCCTGCAGATCGTAAACAAACTCTCAGCGTGACCCCCGCAGCCTTACAGTGACCTCTACCTCACACTCCAACACAATCCACCTATTGTCTGTTACTATTTACACTCACCAGCCCCCTCCAAAATAAACCAAGCTCTAAACTTTGGTTCAAACCATTGACCAGGGACCTGCAATTACCACATATATATTAAAGTGTAAAAACTGAACCAAATAAATATCAGAGTTAAATGCACCTATAACGCTGTTTAAGTATAGGGAAAAAAAGCAAAAGTCTTTTATAATGCTCTCTAAATAAATCATGATAATACCGGTGTATGTATTAAGCCATAAACACACCTTATAACGTATTATATTTTGCATAAAGCCATCAGAAATTAAGTTAAATCGTTAAACTGTAAAAATAGCACTGTTAAGATGCTCCTATTTGCCTCCTTGTACAAATATGGTCATCTCCCTCCAAAAATACAGTAATGGTTCAATACGTTGATGGGAATCAGTCAAAAGGCCAAACCAGGTGTCGTGTTTGTCCCTGTCTTCACAGAGAGAAGGTTATGTTACAGATATGACAGCAAACAACAGCCTGACATGATCTGCAGTGAACTGGTATTAACCAAACATGTGAAGGAAAGAGATTATACGTCCACATGTCATGCATCTCTGTAATCAATCATTTGCTTTATGACCACAGAGAAAGCACACAAACTCTTCCAGAACACACCATGTGAGTATATTTAAGATCTGTGGGAACTTTCTCAGACAGAAAAACCTCCTGATGACTTCCAGACCCGCCCTGGTTCTTATCAGCTCCACATTTCTGTTTCTTTAGCATCAGAGAGCTCCGAGGAGGCTCCAACAGAAATGGAGCTGAAACCTCGACGTGGAAGGACGTCAGGCAGCAGTTCAAACATGGACGCCGTTCATGCTACACCTGTACGCAGTGACACGACTTCGAGCCAACAACTTTAGAATCAAACAACAAAGAGCAGGACAGAGAAGAGAGAATCATCTATAAACCTGAAAGGAGTGGAGCTTTTTCCCTGTTAATGGACATACTGGAAATACAAATACACAACTCTACAGTTGAGACAAAGAGCGAGTCAGAGCGAGGACCTAAAACCTCAGTCCAGGCTGACTCTGCACACCCTTACATCTCCACAGGAGCATCAGGCTCTCTGCAGGTTCATCCATCCTCACTAAGTCCAGACAGCAGAACACCTGAAGGCCTCACCTGGAACACCTCCTCGTCCAGGAGCCGCGTGCCGAACACGGTGATGCCTTTAGCGTCGATGGAGGCATGGTCACTCCTGAGCAGGGGTTTGACGATCTTCTTCTTACAGTCCACGATGATGGTGACCGTCTTCTTCTCCACGCTGATGGCCACGCGGTGCCACCTGGTCAAGCACAAACACACACAGCGAGGAGTCAGGGTCAGTGAGTGTGCTGTTAAATCACAGAAGGACTTAAGTTACTGCGGGGCACAAAGGCCGCCTGGAGGCCGCCATCAGACCGTGATGTAACGTAATCAACTCAAAACAATGAAGACTTTGTGGAGGGAGAGTTTTCCCAATAAAACAATGACTGGAGGCCGTTTCTGCTGTTTGTTTATATTTCAAAGGAACTTTTTCAGCATCCAATCAGAGGAAAAAAACTGATCCACTGAGGCTGACCACAAACACTCGATCATTTTAGTTTCAACCCATATTTTGACTCAACAACAGAAATGAGATCATTTAACATAAATTCATACCTTTAGTCAATTGGTCCCATTTTAATGGCAGCTCGTCTTGATGCTGATATACAAGTCAACATCATTCCTCTTTAGGTTATATTCATTAATATTAGATTGATCTCTCTGTCCATGGTTGTATTTATTATTCATCTATAGTAATTTTCTTTATGGCCGCACAGACATCCCTCTGAATCAATCCTCTGAAAATGGGATTCCACATCTCAAGAGACTTACCTTTAATTCATTTATATTCAACAAATACGGTGCTTTATAAATACGGACTGTTTAACTGAATCTATATCCAGCAGAGACAAATGAGACAAGGACAGATTATGATCTGGGCTTCCATGGTTTTGTCTCTGCCTGGATGGTTGTATGTGTACATACATGAACATTTATTAATGTGCAATAGGGCCCGCCCAATGTGAATCTTTTTACCAATATCAATATTTGAAAGAAAAAAAAACTGACGAAAGACAAATCGGCTGATTAATTAAAAAAACATCTAAATGATTTTTGGTCGCAAAAAACTTCCAACAATGCATTTATGAATTACAGGGAGAACATTTTGCTGTTTTACAATACTTTGTCCCTTAGTATTTTTCAGTTTCACCACACAGAGGAATTTTCAAGTCCAAAAACATGCAGACATTAAATCTGAAATTAATTACATAACCTTAAAAAAGAGTCACTCTTTATATTGTACTTTTTGTTGATGAAAATAAAAAGAAGGTAGGTTATAGTACAGGCAGAACAACTTAAAAAGTTGTAAATGGGTAACTGTGAGAGGAAAGCGACAAAATTCTTTTCATAGAGCAAAGAATTTTCAAGTACAAAATAAAATAGTGGGCATAACTGCAGTCAACTCCTGCAAAATAACATATATAACCGTATTTTAAATGTAAATATATAGATGAATTATGAACTCTATCTTGTCACATCTGCAGTTCAGTCCAGCAGTCCTCATTAGTGCATCAGAAGTAGGTTTTGGTGCAGGTAGAAACACTTTTTTTTATAGCAAACATGAGGTAACATGTGAAAAAACAAAATATTTGTGGGACAGTGCACAAATTGCACACACTTATTTAAACAGGCCTGATTAAAGTTCCCACCTATGGTAAAGGCTCTCCTGGATGAGTCCCCCCCCGCAGCAGGCTGAGGACGTCGTAGAGCTCCGAGGGAGCTATGCTAACGTGACCATAGTTAGCTCGCTAGTATAGTTAGCTAGCTAGCTAGTTAGCTCAACTGTAGCATCGGGGGACAAGCGGGTGAAGCCTGGTTTCCGTAACAACAACACAGAACAGTCATGTATTAACTGATCTCCTGCCATCAGAAGGTCCAATTCATCATTGATTTGCAAAATGCCGGTGTGTGAGGCTGCTTCTGTAGCAGAGCAGAGAGCCCGGTGCTCTCGCTATGTCCAGCGGTATACTGTGCATTCGCTGAAAGTCACTTTTTATGTTGGACCTGCAGGCAAGAACAACATTCAGCAGCTCTGTGTGAGTGTAGGTGAGTTTTGCCCCATGCACTCATCATCCACACAAACAGAATCAGTACAGAGCTCAGAGCCGCTACAACAACACGCACTGCCATCTTACGTAACGTAATCATTCTGCGCAGCTTAGACAACGAACAGCGTTTACTGTTTTATGGGAAAGTAAGAATATATCAGTGTTACATCAGCAACTCTGTAGGATGTTGAATTTTTTAAAAAGGGCCTTAATCTGCTGATTTAATCAGCTGGCCGAAGTATCGGTCGGGCTCTAGTGTGTACATGTATATATGCGTCTATCTGTATCTATAAAGAAGAGTTTGTCTTCATCCTGCTCTGTTGTAAAGAGCCTTCAGATAACACTTGTATCACCATGTAGAGCGCTCCGGAGAGCAAGCCTCTGTTCTGGGTAAGGGATCAGCGTAAGACGTGGGAGTGTTGAGGGTATTTTTTGATTGACGTTGGCCCTAAATGTAAAGGGTTAACTGGGGTCACACGTGAGTCCCACACCTCCCTCGCCTTTGGACCGTTTGCCTGTGCACTTAAAGGCTATTGCATACCAGGCGGCAGTGGAACACATTCTTGCCCCCACACTCTGGCCCTGTTTAACACGGGATTACACTCATTAAACTCCAAACTTAATCCTCCTTCTGGGTTACTCGGCATGACAGACATGGTGAACATTGTGGAAAGTGTGTGTCAGGATCCAGGAAGGCCTGCCCTGGCAGAGCAGGAGACATACAGTCAAAACATTGTTCTGAGGTGGAAGATGAGACCTGGCACCGCAAAAGCTAAAAATGGACCAAGAAGAGGCCTTTATTTACTCATAAAAATACATTGGCCTGAGATTACGCTGAAACATCCTCAGGTAGCCTATATCGCAGAAGAATAACTCCTCCCTGAATCTTACAGACACATTCCTGGGGAGTCAATGGAGCTTAGAGAGAGAAACGTGCAGCTTTCGGTGGCTTAGCGCCACAGCAGGAAGGATTACCCCTCACCTTATATGACAAATGTCGGTTTAAAGTGTTTCTCAAACTTTTAAAGTGAATTATGATGGGAGGAAAGGTGACATTGTATTTGAAAAGGCAAGTGTAAACACAATCTTTAGAAAATCCTGTTTAAAGAGCTTAAACTCGTTCAAACTGTCGGTATTCAGTGTAACAAATCCTCCGTCAGTATCAGCACGGAGCGAGCGGCTCGGGAACAATGAACAACCAAACACACACTGAGAGGTAGGCACCAGGGGAGGGGGACGCTGCTCGCTGCTGAGTCAATTAATGCTGATATTGTGCACAATATTCTTTTCATGCCAACTTCAAGGGGCTTCTGGGAAAAGCAGCTGTTTTGAGCCAGCTCACGGTTCGAGCTCTGCCGTTTGGATGTAAGGCTGAACTGTGCGCTGTCATGTCATCATAAATATTCAGATGTTTTCACAACCTGCCTGAAGACAGGAGATAAAAAAAGAGCTTTTCTGCTAATTCTGGCATTTTATCAGTACAAAGATGCACAGTGCTGAAACAGGACATAGCTTACTTCTGCCTTCAAGTAGATTACAAATAAATGAACATAAAAACATGACATAATTTGTAGGGATGTACGATGTTATCGGCATGACATCAGTTTTACTTTGTTAAAACATGTTGGCCCTACATATATATCCCATATATGACTGTAATATTAGCATATATACAAATACACATTGATTGTTTACACCATCATCATGCAATGTCCACTTCAAAAGTAGATCAAAAGTACCATTTATTGAAGAATTAAATGTTGTTTTCCCAACATAAACAGGCTGTTACCATCAGAGGAAGACAATTTTAGTTCAGTGATTCACATTTTTGATCCTTGCAAGAAATTACAAAATACTGCTAGTAGACTTTTTTTCTTTGAATCTGTTTTATATGCATAACCAAAAACATTTGTTAAAAAAGAAGAGAACTCTCGTGGATAAAGGGAAGTGAAATAGCAAATACATTCATTGTCTTCAGAATGCGTGAGAGCTGAAGCATTCCTATTATCAAAGTTTTATTTGCCTTGTGTCTTTGGTTGAATCGTGAGTCACAGGCATACTCAGCGCTCTGTTAGTGATGATAAGGTTAGAGTGACTGTCAAAGCTGCCCATCCCTACGTAAATCATGTTGATTAAAATCAATAAAAGCCCGAATTAAATGAGCTTTGATTCTTGACAAACAGGGCAGCAGAAAGGCTTGGGAGTTAGCAGCTTCTGAATTTTTCCCATCTTTGTTTTTAGGTTCAGATTCTGTAAATCAGAGCCACCAGGAGACGACAGGTGGAGAGCAAAGAGTGTAAAATAATTCACAGTCATCTCCACACTCTTTGTTTGTTTTTGTCTTACACCGAGGACTCATTACGTGTAAATTCACCATGAAACTGAGTAATTATGAAGTACATATTTCCCAGTGTTAATAACGGTTATAAAAAGGAAACTTGTGTCTGAATTTGTTCTTCCTCTCTGTTCACATCAGGCCTTCATGTGTGAACCTCCACCGAGAGCCCGGCTGGAAGACGGTTGGTCACGCTCTCGTCAGATTGGACCAAAGAACGCCAACATGGCCACTGTATTGTTGGAGGACTTATCCGCTCCTCTGTATCTGGATATCTGCTCCCACTTTAAAGCTCATTTAAGGTCACATAAATATTGTGCTCGGGTTGTGACTTCCTTTAAAAGCTGAGAAAATATTTACACGTTCAACAAGCAAACTTAGATAACAAAAGGAGTCAATATAAATACAATCAAATGATCTTTTCCCAGCATCCTCTCTGTTTATTCGTCCCCTCTCGCCCCCTGCATGTCAGCTCAGTGGGAGACCTTCAGGACTTGAACCTGAGAGCAGATGATCAGGTTTATGCTCAGAGGCTTCTGGTTGGGCGACGGCACCCAAGGAGGTGAAACAGGAAGTGAAGGACGGCCCCCTTTCCCTCCTTTACCCCCGCTCTAAAATAACAGAGGCAGTGAGTTCATGGATGAGGTCAGCTCGCCCATAGCAGTCCCCGCTGTGCCCCAATAATCCAGTGTCTCCTCGTCTCTGACCTGTCTCTGTGCCGCGGACCCCCGAGGAGACGGATAATCCGGTCAGGAGCACCTGCAGAGCAACTCTGGGAAGATCGAGGTTGTTTTCTTTCTTTACCGTCAAGGGAGAGCAAACCAAAATCTGAATTTATGGAAATGTTTGGCTGTCTATAGCAACAACATTTGGTCTAAGGTCATTCAGAAGCCTTTAAATGACACCACATTGGCTGTGGTGGAGTTCTTTGAATTCTGTACTTTCTACATTGAGGAGACCTCAGTCGAAGCTGGTTGGTGTTTTTTGAGCTCACTTGTTTCTGCAGTTTTCCCTTTTCTTTTTGCACAGAAGCAGAACCTTAATCAACTGCCCCTCTTAATCAGCCCTGACCGTGAGTGTAAAGGTCTCATGACAAAGGATGTTGGAGGATTTGACTCACTTTCCGTCGGCGAGGTTGAGGCCCCTGAATAGAGGGTAGTCCTCTGGTGCTGGTTTGCCAGTCTGATCCTCATACAGGAAGACGGGGGAGCGTCCCACCTCCACGCCCAGCTGCTGGACTCCCAGCTGGTTGTAGATGGAGAGCAGGAAGGACTGGAGGCCGGACTTTGGGCGCACTGTGGTCAGGATGGAGAAGTCCTCAGGGAAAACACCTCCTGCATGGCCACAAAATGAGGAATGGAAAAGAAAGGTGATGGTCAGAGTGATGGGTCAACTGTTTTTGCCCGAGGCACACCAAACACCAAACCAAGATCTCGAGGCACATAATTATATTGATACAAAATAGTCTCTTAAATGCATGGGATGAAATCTGTCGAATGATTTATTCTCACAAATAAAACATACAGACTGTATAACTAATGAAATAATTATTCACAAAACAATCCCAAGTATGCAGCATTGGAAACTCAGTTCTTATTTTGGTTTAGGTGTTTTAAAACCCTGTGGTTTCCAAGGCTCACCAAACTGTCCCCTCGGCTCACCATCTGAGAATCAGTGGATTAGACAGGGTGGAGAAAGACACCTTACATGAATTGGCCTCTTCTATTAGTTCATTAGAATTGTGCCTACAGTCTTGTTTAAAGCTACCAACATCAGAAGTCTACAAGGTTAATGCAGATGTTATTTTAAGTTAAAAGAAAAGGGGGATTTAGAGCTAGAAATGCACAATAATAAATTGGCAATAACTATAAAGTTTTACAAGTCAAAGTCAAAAGTAAATCAAATCAAATAACTGGATTTTTGACAACGGTGTTCAGAAAAAGGAGTAAAAAGTCACAGTAACTTGCTTGTTTTTCAAATATTTAATGTATAAAACAATAAACTTTTTTGTTTTAATGATCAGCACCACTTAAAAATAAATAGCTGTCAAAACAGAAGACAGGAGCAAAGCAAAGGGGTGAAGTCGAGCAAAGACTGTGTCATTTCAACACAGTTTTTTTTTACTGCTTTCAGTGACCATCAGCAGCCATTTCAACACAGTTTGAACCTGAGCATCGAGCTGATCGACTGCCTTTAAATGGCGGAGTGGATTTCATCCCCTTTGTATGTTGGTTGTTGTGCTGTGTGCGCAGAGACACAACAGCAGATCACGACAGGTGGGAAGGATTTTCTGACGTTTCATCTTCTGATCATACTGTGTGCTGATCCTTACTTTTTTTATGATATGTCAGATAAAGTGGATGTCGTGTGACAGGTCTTCTCCCCTTTGTAAAACTTCAGTTATATTCAAAAAAAAAAAAAAAAAAGAATTTTCTTACCGGGGAATAGCTGCGTGGTGGGGGCGCTGATCTGGACCTCCTTGGTGACTCTGAAAGCTGCGTCTGGCTGTGATGCTCTTCTGTTTGTGCAAAATCCTGATGTTTTCGTCACTCCTTCGGGGTAATTTTGAAATTCTAATACTTTTAGCACATCCACTGGCTCTGCTGATTAGATGGAGCAAACAAAGCAGCAGTTAGTACACTGTAACAGAAAACACATTTTTAAACAAATCTAATGATTCAATGCTCTTTTGGTTTGTATGTAAAATAAGTTAAACTTAAAAATGCATGCATCGTTCTGATTCATAAAGATAAGTGCACAGTCCATGACATTAATGATGATCATTTTACAACCAATATATCAAACCCCAAAGCAGCTTCACTGAGTGACGTCACAGTGGCACATTTTTAGCAAATGTGGCGCTTTTAAGGGGAGTTTGGACAAAAAAATTCAAGGCGGCTTGATTTGACATTAAGTTAGTAATCTGCGCTAAATTCTGAGATATTTTTCAGCATTTTTTAACAATTTCCAGCACATCTTTACATCTTAAACAGGGTATATACAGGAATCCTGAAGTCAATGTCACAACCTTTTCAAGACTTTTCAATACCATGTAAATATTTTTTAATACTAATAACTCACGAGTCGTGACTACTTTGTGCATACCAGTTTACCTCAATGACAACTTATCTCAGCAATTTCAGTTTGCGATGGAATAATTACACCACCATCATACAACAGAATTCAAATTCAAAAGGCTGCTGGGGGGAATGAATCAAATGGAAGTTTATTAAAACACACAAACAATGGTTTACTGCATAACGTAGCTAGTATAAATGCCTATGCTCGTATGTATAGACAATTAATTGTACAATTTGACATGAGATGTTTCGAGCGGTGCTGTAACGTTGCTGCCAGTACAGAAACCAGCGATTGAGCGCTGCCGCTCTCTGTGCTTAACGGCGGTGTTATGGCTAGCGCCTGGCATGTGGGACTTGAGAGAGCTGATTCCCATCGACAACACACTTTCACTATTTTTGCATAGTTCACAATATGCATCGTAGACATTACCTGAGACAGGCTTCAGCCATGCTTTGATTTCGGGCATATCCAGCTACGACTCTGAGAACTTGCACTTCCCCATTTTTGATTAGGTTCCCCCCTTGTTCTGGGACTTCCGGATGGGCGGATCAATACTGCAGTATTAATACTTCGCTAGTCACATGCTACTTATTTAGTACGATTTTTTTCACATGATTTTTTTAGGAAGTATTTATCGATTTTTTACAAGGTTTTGCTGCATCATTTCTGAATGTTTTCAGTGCTTGTTTTCAGTGTTTTTGTGAATAAACTGCGTCGAAGCTGGCCCATGCCACATGACTGAATCAAAGACGTGTCGTTAAAATCGAGCGCACCCCTGACAGCGTCAGTGGTGCAGAGAGTGTCATATGACATAAGGGATGTTTGATAGGCATTCTGGGGGCTCCCAGACATTCAAAATGTCATTTGTGTCTATGATTCTCTGGCTCTAGTCGTCATAAAAAAATATGAACTCTCATTGGCTATCAATTCACAAGCTTTCACTATGTTTTGGGACTCTGGACAGCTACAAAATTCAATACCGACACCAAGTCAATTCAATATTTTTTAAAGCTTTTCAAGGGTCTTAATTTCCCAAAATGTATTTCACAACTTTCACAACTTTTCAAGACCCCGCAGATACCCTGTTTAAAACAATCTCAAGACTTGCTAAAGCCTGTCCATGCCAGACTGGATCCTGATGTAGGTATCGCTGCCAAACAAAAGCAACCAAACATCCATCCAAGTGTCATGAGACTCCCTAAAAACACTTGACACACCGACTCCATTTCAGAAAACACACATCTCAATATCTTCAAAACGTTTTCAATGGTTTTATGAACATATCTGACAGGAACCGTCTCCGTCAAGGACACCAAAGAACAAAATGAACAATGTTCTACCTGAGGGCTGCCTCTGTGACACCTGGATAGGTTTACGTTGATAAGGGTCACCAGACGCTCTGTTCTCTTCGATCTGATCTGCTCTACATAAAGGAGCCAGTGTGGCCCGATGGGACCAAATTATGCTTTTTCATCCAAACACCCGCTCAGACGAAAACATTAGCCCAAGTTAAATAAAGGGGGAAACCAAAGTGCTGCAGTTTGGTTGATCCCCTGATACTGGGTGGATTTCCTCTTATTAATGATATGATAGAGAAACTCAAACCAGCAGTAGTTTATTCTGTACATGTTTAGTCATCTTGATGAGTATTGTGAAGCAGCTCAGTCTGACATGTTCTGCAGTAAATAATCAAATATGAAAGGGTCTATAGAAGCCGTAAGCAGTTTAATACTTCCATTTGCAGCATGTCCCTCCTTTGGCAAAAAAGCATTTATGTATGAAAGATTTGTCACCAACATAATGATGAAGCATGGCCGTCACACCTGGGCCTTCATCAAACAGGTAAAATGTGCAACACAACAAAAAAAAAGTGCTTTTTGACTTTTTTAATGTGTTGATTTGAAGAGTTCATACAGCCACAACACTTTTATTGCTATTAATCACACATGCAACCCTAATAAAACATCAAATAAAACATTAAACTGCTGATTTATGATATTGAGATGGCATGATCAGGCTTTTGCAGCCACTATCAATCACCCTTCAATCAGATCAGCCCATTCTGATCAATAACACTGATCATATTTAGTGTTTTCTTATCTTACGGAGAAATATTTGCACATAAGCACAAAGGTAAGTGGATGTGACCTTTCCCATAAGTTTTTTTACTCCTCCGTTCAAAGCTCCTATGATGCTGCCTATCACCTAAGTTTAAATATTTCCCTCATTTGCTACTTTAACAATAACATGTCTGTGCACAAGCTTTTAAACACAGGCACAGATGATTTATTATTATTTATTTATATTGGATCCCAATAGTTGTCACCATGGGAACACATTTATTCCTGGTGTCCATACAGAAAACAATAACACTTAGCATGCAAGACTGATTAAATATCAGTGATTAAACAATGATAAAAATAGAAAAGAAACATCATTACACAATAAAAGTTTTTTAAAAAATCACAATATCATGATGACATTCATAGATGGTTAGAATAAAGTAAGAACTAATTAAACCTGATGATTCTGTTGGAAACTACTGAAATGATTAACATTCATACAAGCTCTTAGATAATTAACTGATGTCACCATCAGGGCCATTAAGCACATCACAGCCTCACAACGTCGCCTCGTTCAGCTGGGCCGTTAACTTTTATCTCACTCTGATGAGACTGTAAAACTGAGAAGATGCCGCGTGTATTTATGTTTTAACCACAGGTGATCATATCAGTGACCTCACACGTGATTCAAATCAAACCATGGTGGTGTTATACATGTGACTTATCGAAACAAGATCAGTCTGAACATGTGATCCCACTTCCTTCCCTGTCTGAGTAAACAGACGTGTGTTGGCAGAGGTGATGTGCTGTACCTGTGCAGGTGTTAGTGGGATTTCTTCATGCTGACTTGATAATGAGTTTCCAAGCTGCTTGGTTGGCTAGTTAAGTTTATTTATTTGGAGAAGGCAGTGTGTAATCAGGCTGACTTCCATCCATAGTTCCCACAGAGGTGACAGATGATGTCAAATAATCAGATTTTTATAGTAAATAATGAAAAATTAACTTTCACATCCAATATTTGAAACGTGGCTTTAGCTGGACCATTAAATAATGTCCTCTAACTGAAGTGCACACATGCAACAGCAAACCAAACTCCACGTTATCAAAATGTGCTGGTCCGTCCCTCATCTGTCAGCTGTCATCAGGCAAAAGAAGATGTCTGGCAACCAATCACAGGTTGACAAATAGAGACAAGCAAACAATCACACGCTGATCAGGAAGTCAGTCCAGTAACCGTCTTTCTGTGAGACACGACCTGCTACAGCCCTGCTCTGGTCCAGCTTTGAGAAGTTTAACTCAGAATATAACAGGACTGACACAATAAATGAACCGTCCAACTCTATGTGAAAAAAACTCTGCAAACACTCAGCTAGTCCTTTTGGCCTCCCTGCTCACTTAATGGAAGTATCCTGCAAATAAGGGATGCACAATTTTATCAGTTTGATATCAGTATCGTCGAACATCAGCCTAAAAATGTAAGTCTCCGTATCTGCTGATAGTAAACTTTAAGCACATATGTCAGCCACATATATTGGCCATGTATGAGCAAATTACACAAATGTATCACATTGATGCACCTTCTCATCACTGCAGGGGTGCATTTAAAAATCAAGGGTTTCATTTTTGCAAGACTTACATGCTGTTTTTCTTGTTTTACATCTGTCCTTCACAAAAAATATACTACAACACAAAGAAACAAGTCCATTTTTGTTAAGAACAAAGCTTGTGCTCTTGAATAGAAATATTGATCAGATGAACAGATTGTCTGCTGCTCTTCCTGGTCATTTTCTTGGCTCTGGACAGAAGAAGCAAATTCAGGGCCTGTTTCATTTGCTCAGTAAACCTTCAGCTACAGCACAGACCAGTTTGTAGAGAGAATAAATCAGCAGAAAGCACAGATGTTTGTTTGAGAAGTGATTTCTCCTGTTAGAGCACAAACATCCTCATTCTGCTGTGAGCTGCTTTGCTAGAGAAGAAGTAAGAGAATCTGACGGATGCTTTCTAGGCTGAGGGTATCTTCAGGGCTGATCGACATCTGGACTTATCTTTCATCACCTGATAAAACACCGACAGCGAAACAGATGCCCGTGAGGATGCCAGCAGAGAGGCGCTCTGAGGTCTGAGCAGCCAAATCTGCAGCAGTCTGAAAGCTTTTCTTCAACACTATTTACTATAACTCCAAAGAAATCCACAGCAAAAAGAGGACGATGTGAAGATGATGACTGAAAAATGGTCTGTCAGCTTAGTGCAGGGCAACATGGACAGAAACCGCAGCCTAATATCTCAGCAGGGTTGTGATACTTAATATTTATTTTAATATGTTTTCAGTGAAGAAACATCCCAGTACAGGCATCATGAGCTCTGATTCTACAAAACATTAATGATATTCTTACATGTGTGACACAAAGGCCACAAAATCTTGGACACCCATTAGTGGGCAATCAATGATCTTAAATCCTGAGAACTGCCAAAATATTAGGAACACCTTGTTAATTAAAGAAAGCTTGTCTAATTTCTTTACACTTTAAGAGCCCATAATCTGCTTATTTGAGTTATATATCTGCCCTCGTGTATTTTTTATGTATCATTCTGTGTGATACAGTACTTCTATGTACAAGACAAAAGTCTGCAGCATTAGTACTTCCCCGCTTGACCCTTGGTTACAAGACTGGGATCCACATTCAAGATTTCCTGCTGCTTAACAGATATGTATATATATATATATACATATATACACATATATATATATATATGTATATATATATATATATATACATATATACATATATATATATATATATATATATATATGTATATATATATATATATATATATATATATATATATACACACACACACACACACACATATATACATATACATATATATGTATACATACATACATATATATATACACATATATATGTATGTGTGTGTGTGTATCTTTATATGTATATATGTACATCTATGTATGTATGTGTATCCATAAAATGAAGAGTTTTATGCTCTATTGTAAAGCGTCTTGAGATAACACTTGTTATGAATTGGAACTATACAAATAAAGATTAATTGATTGATTGATTGATTGTTTACAGCATTAGTAGCTGCCTGGAACAGCTTGTTACCCCAATTGACCCACCTCTGTAACTTCAGGCAGAGGGTCTTAAAGTGACAGAAGCATCCCTGTCAGAGTGAGAGTGGAGATGGATCAGGGATGTGGTCTCTCAAGCTGCTATTTTAAGGTCTAAAAAGTTTGGAACCCCCTGGTATAGAAAACCGTTTATGTGCAATAAACAACCTCAACTGAGAGCTCATGCAAATGTCATACCGGACAAATCTGCCCTCACACATTAATGTCCCTTCAAAAAAAATGTTGACGCTTGCATGGTCTAAATTTTATCAAATTGTCAATATTTCCAACATTACCAGCAACCTAGGGACCAAAATCACTGTAAACTGTATTTACTCAGCATTAGACCTTGACTTTTTTTCTAAATCAACTTCAGCGTGGACTTCACTGATGTAGACGATTGCTCTTACTCCTGATCTAAGCTGAGGGCATATCTATCTGTACAAACTTCACATATTGTCCATTCTTTCTCAGCCAATTACGTCCACTCAGACCCAGGACAGCTGAGACAAACATGACCAAAATGATCTAAACAGCCATCAGAAATCAGTGTTGTTGAGGGTTAAATCAGCAAACAGCTCCTCTGTAGGAATGCCTTCACTGAGGACAGCTCTGTCTTTTGTGGCTCTGGGAGGATGAACAGCTACTTACTTTGGAGCGTGAACTGAGGAGCTCATTGTGAGATCCTGCAGAGCTGCTTTCAGCTCCAACTCCAGGACTCATCTGTTCCAGATGTGGCACTTTGGCCAGGCTGCGACCCTCACACGGAGGTGCTGAGACCACGGCAATACTGGCCAATCCATTAAGGAGGGCCAAATGAGTGTGCACAGGTTTTACAGGAGTGCATGTGATGAGAGGGTGTGAGTTTGCCCTCAGGGCTGAGCAAACAAGACACATGGCTACCAGCAGAGCACAGCTGGCATGCAGGCAGGGCCTCGGCCTGACTGACTGTGAGGGTCACGATCGATCAATCAATTAATCAACCAACCAATAAATCAATCAATCAGTCAACCAATCAGAGTTTAATTTTCTAAAAGGCACCTCCAGAAGAGAAAAAACGACAGCAGCCCTTCACACATGGACTGATCAATAAAGCACAGCCAAATTTCCACATAATTACTTAAAAAGGGTCTTACTGTACCGGCAGATGCTACTAATTAAAAGGCAATAGTTTAATTATTTTACTAAATAACTTATTAAAAATATATGCATTAATATCATACTTATAATATCTCACAAAGGAACGAAGGATGGAATTTGCTGTTCTGGCAAAATCATTCAACGCTGCATGCATGACCTGCAGCAATAATTAACTATAAAGCAGAGTCTTGGAAATGAAAGGATGTGTAGCATGTTGCTTCAGACACCTGATTTAATGCATGCAATGCAAAGACACTATTTAAGTTTCTCTAACATAAAATGTCTGTTTTTGGAAAAAAAAATACATCTATCAATAATGACATTGAAATATTTGTCCTGTTTAATGTCTGCTTCTGCTGGGCCTCTAGACATGAGCTGCTTGATTATCGCAAAAGCAGGATGTTCTTAATTGAATTTGAGATAATACTGCACATGATTAGCCACTAACTTTGCATCTGCATCATCTGATCTTATAAAAAACATTAACCCTTGTAACATTTCACCAATATTTAAAACTGTAAAAAAAAACAAGTGATTGTTGAGAATCAACTCGTACCATCAAAATGTATCACGACAAAAGAAAAATAATGTTTTTTTTGGCAGTGCTTTTTAGCTCCTACAGCCAAATTACAACAACAAGCTTTTAAATATTTACTACAAATGTTTAAACTGATAGACAAAGTGAGATCAATATGACATGTGGAGTCATAGCTGCTTAAGCTTCATAGTCTTGTTTTCATGACCATGGAAAAAATATAATAAAGCATCTCTAGCTGCACAGCGAGGTGTCAAAACCATCGACAATGACATTGTAAACATTTGCATATTTATTAATTTGGTCAAAAATCTAAAACTGTGTTCATCTTTTTCAGAGTCAAACGAAGGCTAAAGCTAATCAAAAATATGGTTTCTGTTGCCACAAGACAATTTTAAGCATCCCAACTCAACACTTAAGCAGAAACTTTTGATGCTCAGTTACCGGACTGTCTCATTATGACAGTGAGGCACAGTTAGCATGCAGGAGGAAGGAAGGCGACAAAGACTGCCAGCGATGATATCAGCTCCGTCATGTTCTCAGATGAACAAAGAGAAAACAGTTTAACTTAATGTCCACTTTAAATGTATCTCTCATACAAATAAAGCTGTGGGCTGCTTTAGGTCAGAAGGACCATGTGGCTCCACAGCTGTCAGACTAAAAGAGAAAGTACACCGCCTGAATGCACAAACGCTGTATGTGGACATTATTTGGAAGTGTTTGGACATTTAGGTCAACCTCTCTCTCCTTGCCTGTTTTACCAGCTTTTTCAAAATAAATGAATATGTACATTTTCTTATTTGCTGTTTAACTGCACAAATGTGTTAGGAACTTGTTTAAAACTTTCCAAATGTTTCCAACATCTTTATGCAACTTGGACATGAATTTGCCTGCACCAGTGTCAAGCCAAAGATCATTAAAGCACTTCTTAATTGCACAAAAAGTTGGCAAAATAAACTAAAAGGAAGTATGATGGAAAAATATCTCTGACTGTAGTCCATTCCTCTTTCCAGATGCTCTAGTTGGAGAACAAGTTGCTGATATTTGGAAGATGGATGGAGGGGATGAGAAGCTCCTCTATTTTCCAAACAGTTTCAACATATTCTTCCAAAGTGATCCCTATTAAAAGCAAATTAATTTAAAATTCATGTCAGTAAAATAACTCTCTTCATTGGATACATGCGTTGGTAGATCTGCAGAAATGGTTGAAATAAGTGAGAAGAGATGTGTTGTTCAAATAATGCCAACTTATTTGTTTGAATGTTTAAATGAAGTCGTTCATTATCTCATTTTCAGCCTAAAATGGGGAAGGACAACTGGGGACCACACACCACACAGTCCTCCACTGCTCACTTGATCTATTGGGCAGAGATGGTGAGGAGCTCCTAGCCAGTTTCTCCCATTTTTCCATGTTCACATTACTGCAATTTAACAAATAACTCAAGCAAATCATTACAGGAAGTATGATTGGTCAATAGTTACAAAATTAACAACCCTCTGACACCGTCTCAAATGATTAGAGAGTCTGACTGTGTTTGGGTCAGGGGGGTACAACTGTGGACACATTTGTGATTTTGAGATGGAGCTCTTGTCTTACTTTGTCTTGATTTTGGTTAAAAAACACCTGAGAGATCTTTTGGCCTGAAAACATTTCAATCACAGGCTAAGACTGCTTTCATCTGAATGGAAATCAGGGCCATGTTTCCGTAGATTTTCTTAAGAGGGTAAAACTGGCCCTCACTGTTTCTTAGTTTCACCCTTGTACCAAATATTGCCAACACTTGGGCAATATCTACAATTCTTACTCTGTTTAGGTTGAAAACATGATTCCTGCACTTAAAGACCCTTAAGCAGCTTCCAGATGGTGTGTGTGCACATCATTACTGCACTTACATGTCCCCATGGCCAAGCTGCCAAACTTCTGTACAATCTTCATCAGTAGTTTGTAATCTGAGACACACAAATCAGACCCGGTCTCCATCCTGCCTGTATCTCAGGGCTCCTGCCCATCGTTGCCTGATGGTGAACCCGCCACTGGCTGGGTCACACATCTTTACAGAAAGGTGAAATTGGCTGGTAAACGGAGGAGGACCTTTTCACCTGCAGCTCCCTGAGACTCTAATAATATCTGCAGCCAGAATGTCTCTCTCTCTCTCTCTCCATACATCCCCCCCACCCTCACTCCCTCACTCCTTCCTCTCACTTCCACCATGCTGCCGGCTAAAACAAGACAGCTTTATGCTGCTGTCATACCAGAGAAACTTCACTCAGGCCTACACACTTTTTCAAAGAGTCTTCCCTCCAAGCTACCCCCCTCCCCAGCTTTACCTCCAATTAACTCTCTTCACTGTACACCAACATTAGAAAATACACTCACCTAAAAGATGTTCCCAATCAAAGCAGCTAACAAAGGAGGAAATATTACACGATCCAGTCCCATGACCTGAAGACAAGTTCACTACACAATTTCATTTTCTAGCTTTTCGTGGCAAGGTGTATATCTCTGAAGTAAACCACCCACATAACAGAAACTAAAACACGAAGAACAGATTCCAAAACTGAAGCTGAGAGAGAGAAAATGTGAAAATGACCCTTGACATTTTTTAAGTTTTCTTCATTAACGCAGAGAAAGGTTTAGAAAGCAACTAAAAGGCAGCCTATACCATTCTTCTTTACTGCCCTGTTGGGGCTCTAAGAGTATGAAGCTGAGTTTTCAACAAGCTGTTTGATTTGGTTCAGAACAGTTTGGCACAGTCAGTCCTGATCTGGCTCGTGCCCCCACAGCTAACTGTACCCTTCCTTAAGGCAGGGATGGGATATGGATGAGAAAGTGGTGATGCCCAACAGAGGAGTCATGGACCATGTGGGTCTGTTACATGGGTGTCCATCCAAACATCTGACCGTAGAAACACCAATAACAGTATCAAACAGCCCTATGCCAAACCCGTCGCTTTAGCCCTGAACAAATGCAGAGAGTTATGTGCCTAACATGACGTCCATCAGGTAACTGTCAGTCTCTGCACAACTCAAATACAATTCTGTGTGCTGTGCTAAAATGGCTGCAGAAGACAAGCCATCAACTTAAATCTACTTGTCGATGTATCAGAAAGAAGTTTCCTCATTCATATCTCAGTCAAGCGCTAAACAATCCCCATTTCTGTAAAGTTCAGCTTCTGTAACAACTACCCTCTTAATAACTGTATTACAGTCAACTACAGCGTCTTATTTATTCTGATATCATCCACCCGTTTCTGTTGGAATGGTTTGTTGTACACGAACACGGATAACACGTCAGGATGACCAGGATACTCCACCACACTCCAGTGTGGTGGAGTAGTGTTGTACGGTGGTATGAATGTACTGACACAAAGTTTAAATGGTCTTATGGTCAGATTGGTACATCGGCAGAAGGGAGCCAAAAAAACAAGGACGACATTGAGCTTTTTTTTTGGGAATCTTTACTAACTTTTGATGGTGGAAACACAAATAACTGTACCAAACAGTGCCAAACCAAACTGACCCTAACTGCTTCGTAGAAACTCCCCCAACAGCCTTTCCCTCGCCTCATAGATGAGCCTACTGACCAAAGAAGGCAGAACTTTGGTCTATTTTGTACTCTCTATATAATGGGCTCGTTCCAGAAGTTTCTTGAGATAACACTTAAAAAAGAGTATTGTTGGATCCGCTGAAAAAAATGTTGCTACTGTTTGCTTGCTGCCAATCACAGCAGTTAATTTAATGGGTCAAACAATGTCCTGTTGAAGAAGAGACATAAATGCTGATATTAATCTGAAGCTATGATGTCCTTGGTTAAACAATTCAGTGGCAACAACAGTCTAAAGACTGAACGATCTGCCTTTTGTTTCATTCACCTCTGAGAGCGCTAAGTGGCCACAGCAGAGACTTTCTCATTCATTTCAGCATGTTGGAGCTTTTGGCAGCTGGTTATCCAGACCAGATAGGCACAGATGTATCTCCTCTGTTTCCTGGAAGGTCCTGCAATGATTTTAATAAAACCCTGACAGCTTCAGGGGACAAAAGTCCAGCCTGGAGCTGATTGGCTGGTGCTTCCCAGTGGAGCACATTAAGGAGCGGAGGACTGTGAAAATGCTAGCTTTGTCTGCTGGAATGCACATCTGAGGCTGCACCCTGGGGGCTGAGAAAACGTGTCTGTACACCGCTCGATGGAGAGGGCACCCTGCAGAAACTGCTCTGACTGACTGAGACCCTGCACACAGAGCCTGCAGCTGAATACTTCACCCTCAGAAAAAAAGAGACAGAGGCAGGAGACGATGAGGGATTTTCTGTCCAAGATCCAGAAACTTCTTCACTTTCATGTCTGATCCAGGAAGATTATGTGTGACAAGAGGAGGAGGATAAACCAACATAAAGCTTCAGATTATTGAGCTGCAAGAAACAGACTGCAAAGTTACTTTACTGACTTGTTTTTGAACTGTCAGTCAATGCAAAGTGTAAGATTGTGATGAATTCATTTTGATCGATCACATCTTCATCATGAGATGTACATATAACCCCATTTTATGTATTTACATTTCCAATAGTTCACATGCAATTTCATTTCATTCGACACTTTTTGTGAGATACTCCAATAAATACTTCAATCTTTAATTGCTCATCAATTATCCACACAGTTGTGAAGTATTGTCAGGAGTATAAAATAGCTAAAAATTAAAAATCAACTGTTTGCAAGTGTTTTTAGAGTTTCCTCGAGAGAACAATGGTCTGATCAGAGATGTATTACAGTAGGGTATGATTAATTAAGGCCTTTTTATTAAAAAAAATAACAGTATTGTCAGTGATTCATACATTAAAATTGATGAATTTCAGACAGGACAACATATTTATTTTTGTGATTTCCTGCATCAGACTTAAAAACCAGTTATATCCTGAAATCCTCTCTCAAAACCTGTGCTAATCTCTCTGCACATTCTATTTGCATTTTCAAATGATAGCTATCTTGCAATGATGTACTTCCCAGGACATTATGTTCACTTTCTAGTTTAAACTTCATGTTTTACAGACTTGACCGTTATTGTTTCAATATGAATTAACTTTATGTAAAGCGTTATGAGTGTGATGTTAAGCTTAATTCCTCAATATATTATAATCGATATGTCTTCTTTTCATTCAAAGAGTCTACAGAATGTGCATCTATTCCTCTGTTGCATCACTCCCATGGGCTGCTTCTAAGGCACAGTTAATTTGAGATAAAGTTTGTCCATATATCAGTTAATCCATCCATCCATGCAACAAAACATACATACATCAAAACACTCATCCATCCAGCAGTTTTCCAATTTGGGATGAACAAAGAACATTAACATAACCATCCATCCATCCAGCCATCTATAAATCCATTACATTGTCCATCCAAAATAAAATCCAAACATCGATCCATCCAGGCATTGATCTATCAATGCATCCAACCATTCATCCATCTATCCAACTAACTATGCATCTACCCATCATCTATCTTCATATCTATTGATCCATTTACACAAACAACCACACATTTTCATCAATCCATCCAACCAAACCATCAATCAATCAATCCACCCAACTAATCAACCATCAATTAACACATCCATCTTTTCATCCATTTAACCAGCTATCCATCCTTCCATCTCACCATCCATACATCAATTATTTGGCAAATCATCGACCAAGTAACCATCAGTCTTTTCAACCATTTAACTAACCACCCATTCATCTGCCCACCCATATGTTAATACATCCAACCATTAAACCAACATTGGATCAATGTACTGTATAATCTATCCATCCATACATAAATCCATAAAAACATTTCACCAACCACCAAAGAATTCATCCATTCACTCATTAATCTAGAAATCTATTTTCAAAAGGAAACTTTGAAATTGTGGAAAAGTGCTCAACTTTTTTCATTAAAAAATGTACTATTAAACTCAAACTAACAAGCTGCTTGGTGTGAGCTTGAGTTGATAAAATTCCAGTAATTGATTGTAACTTTTAAATCATTAATCCATTAACAATGAAAGACAAGTTGAATGAAGTTTAAGTAAACTGCAACATGAGCTTCAAATCTACTAAGAAGTAATTTTTAAAATAAACAGGAAATCTTAGTGGGTCTGATTATTTCTACTTGGATAACCTGCTGCTTTAACACAAAAATATTCACTTTTGATTCCTTCCATCCACTGATCTATACTTTAATAAGAAAATTATTGGATCAAGTAAAAATCACCTAAACTAGTGACAACCAAAGGAGTTAAGGTTTTTAAACTCAAGTTGATTTGCATTAAGCTAAAATTACTTCAACCAATTTGGTTAAATTACTTAGAACTATTGTATTTTAATGAAGGTCTAATGATATTATAATAATAAGTACATTCAGAATCTCATAAACAAAACAGCAACAAGTCTCCTGATCCTCTTCTCGATCTTTCTGCAACAGTAAAGAGCCATCTTTAGTCTCAGGTGTGAGGCCTGTGTAATCCTGAACTCTGTGACTTGTGGCCATTATGGCTGCAGGCTAAGCCTCGTATGCAGGTCTGCTCTTTGAAGGCTCTGAAATCATAGGGAAGTGCAACAAGGACCATCATCAAATAAGTGCTCAGTACTTAGAGGGGGAAGCATTCCCACCGCTCACACAGCGCTGCCTTGTCCTGCAGCAGGCCCAAACATCTAAGTGCAAAGTTGAGGGGAAGCGCTGGCTGGGCGACCGGGGAGGGGGGCTACACAAGCCAGAGTGTGGGCTTCAGTGTGGACCAGCAGGGCAGAGTGGAGATAGGGTGAAGCTGCCTGCCCACGCAGCCCCCTGCAGACCCACCGGGAATCTGCACCCTGCTCCCACACATGCACTTATCACCCCACCAGAAAGCAATCTAGTAATAAGCACGCTGATTCCAGACACCAAGCCAGAATCTATTCATTGATCTACTGAAACATCACCTAACCACAACCTCTGCTCCACCTTGGTTTAGCTGCTCTTATAACAGAGTTTCTATGCTTGTAAAAATCAAATTTAAGTCCTTTCTAGACCTTTAAGAGACCCAATCTGTGAGAAATTAAGAAGAACATGGCACATACTTTCTTCCCTATTATGTGATAAAAATGCTGTATGGTGAAGAAATATTAAAATTTCCCTGAAATGCAGTAGGTCAGAGGGCTAAATAATGACTTAGAAACAGAACATCAAGTCACAAAAACAGTGACATCGCATTCATAAGATAGAAAACCTTTTAATGCCTAAACATACAACTTGTGTCTGTTATGTTTTGCTTTGCAGCTGTTAAAATACTTAATAAACCCTTGATGGTGATAGTCTGAATTTGCTTGCTGTTGAAATTTTAAGCCCTCTTGTAGGCAAAATTAGACTTTTAACTTTATGACGTCAAATATCATTTCAATGAGTGCATGCATCATGTTTGTATAGATAGATAGATATACCCAGCACTGTACTGGGTATTTTCTTAGTGCAAGTGCTGAGTACTTAGACCCTCATTTGACAACTAACCAGCAGAGCTTGTGGCCAGCTCTGCTTTTGCTTTCTGTATTCATCTTTGATGTTACAAAGCTGCAGCCAACTTCCTTAGAATAAAGCAAAGCTAATGTCAGACTATGAAATAACACCAAACGCTGCATCGGCAACAGCTATTAGCAGAATCTGCATCAACACCAGTACACATCTGCTGGCTGGTTTTATGTCTGTCTCAGGAAAAAAGCAGAAAAGTAAGTGCTTGTATCACACTGCACTCAAGTCAAAGTAAAGCTAATTTGGTGCATATTTACTTAAGTTAAAGCAAAACCTTTCAAATGAAAAAAGTAAACGTAAACCATAAACCATATAAAGTTTAGACAAAGGACAAGAAGTGTAGGTTTCTAGCTTTAAGATGGTGTTTTAAAGTAAAGTGTGGGCTAAAGCAACAGCAAGAATAGTCTCTTGGTTTGCCCACCTTTAAAATGATGCACAAACTAACAACTAATTCTGAAGTTAGGAAACATCAGTAACTGACAATATCACATGGACCACCTAATGTTGTCATTAAGTTTTTAAAGTCTCTTCAGAATAAGTCATTAACGGCTTTTAAATAAGGTTTCAACTAATTAAAGTGCAGCCATGCTGATGCTTGACACCATCTGAAAATCCGTACATCCCTATGAACCAAACCAAATGCAGCGCATCTATCCCCCTCAATACGTCCAACAATTCAGTCATAAAATCAACTCAAAGCCAAACAATCCTACAGTTCAGCATCCAGCCTGGCAGCAAATCAAGATTTAAAGAGTTAAATCAGTGTTTTCAGGCTCGTTGGACTTTTCTGTCCATCAGACTCTGAGGTGTCCACTGCCATCCACCCTGCTAACCGTGTCCACATCCACCCAGCGGACCACAGGCCAAACAAAGAGCTGTCTCTCTCCCTCTCCTCCTTCCTTCCTTTCTTTCAGTCAGAGTGAATCTTAAAGAAGCAAAAGGGAAGGCTGCTCTGTGTTGCTGATCTCTCTGTAAGCACATACCAGCGGCTTAGGATGAATTTAATTAGGCGAGGTGTTTCATCTTCGGAGCGGACGCTTCCCATTCATGCGTAAAAGTAGCTCGAGGTAAACTGTGCCCTAATGAATTCGGTGTTTTTGGCCAACAAGGTATGTGCACCTCGAGGACTTAGACTCCTGAGAGCATGTCAGGTCTAACTTACTGCTATAATAAGGCTTTAATTCACTGCGGTAATGAGAGGAGTACAGTTTGGGAGCGTGTTGTTATGTGGCCGGTAAATAGCGCTTAATGATACAGGTAGACGGGCTAATTTCACATAAATGTGAATTATTTGCTTGTGAAACGGGGGCAAACATGTTAAATTGGCTTCAGGAAGCAAAACGCTTCTCCAGAACAGGTGAAAATCCGAATTCCACCCGATCTCCATCACCGTTCACCGAGCTGTCGGCGCTCCATCCCCTTTCGGTGAGAAAAAGTTAAAGTTCGTCCGTCTCGGTCTTACCTGCTCTGACACTGGCAGCCTGCAGAACCAGGATTAAAGTGATGAATGCGGTTACAGTGGAATCCATAAGCCACCTTTTCGTTTTCCACCTTGTGGACCACCTCTGCATCTCCATGATCGAGCGCCCGCACTGACTCAAACTTTTGGGCGACTTCAGGTGAATGGTTCTGACGTCCCGTCCACAATCCAGAGTAATGATGAAAGCGTCCTACAGAAAAGCCATAAGTGGGGAGTTTCAGCCTCTTCTGTCAGCCACACCGAGGCCCCCGGTCCTCCTTTTTCCCAGCGCCCAGCCTTCACGGTGAAGGTATTCGGGCTTTAACCAGAGCGCGCAGAGTGCACTCGGTACACTTGGAGCGTCCGCGGACAGGAGGGCTGGGCAAGCTCCACAAACTGGAGCCACGATTACAGGGAAATGACAAGGGAACCAGCCCCCGATTAGCAAATCACGGGGCTGGAAATTCTCCTTCGGGTCCACCCATCAGCTGTGTAATGCGCCCCCGAGTCTGTGCGAGTGCGTCTGAGAGGAGGGCGAGAAATAACTGCGACAAAGACTGGGAATAAAAGTCTGAGGAATGAGAGCTGTGCCGGGGTCAGGGTTAGGAGGGGTGCAAGAGCGCTGTACTTAAGTAAAAGTACTGCTACTCTGGTAGAATTCTACTCAAGTAACTGTTACAACCTGTATGACCCTACTCAACAGTCACAAACACTTCGGATTAACGGTGCTTTAAGCACTGCAGATTATCATGTAGGGATGGAAATCAAAAACCAGTTGAGGTTGAGAATCAATAAGGACTCCCACAAGGAATCAATATCATTAATCAGTATGCTTTTCAATTCATGTATCAATATCGACCAATCTGCCATGAAGAGGCAGTCAGCAGAGACGATAAAGAGTTTAAATCATGGCAGAAATGGTCAGAGGTGTCTAAATATTCTGCAGCACTGGACATCAGGAGGGTCATGTGTGTGCCACTGAACATTAATGTATAAAATGTTTGCCCACACTGAATATTAACAGGAATCCATATGAGAATCGTAATGAACCGGATCGATAAGCAAAATCCAATATGATTCATGGTTTAAGGGAAACTTCTGTTATCAACACTTTTCCTGTCTTTTGTATAACAGCACAACATTCAGGGTTCAAGAGTTACTGTTGATTCACCGGCCGAGGTGCAGAGCTAAAATAGTCATACTCCCAGAATCTTTTACCAAAACGAAGAAAAAGTGAAAGGTAAAAATAGATTCATTTTATCAGATCAAGAAATAAGAAAAATGGTTTAAAATTAAATTAGCACTCAGCACATTTATTCTTCTGTCATCTGTTTTAAACCTCTGAGCTTCACCCACATGGAAGATAAATCTGCTTTTTGCTCTTAGTGGAATATTAGACAGCGTCTGTGTTTAATATTTGAAACTTTGAAACAGTCTCTACGCTGTGCACTGCCCTGTCTCCTTAAACATCCAAAAGAGCCCAGAATAAACATTTTGATTTTCAAAATCTGTGCTCAAGACACTTCTATGAAAATTTCATTAAATTCAAGATAATAGATTTTCAATGTCCAGTCCAGACAGTTTGTGTTAAATGTTGAAGTCAGAGTCTGAATGGAGGGAAGAGGCAGAACACTTGAAGTTTGAAACTGTGCTGTGTGTGACTCTGAGCTCTAAGGTAGAAAGATATATCAAAGAGCTGAGCAGAACAGAGGAGCAGAAAATCTACAGCCTGATGTAACCCAGTCCTAAAAGTTCAGTTAATCTTAAAGTGGCAATAAGACTGAACGTGTCCTCGGAAAAGTGTGACAGCAAACCCACTGCTTCTCTCTGCTGATGCGTCAGGTGTATTTGACCGAAGGTCATGAGGGCGTCTAGGACTTTGTTTGTTCAGTAAAAAATGAAAAACTTCTTCTCTGTAGAGGATCAGATGCAGCTCTTTCCCCTCCCCTTTGGAAACATTCTAACCTGAGGGGGCTGGGAGGCTGTGATAAAGGGCTTTGCGCTGATTGGCTGCACAGACGATGTCTGATGCAAAAGCTTTATCTCCTCTGATGCCTTTCGTCTCTTTTCTTTCTTTGCAGTAAACGAACTGTTACAGACTGTTAGTCATTATTTATCAAGTCAATGCTGTGTATATGTATATGTTAGGTTTCTGTTCCATGGTTACTTTAACACAAAGAAGCACAGACCATGTCAGGCTTAAATACAAATCACAATGCCAACTTGTGTTTTTGTGGAGTATTTCAGAACAACATGGACGGGCCATACCAAAAAAATACTCAGGAGTGGGATATTAAAGGGAATTTATCATGCAGACAGGACTAAATAAACAAGACTTGAGGTTTTGACTATGAAACCAGCAGATAAAGCTTCTATTTGAAGAACTGTTTCAGTTCTAAACTTATGAGAATTAAGCTGACATTAGTTAATATTCTGACATCTTGACACCACCCAAAAAGCCTCAACTGGTTTAGTTTAATTTTTTTTGCGCAGTATTTTGTTGCACCATAAAATGTACTACCTCTGGCTGAGGTGGGATGTAGCTTCTTTCACTAATGTTACTGGAACTGAGTAGCTTTACAAATCCTTTTTACTTGTCTCAGGTGATTTTAAAGTGATTAATTTTCACTTTGAATACTTATAATAATTATGAAAAGTTCCTCTCATTCAGCTTGTCCTCTCCAACAATAAAACATTAATTAATTCATAGTCATTATATTATCAAATTAAAATACTTTCGTGCAACTACATCAGCCATGTAACACTCGATAACATAAGAATAGTTTTAAAGCATCTTTTGAGATTTATTAGCTCTATTTTTAAAATTTGAGTAAAACAACACTTGGAAAAATGGACCTTGGTCTTCTCTTTCAACAAAAATTAAAATGTATTAAAGCTCTTTTTTTTAAATGAAAAGCATATTTTGTGTGATGAAATGGTCATTCATCCAAAAGTTCCAGAGCAATTTTCAGCAAAGAGTTGTGTCAGGTTTGAAAGAACTGTTTGATAAAATGCTTTTTCTTAATTTAAGTCCCTCAGCAAACTTTCCCTTAACCATTAGTGGGCTCCATCTCATGTTTTAAGTCTTCTTCACGACAGCATGATGTTTGCTTAGTGAATTAGGATCCCATTCAGTGGCTCATAGAGAGAACAGCAGGCAAACAGGAGACTAAGCAATGCAAATCACCCAAATATGGTCATTTCTGTCTCAATAAGTCAAGATGGAGGTGGGAAAACGGCCAAGCCGGGGGATTAAAAGGTAATGAGTGAAGTCACCGTCTACAGAGTCATCATGAAGCTCCATGGTAGACTGCTCTGCTTCAGTCATCAAACATGACTGAGGAATTATGTTGAGGACCACCTCCATCTGGGACACTGTGCTGCAGCGTTACATAAGTTTGAAGGTTTGGTGCACTTTGGAGCCACATGAAGTCTCAAAATGAAACTGCCCTGAGACAAAAAGGACAAACACACACAGTGCCAGCCCCACAGGACAGATGCTCAGGCTGTGGTGATAATTAAATTCAGTAAAGGTTAACTGGAGCAGTGTCCTTGTGCATCAGTGTGGTGGGTCACACAGGCAGATCCACCTGTACTAAAGCCGAGGTGATAATCCCCCTCTCCTGAGTCTTTTTCACATTAATGTCTCAAGGCCTTCATACTAAGTCTGCGACTACATTACATTCAGGTTAATTCACAGTGCAATACAGCTTTGAGGGAGCATAAAGAGCATGGCCCACATGTTATTCACATGCAGGCATAAACACTAACACTGTGCTCCCCACTGGCTCCATGTGCTCCCCTCACACCAATATCTCACCTCTGGGATTGAAAAATAAGAGGTCTCTATGAAGTCCAAACTGAGGTCAAAACATCACAGGGGCATAAATACTACTTTTGAAAAAACGGTGTGAATGGGCTGCCTTTGTTTAGCAGTTAAAACATAGACAGCTGATGAATAATATCTGAGTTTATGGTGATATCGGAGGGCAGATAAACCTATGTTGACATCTTTGACAAAGCTTGACACAGAAACTGTGGAGCAAGACAAGAACATCCAGTCCAGTTTTGTGGTGACTGAGGTGAAAGCATGCTCCCGTAAATCCAACTGGAACAGCATGAGTGTGTCAGACCAACACTGAGACTCTCTGTGTTGGACTTCTTCAGTAAGGTGTAAGGAGCAATTGGAGAGGATGGTTTTTACATTAAGGATGAGATAGGTGGGGTGCTGGTTTGGCGGAGTGGTTAGCAATCAGGCACCCCATGTACATGCTTCTGCCGGTCCGGGTTCAAATCCTGCCTGTGACCAGTTTGCAGAGTGTCTTCCCCTACTCTCTCACCCTCTTTCACAAGTCTATCCACTGTCTCTCTCCTATCAACAAAGGCACAATAATGCCCAAAAATATACATGAAAAAAAAAAAAAAAACTTTAAAAAAAAAAAAAAAAGGATGAGATAGGTTTGCAGGGACTTAAACTTCCAAGTTAACTGGTAGATTGACGAGGACTGAGAATATGTGTGTGCAATAGAAGGGCTAAGATAACCGGGCACTTTGTCAATATTTTCATGTTTAAAACTAAAGTACTACAAAAGTATATAAATCAGGTATGGAGAAGAAGAAAAATGAAATAACTGAAACTTTGGTTGGATTATGTTGTTATGGAGCTTTACTTATCTACTTCTCTAAAATGACTGACAGTTTGCTTGTTCTCAAGCCTTTGATGTAACTGAGTTGCCTTGTTCAAAATGTTTTTTTTTTTTTTTTAAAAGGGCAGACATAATAAGCACAAGGTTCAGCCTTCACCTTTCTCTCAGCTTCACCCCTTGTTGCATTATGTGGTTGAAGTAATATAAATAATGTTGTATTTCACTGAAGGTAGGGGGTGAATGCTAATCAAATAAAAACCCATCAAATCAGTCACTCATCGTGCCTCACATACAGTGAGGCTCTTCCTCTTAGTCTGGCTGACACAGGTTCAAATTCAGCCTTCTGTCTTTGCCCTCCCTTCTCTCCTGCCACACTTTGACTCTATTGTCTCTTGAGAAGGCATAAAAAGCCAAAATGTCCTTAAGAAAGTTAAATCTGGGTAATCAAAAAGGCTCTACATGACAAAAATGTCAGCAGTAACAATGCAGCCTTAACATCATATTTCCTTTCCTACTTACCTTCTATTCATCTCCTCTGAGTTTCATCTGTCCTCCTGTCTCTTAGCTGTCAGGTCACACAGAGCTGAGAGGAATAGTCCTTCTGAAAGGTCCGCGGCCTGCTGACATTACATTGTGCTGAAACTGTGGAAATGGAATGGACATCATTCTATTTGTGGAAAGATTTTTCACTGTTACACTGACTTTGGTATCTCTTCCAGAAAAGAAAAAACATGATATCAAAGGATCCTTTGTATATTTATGTTTACAAAAAGTTCAGATATCTGCACTGTGTTGATATTAATCTGGTCATAGATATCTCTAAATGATGTAGGTACTACCACTGTAGGATAATAAAACAAAGTCCTGGCAGGGAGGTCCTATGATAAGCCATGAAGTGATTATTCAAAGGTCAAAAAGTAATGGTGAGTTTTTCTTGAATTTCTATGCTATTACCTAAAAAGACCAACTTGAGGCAGGCTGACTGAGACCAGCTTTTGAACAAGCCAACAAACAGATTGCAGTTTGCAAAAGAGGTCCGGCTTTCTTGTCTAATGGTCTGCTGGAAGCCAGGGTCAGCCCAGAGGACAGACAGCTCCTTGTATCTGCTGCTCATGGATCCTGACCAGTCTCCGTCCGTCAGCCAGACAGACTCAACCTCTCCGCTGCCAAATGCTATCAGATGCCCTTACTTGGATGCCCAGCGGTGGAGAACGGAGCCATTTCTCTGTGCCCAAATGGTGTCTGGGGCAGAAAAGGCTTCAGGACACCGATCATCCTCAGAGTGCAGGGGCACATCTTCCCAACATGGAGTCCAGAGTGTTCAGTCAGTTCTGTGGAGTCTGTAACAGTCACATAAAAACAATTAAAGGAGCTTATTACTGCATTGTTAACACAAAATGATTTGTATGGACAAATGTTTAGTAGGTATTGGCTAAGTTACACAGAGGTTTCCAGATTTTGTTCTTTTAATCTGGTAAGAAGTATACACCTGGCAGATACCGGAGATGGAACATAAGTAAGGACGGCAGCTTGTCCCCTCTATTTGGAAGGTTTAAACCACACTGCCAGGTTTTGTGAGCAGAGTAAACCAGGAACAATTCAAAAAGATGACAAATGCAGATTGACAAAATGATTTATTTTAACTTTCTCAAAAACAGGGCTCAACAGTCCAAACCTAATCCAATACAAAAGTCAAAGTACCAAACAAAATCTCTAAACAAAGTAACAAATCAAATCTGGGAAACAACGTACAAATGAAGGTGTCATGAAAGCTCACTAATAACACACAGAATACCTACAGACATGAGGAAATGCTGAGGATGCTGAAGACAAGAACATGCAGTGACACCGGGAAGACGAGGAGGGTGAAGAGAAGAAGAAATTAACTCTCGAAGACAGGAGAAGACATGAGGGTTAAATACATGAGGTGATTGGGGTTGACAACAAACAGCTGGAGAAGAACAATCAGGGATCAGGTGTGACAAGACCAGACTGGAAGCAAAACCTTCAGAAATAAGGAGAGACTGGAGAACTATCAAAATAAAACAGAACATGCAAAGACAAGACATGAAACGTGAACAAAGCAGGTAACTTAAGAAGGACCAATGCAGGAGCTCAGGAGACACAAGACAAGAGGTCAAAACCAGAAATACAAGGAGCAGATTATACAAAATAAAACAGAGCAAGGAGTTAAATAACAGAACACAAGAAAAGGCAACAAAACAGAACTATAAGAATCATGACACATACTCTTCCAAAAAGCAAAAAAAAGATTGAAGTTATTTCGGTTACTTCTGCCCTTTGACAACACCGGCTGGTTTTGTATTCTGTATTTATTGGAAAACCTGATTAGTCACCTTTACAACGAGGCACAACCTGTACGGATCGTGCATTAGTGGAATGAGCAACACAGTTAATCCTGTGGGTAGCACTGGAGAAAGGAAAAAGCCAAAATCCTCTGCAACAAACCCATGTTGAGCTGGAAGTATTTTCTATATTAACACTGGTACCATTTCCAAACTTTGGACCAAGTTCAGTGAGACTGGGCGTCCCAGTAAGACAACACCCCAGCAGGACCAGACCCTCACCCTTACTATACCAAAGAACCACACCTTTCAGAGGGCAGGATTTTGGCCCAGTTTAAGGGGCTACCCACAAGTTCAGCTGTGCGACTCATTTGACAAGAGCACAATCCTTACAAGTTGTACCTCATTCTATTTTGTTTTTGTAATTCATATTTTATTGATTTTTTATAACAAATTATAATAACAAACATCTATAGAGACAAATGAACAACACAAAACAGGCAGGAAACATAAAAGACAGTAAACAAATTATAGAAATGAGATACAATGATATAGAGGATATCAGTTACTTCACAAGACACGGGGCCCATGACATGTCAACACCCCACTATGTGTTGCATTCTCTTAAAATGAACTGGTTAAAATTGTTCCATCTTTCATTCGACATGTCAATTTTCCAGTTCAGCTGTCCAAGCATTTTTTTCACAAGCAGTTATTGTCATCATTTCTTCTTTCCACATCCTCAGTGTCAGAATACTTGGTTTCTTCCAAAATCTAAGAATTAACTGAGCACACATTGTTAGTCCAGTTGCTAATACTTTAAATGAGTATTTATTTAAATAGGGTACTAAACCTTCATCCCCCAGGAGACATAACTGAGGTGATTTAGGAAGTTGGCATCCCAACCAGTCCTCCATAAGTGCCAGAACATTATTCCATGGTGGGAAAACCATTAGGCATTCCCACAATGCATGGATATATGTACCACATTCTGATCAACATTTCCAACGTGAACTGCTTTGGATTAAACCCATACTGTTAAAGGAGACATATCATGCTGATGCATGATTTAACACTTACATATAATATAATAAATTGAAAACAAGACCTTACACCCCCTTAATTGTCAAAAAATGACATATTGTATTTTTTCTGATATCCTAGAACGAGATTTGATGCCTCTGAAAATAGGTCATTGCGAGATGTCCGCGAGATTTCAAACGTCATGACGACACGAGGTACCTTTCTTTTTATTGGAGTAA
Organism: Scarus forsteni; assembly: GCA_036419115.1. NCBI lineage: Eukaryota > Metazoa > Chordata > Actinopteri > Labriformes > Labridae > Scarus > Scarus forsteni. Next base: position 1,215,809 of record JAZDUH010000177.1, read on the forward strand.
TCTGATAAAACACTTCCTCTTCTGTGATGTCCGTCAGCCCCAAACCCTCACCGAGGAACACATTCGTCCAGCAGCAGGGGTATAAAACTCCCTCACTCACATTCCCTCATTACCAGCTCTGGCCTGTAGGGGGACTCAATACGGGGTCGCTGCTTTGAGCCTGCTGGAAAATACAGTAGAAGAAGAAGGACAGGCTGGCTCTACCCCCGATAGAACTGACCAATCAGAGCACAAAGGGCTGTGACATTGCGAGGTAACTTTAGGTCATCCTTGAGACCAAGCGTTTCAACAAGCGCTTGATAATGGCCTAAAATGAGGATATTGAGAACACTATTGTGGGGCAATGAAGGAACTAAATGACTTGTACTGAGGGCAGAAATGCTTTACAGGCATCCTAGTCTGGCAAAGTGAAAAGGAGAAACAAGCATGATATGTCCTCTTTAAGTCTTGCAGGGGTGTAGTAGTATCTATTCAGCATTTTACACTGAATAAATTTGCCTCTTGCGTCTCTGATATACCTCCCATTCTGTGAAAGAATCCTCTCCCACATCTCGTCATCTAGTGTGTAACCCAAATCTTTCTCCCAAATCTTCTGAAGACTTTTACCTTTATTATTGTTTAACTATGGACACATACGTACCACCTTGAAGCTTTAAGAAACATCACCAGCAGCTGGAAATATTGCTCTATTGTGTTATTCTCCTTAGGTAAGTGAAACCTTTTATTCATACAATTTGCAGATGCAAGTTGACTTGGATCAGAGGCTCATTTCCCCCCCCAGATCGCAGTGACTACCCTACGTCTGGACAGTCCTATGGTCCAATACCTTCAAACTCGTCTGCATCATCGAGCTGACAGTTCCTTGGGAGGATGCCATCGAAGAAGCGCATGAACGGAAAAAAAACTACGTTATTCCAATCTAGCAGCTGAGGCAGAGGACAGAGGCTGGAAGGCGAGAGTGCACCCAATGGAGGTCGGGCGTAGGGGTTTTGTGGTCAGCTCAACAGCGAAACTCCTTAGGGAGGTGGGAGTCAGGGGAAAGGCTCACAGACAGGCCATCAAGGAGCTGGCCAACAACGCAGATGGAATGAGCCATTGGCTATGGCTGAAGAGGGGTGACACCATCTGGGCTGCTAAGACTAATTCTTAACCCTGGGACACACACCCAGGTCTGATCAACCTGTCGTGGGCCTGCCTCAGTTGAGGGCTTCTTGTGATAATTGGCCGAAACGCCCCATGATCTGAGGACACAACTGATGATGTGTCCCAGCGGTTAAGTAAAACCGTAAAGCCCAAGCTCCTATTCTATTCAGGTATGCGGTCAGGTGCAAGCCTGGTTCAGGGAGGAGGACGTCCCGGCCATGTAGAGTCCCAGGGATTGTACCATCTAGTCCTTTCATTGAATCAAATTTTCACATATTTTCAGAGATAACCGTGGCCCTCTAAATGAAAATTCTCTCGAAACCTATTATAGGAAAGAAAAGGGTCCTTTTCAAATACGTCCCCAATCAATCTAATACCTTGCCTCAGCCGTTTTGCCCAGAAAATTGTGTGTTTACCTATTTTTATTTTAGGATTACACCATAGTGATGCATATTTTTGTCCAGTTTCAGAGACTAAATTTTTTATAAATAGTCAGTCATACTGAGTTGTACCTCATTCTAAAGCTGACTTATCAAAATACAAGGCCAATTGGTTTTATGAATTGGGGAGAAATACTTTACAAAAATTTCCAGGCTCTTGTTGAGGAGAAAAGATGTGGTAGGTGATCTAATGGGGAAGAGTGTAATATCACTGTAGCATTTAGACGGATTAATGTCAAAGTTGTATGATTAAATCTGACTTTTACAAGAGTCTACAATCAATTGGTAGAGGAATTTGGTCTTGTCAGAAAAATATGGACTCAATACCAAAGGGGTTTAAAAAGCCACCATGATCCTTTTGTGGGTTATAGTTAGATTTTTACCCATAACAGCAATGAAATGAATGCAAAACGTCATTAAGTATGTAAAGGCATTCCTTCAGTTGTATTTCAACATAGCTCTGTTTCTATTTCCTTGTGCCTCCCCTTGAATCCTTCGGGAACTACTGCCAGCATGGGCTGAACCTTCTGTGAGGGAAAAACGATGAAATCTACATTAAAACGTACCACCTTGTGCACGACGTACCCACTCATAAAATAATCACCAGCCCTCACTTGAGATTGTCAGGTGTGCACCTAAGGGAGATATTAGATGGTGAGGCGGTCGGCAGATGGCGGGGTGACAGCTGCAGACTGTGGCCTCGGGGATACGGAGGCTTGCAGATGATTTGAAGTTTGCTGGTTTGATTTCCTGTTGGATGGGAACAATCTGGTGTCCAGTGGACTCGCCACATGAACCATATTCATCCTGTTTTAGCAGCATTGTGATCAGCATGGAGAAGTAGAGTGTAATGCTGTATACAGGGCTGGGAGCTTTTAGGAATGTAATCTGCTGGGTGTTAGACTAATTCTGCTGAGTGAGCTGAGGAGACAAAGAAACTAAAGTATTTATAGCAGCAGCAGTTGTAGCTGTACGGCAGCAGCAGTCAAAGTGTGAAAATGATCATTTGTAGCACACATTTGTAGATAAATGACATACTGGCTTTGCTTAATATGAAACACAGGTGTTGATGTAATGTGCCACATGAAGAGGATTTCAGTTGTAATCCAGCAGCACGTGTGAGCAGTTAATCTATTTGGGTTTATATTTATTAATCTTAAATCAATTCATTCTTAAGTGGCAGGTCAGGTTACACACATCAAATAGCACCAAAGACAGTAGCTGTAAACACTGCAGTATACCTTCCATTATGTTGAGCTGCAGGGTTTTCTGAGCAAAGTGTGAACATGATTTGACTTTAGATTTTAATCTGGAGCCAAAACTTAATCCCAACAAATATAAAAAACAGGAGAATCTTTGTTTTTAAGCACATTTAATTAGAAGGAAAAGCTGTTTTAACAATACATGGAAAAAATAATCAGGATAATTTGAAACAAATTCATGTTTTCATATTGCCTCAGCTTTTTGTCCCAATTCCCCCGACTACCTCGCACCAGAGCAGCTCATATTCACATAAAGCACGGCCAGTCTTTGCAGTTTTAACCCACGAACTCAGTGAAATGTAATCAGACATTCAAACCTCCTCACATGGTCTCCATCCTTCATGCAGACTTGCCTCATCACCCTCAGCAGCCGTCAGTCTCTCGTGATTTCCACACCACATTGACACTTTTTTTTTGAGTGCACAAGCAGCCATGAGCCTGCATCACCTTTGCCAACCTGATGATCGACGCCTTCATAGTTGTTTCTACTTTGACTGTAATGTCAGACTTTGCAACTGAATATCCAGTAAACTCTGCATATCCTGAGAAACCAAGATGACCACAGGCTAACCAGCAGTAGCTACCATTATTTGAACAATAGGAAGTGACTTGACAAGTCACTTCCTGACTAATCAGATTTTCCAATAATATAGAAAACCAGCTGGTGTTGTAAAAGGGCAAAGGTATCACTCAAACCGTGCAGATTCAAACCGAGTCCAGCAGATGAGAAGAGAAATGCACCATAAGTTTCTGATTGGTAGTAAGAACACTGAATCAACTTTTTCAGTGTCAGGAAACCAAGTAAAGTTATTGATCTAAGAACAAGAGCCATTAAAATTGTTGAGGGTCAGCATTCAATGCCATGGAGAGCATACAGGCAGATTTTTATTTATTCCAGTTTATATACTGGAAAAGTAAGAAGCTGTTTAACCATAAATATGTTTATGATTAAAACCACGTTATTATAACGTGGTTAAAACAGGAGGATTTTATTGTTCCTCATAATAGTTGAGGTTAAGGTTTGACTCTGGACTAAAATCTTTTTGTGTTTCTTTCCCACAAATTAAATAATCAATTCGTGTTCACCCCATGCACTCAGAATATCCTGCAGCTCGATTCAGCAGTCACAGCCACAGATTTTAGTAACAACACACTTGTTCAATCAATCAGACATCTTCACACTGTGTAGATTACCAGCTTTTACTGAGGAATGTAAAATCTCAGGCAGATTGAGAGCGATTTAATGCCTCAGTGTTTTCACAGTTACCTCTGCTCTGCTGTTTTCTATAGACAATAAGACCCACAAATGAAAGCAGGTCATTAAAATCCAGTTCTCTGGAGCAGGGGGACAATACAAGGCTTTGTCTGAATGTGTGCAGCTTGATTTTAAGAGTAAATGTCTGTTTAAAGAAATAATCCAACATGACTGAATGCAGATCAGCGCAGCACCAGAGGTTGTCAACAAACCTTCATTTAAATCTGGTCCCTGATTTTAAAGTCAGTGACTAAGTTAAGTGCAAAGTTGTTAGAGTGCTAGTTCAAAAATCTGATTTGTCCCTCTAAATGATAAAAAAAATGTTCATTCTTGATATCTGTTGATGATGCTTGGAATTATTTAAAAGGAAATTCCAAATTACACGTTAGATTTTGTTTTAAGAATTTATTTCCAAAATGGGATACTAATTTGAAAACCTTAGCCAGGAAAACTATTGTTTCATGTACTTGGATGTCTTGGTTTCAGTTGTGATTGAACGATTTGTGATTGAGGAATCTGAAAGTGTCCCTCAAAAACAATGGATAATTCATTATAAAAATAATCACGTTTTTTTTCTTTTAAGTAAATTTCTTTAGTGTAAAAAAACTTGGTTTTACTGGTAAAAATGTTCCTGATTCGTTAAAGTTTGTTTCTGTTGTCAGTGGAATCTGATGTCAATTATATATTACTGTATTATTAGTGTAAATGTTGACTTGACTTGAAATTTATCATTGAGAAACTTTGTTTTTTTGTTCAGATAACTTCATTCATTTGAATAAGAAGAAAGAAAGATTGTTTGCACCTATGACTGATAGGGGCCCCTAAAAATATCATAATACCAGAAACCTTTTGTCGTAGGTGTTTAAGGTCCTCTTTACTTTCAATTTAAAAAAAATACCATATTGTTCTTGTTTTATATTTAAAGGGGAATCGGGCATTTCTTGCATTACTAAATACCCCTAAAATGACATTTGTACAAAAAGAGTCCCTTTGGACATTTCGTTTTGGGACATTAGTTTCTTTCATGCATTCGCAATGACTTTTAACACATTTGAGTCTTTAAATTCACAGGTTAATCAACACAAATGTCAAACTTACAACAGATTTTAATAGTTGACAAGGTTAAGATTAGAGATTCACTGATCATATCCTAAAAGATAATTAATGTTTGATGGCACAAATAGAAGAAAATTCTCTTTGGGTCCTTTGAAAAGTTTAGCATTAACTCTAAAATGAATCTGTAAAAGCTTGTTTTCATAAGTCCAGGAAAACTTATTTGATATGTTTACCAAAGAAATACTTCTACATATCATGAAACATGATTTTTTTTCTTAGAAAACTTGTGAGCATTTGTTAAAAAAACACTTGACAATGTATTTGAAGATCTTGGCTTAGCTGGACGAAAAAACTTGTTTGGACATCTTAATGATTCGGCATTTAAATTAAGGACATCTTGGTTTTATTTGAGAGGCAAACTTCTAATGTGTCAGATCAAATAGTATTAATTGGAAAACTTGGTAACCAGGAGTGAAAACACTTTGGTCGGCAAAGTGTTTGTGAAAGTGCAGTTTTGTATTTTACGGAAATCCAACTTCTTTGTACGTCCTGTTTTTTTTATGAGGAGAGCTTGTTTTTCATGTTAAGGAGTATGTGGAATTAGCTGTGAGGAGACTTTGGAGAAACTTTAAGGGAAACATGATTTTTAAGTCCTGAACTACTTTCTGTGTGAAGACACAAAGTCCACCAGAGTTGTTAATGTTCAGAATATTTCATGTAAATATTAAAGTCATCATATTAAGTCAAGGCTGCTCTGCACATTAAACACTGCAGGTCCTTTATGGAAACTAAAACCAGACCAGATCTTTGAGTCCTCATGAGTTTAACCTGGTTTTGAAATAGAAGCACTTTTCACAGGCACACTCGAGCCAAGCAGCCGCCACCGTCTGTCACTGTTTACACACCGAGCTGAGGACGGGATAAAGAGCCCTTTCTCCACATTCACTCCATTCCTCTGACTAACACCACCCGAAAAAAGGTCCCTCACTTCACCAGCAGCATTTCTGGCTATCACAGCGTTTCATAAGAATAAATACATTTTATAATCCAGTATCAATTGGTAGGTTAAGTCATCATGGCACCTAGCAGCTTTTATTAGAGGCCTAACCCGATTTCGGGTAATTTGAGGTAATCTGATGAAGGCCGTGTTTGTTTAGTTTCTTTGAGGGTTTCTACAAGGTTTGTGTGTGTGTGTGTGTTTTGGGGGATATATTTGAGCCTCTGCAATGACTCTTCACAGTCATACATTACACCCTCCTCTTTGACAACCATCAATTTTCAGTGTGGTTTGCCATGTGGCACACCAGGCTTAGCATCTGGATAAATGTAGGCTCAGTTTGAAGGCACACGTGTAGGTTAAAATATACAATTATACAAAGATGCTGCAAGTGATAGGTTTGCCACTTATTTGGATAAAAATACTTATGTGACCTATATAAATGCTAAATCTGTTCTTGAGTCAGAATGAAACTCTCATGAGGAATTCAGGATGCTATTTGGTTCAGTTCATCATTTATGGTACAATGAGTAAAATTGAAAATCTAATAAAAAATAAACACAATACATCAACATCATATTTTTGGACAGGTTTCTTGAGATATCTTTTATAATGTTTCTGTAAATGTTGGTGTTTTGTTGACAGAGCTCATAGGACACAGCATGATTTTTTGCTGCCATGGAAAAAATGGATGTTTAGTTGAAGGATTTCACACTTGAAGGCAGGAACTCCAACAAGGAGGTGCCATTATTCTGTATCTTATTCATGTTTTGGGACGCTTTAAAGAATTAGAATTACTAAAAGCCACCGTTCTCCTCTGACAACAGCAGCTTGCTCTGCTGCCCTTACAGGTGCAGTGTGTAGAAATTGGAATTTTAGCGGCATCTAGTGTTTAGATTTTGGAATGAGCCCGTTCGTTTCTAAAACATCACATCATTATGCTGCGTTCAGCTACCAAAATTGCGTGTCCATAAATACCTCATTTTGGTCATTGTCGCCGTCAGCCGTCGCTCGGTGACGTCACGTCCACTCGAGTTTTACCGCGATCATATCATATATCATATAATAGGATGTATAAGCGGACATTATTCCAGCTGTATCCTTTTCACTCACTTATCAACCACAAAACACTGCAGCTGATGCCCTACAGCAGCATTATCTGTGAGTTTTCTGCGGTCCGTCTAGGGGGAACTAATGTCCTCACTGACTAATGTTTCCCACACAGACGTGGATTGTGACTCTGCAGTCCAGATGAATAACTGTCTGTCTAGGGTACTGTCACATGTACACACACCGCTGATTGGCTGATGCTGCACAGCCACACACGACATCGCCTATATAGATCAACTTTTTTTTAACTTTGACATCCCGCAACGAGTGAAGTGATCGTCGTGTACGCTGCTGTCGCATCGCGGGTGGGTTAGCCCCGTCCCATCGGGGCTGTACATTGACTTTGAATGGAGAGTGATCGCGGAGGTAGTAAAAGTAGCGTCCGGTGTGAGTGCAACTTTAAGCGACAAGAGCCCGTGAAGACCAAAAAGGATTGTGAACAGGGCATTATTTACAACAGTTAATAGGTGAAGGGTTTCCATTCATATTTGTAACTATAATTTTGATAGATTAGAGGTCAGTTACGATGATGATTATAGGTTTTGCAAACTATGGTAGACTCATGTTCAAAAATCATGATTCGCTCTTTTTGTCCACAAAACCCACCCGTAGACAACATATATATCAGCCTCCATAGAGGGAGGACCTGCGGTACATAAATATGAAAAGCATTTTCTAACTAATAAAAAGAAAAGTTTTATGGGATGTTTGTACACCTATCTCAACGGACTTTACATACAAATAGAAACATTTTATTCTATATTCACCGTTTCTGTTCGGCGAAATGTGCCAACTTCTACACACAACACTTTTAAAATGATGACTTTTTCCCCCCAGACTCCTCCACCCACAGACCCATAACTATGACACCCGACTACACATTTTCCATCCAATGGATCCCCGTCACCTCCGCCCACCTCCACTGCACTCTTGTTTCCTTACTGGGGACTCTGGACAAAAACTGCCCTCCACTCAGTGAATTCAGTGGCCATCATCACTTTTTTGACCCACCAGCTGGGGTGGAAGGGAGATTTAAAAATCACATGTAAATCCCCTGCTCCATCACATCCCAATGGTGCTCTATTGGATTGAGATCTATTGACTGTGGAGGAAGTACAGTGAACTCACTGTCAGGTTGAAGAATCCAGTTTGAGATGATCTGAGTTTTGAAACATGGAGCTGCTGGAAGTCTCCATCAGGTCAGGAAGGAGGTTCTCTTGATCAAGTCATCATGCCTAAATACACTGAGTTGCTGCCATGTTAATTGCATTAGCACCAGTTGATCAGGTGTACCAAACAGAGTGACCTGTTTTGTATATTTTTGTCTGAACATGTGTCTCAGTTCATTTAGCTGAGATAATTCTGAATTATGTTCTACAAACTGGAGCATTTTATCAGAGGAATAGCTGGAGAAGTTTTCCTGCTGAGATTCGATCATCCAAATGTGCTGGATTTCCCTACATCACTGAGCTACGAAATGGAGACTGTACCTGTGTGGGGTTTAATTTCAGACATGACAAAGGCTGTTGGCATGGGCCTTGGTTTGATTTGTGCCGTCAGTAATGGCAGAGAACTTTGAGAAACAGCAAACACTTTGATGAAACTCCTGCTTTAGCTTCATTTTCCAACAGAGGAGTTTGCTGACTGGGAATCACATATTTCAAAAGTGTAATTGGCTATTGCTAAATGTCTTGGCATTTCAGTTCTTTCTCACAGCAATGGGTCAACAATGCCTGAAACTTTTCCCCTCATTTGGTCAGATTGCTCTTTCTGTAAAGGCGGCAAAACTCTGGAACTCAGACAAAAGCAAAAAGCTAAAGCAAAATAACATTATTCACATAGAAATGTTGACCTGGTTGACTGCTTGACCATGTTGCCTTTAGGGCTGTAATCAACCAAAGAAATTGTTGGTCGACTAAAACACAGCAATTGTCGACCCCCCGTGTTTATCCCCTGTGTGTGCCTCTCCTTTTTTTTCTCTCAACACAAGACTCTTTGCTTTCCAGTCTTCATCAATGAAATGGGCAGTCACTTTCATATAGGACTCCATTCGAAGAGACGTACACATCTGTTATCTTTATCTATTAACTCGGAAACTTTCTCTTTTTTACTCCCTTGTATTTTGCCGTTAGTGCATGCGTAATTGTCTGGCGCACTGGCACTGAATATCCAGGTTCCAATGTTTTTCTTGGCCTTCCACGACACCAATGGGCCTCATACCCTCAGAAATAAAATTGTCAATTCCTCTGTGATGTCGTTTTTGCATTTGGGTGTTTATATATGAGGCATAAAATCCAGCGTGGACTGGGTGAGGGATGCCGCTGTTGCAGCAGGCAGCGGGCAGGTGCATATGCAGCTATAAAAGGAATAAATGATTATTAGTCTAGAATATTGAAATGAATGATAAATAAATTAAAATGTTGTTCTGAGACATGATGTTACCTGTGAAATGGGGGTGCTCAGAAAATACCCCCATTTCACTTGATACGTTTCTCCTGATGAAATGAACTGCAGGGGAAAAAAATAAATTGACACATTTGGTCGACCAATCAGAATTTTGGTCGACTGAGCACGCATCGACCAATTAGTGGACCAGTCGACTTGGACTTTACAGCCATAGTTGCCTTTGCTTTCTATCTTCTTATTACTTTATTATATTCATTATATTTGTGGACAAGTTTTATGAATTAGCATGTGCGCTAAAAACACTCCAACAATGCATCTGGTTTGTCCAATGTAATTGTGATTTTAACATCAAATAAGCAAATAATAAATAATTTTAACTTATTCACTGCACAATAAATACTTATTTTGTTTCTGAATGCAACCCCCAACTCCTTCAGTGTATCACAGCCTCCTCCACATGTTTCCATGGGAGGACATGGCTGCTTTTACACTGACAGGACGGCAGATTGCTGCTTCACCAAGAGCTTCCTCATCATGTTTTATTTGTTTGCTCTTACAGGAGACCGAGGGTCCACATCATGTGAATCTGGAGTTGGCCTGGTCTGGGCTACAGGTGTTGGTAATGTGAAGCAGATTGATGCTGCACGGCATGAGAAAGAGGAAGCTGTGATCTCATATTCAGCCATGCAGCAAAGCGATTATGTCTCCACAGGCAGGAATGTCCCTCTGTCTGAGCAGTGTGCAGGGACGCACCTGAGGGGACACTCAGCTGATGGACAGGTAACTTCAGGACTGCCCAGAAGAAACAAACCCTGTTTACACACCTGAGTCCATTGGAAGTCCGTTCATTCCAATGGAAATCTCAGGAAAACTCCCTTTAATCAGAAATGTGCTTTAAGTTCATAAAAAATACTCCAGCTTTTGCTCGGTTTTCACAGGCAGTGTAGCCTGTTGTTGTTTTTTACTCGCACATTTCTAGACTTCTTTTTTGATTTTAAACAAGATTAATTCATGTTGGAGCGTTTTATGTTAATGTTCTGTGAATTAGTGCAGCTTTTTAAAAGCTTAGCACGATAGCTCTGAGCAATAACTTCATGGACAGTTTTTCAATGATTTCTCCCCCATAATGGAACAATTCATCACCAACTGAGCAGCTTTGCTTTCAGCCAATCATAAAAAACTGAGGGTAGAGGTGTGTGTCTGCACCACCTGGTCGGGGCGGATCTCCTGTGAGCCCTCAGGTCGAAAATGTAGAGTTAGGAGGGCTGCATGACCTTGGTATGCAAGGCTGCAGCTGTAAAAAAAAAAAAAAAGAGGGAGCAGACTTATCCTGCTGAGAACACGCTGTAGAGTCGATGCTGTAATATCAGTGGTACATGTTGATCAAGGTCAGACCTCTATGTAGTTGATTTTGCCCCGTTGTGACGCTGGTTTAGGTTGAATCGGAAAAGTTAACTTTGGTAAAAGGTCACAGCAAACAAACAGAGCTCAGGAGTCCAGATGGTGAGCTGCTGACGGAGGCGAGGAAAGGAGGGAATCACCAAAGCTGAATGAGCAGATAGAGGAGCCACTGTGAGGAGAGGGTGGGTGGCCTCAACTGGCTCCAGGTATTTGTGAGGGCATGTGTGTGAGTGTGTGAGTGTGGGTGTGTGTGTGTGTGAGTGAGTGATGGTGGTCCAGGTCGTTTGTGAAGCAGCAGACCTTTTGGTTGGTCAGCAGAGAAGCCATCTATCAGGACTCTGTCAGCAGATTTTAACTCTCACATCAGCAGGACTGAACAGACAGCTAACCTGCATTAGTCTTGACTCATTTAAAGGGACTGTGAGGAGAATCTATTACCGGCAACGTATAGACTCTGCTACCTATGAGCACGAGCGGCGACTGTCGTAATGCTGCTTTCCTGTAACCTCGGAACTGGGAGTGACATCATTTCCGACTTTTCGGCGTTCCAGTTGAAGTCTGAAAAAACAAGCAAATCTACCAGGCTATTGTTAGCTGTTGTTAGCACGCCCTGCGTTGTTGTTCACAAATATCACATGAAGAATGTGATTATCACTATGGCAGCATTTTTGTAAATATAAGTCTAACAATACGATGTATACAGCTGATCTAGAGCGACACACCCCAGTCAGAAGAGATCCCAGTAGGAAATTTCGACTTCGGGGGACGTTCCAGTTGCAGTTTCCTACTCGGAACTCAAAATTCCTACTTCTGACTACACCTGGAACGCATTAAAAGACATGTGCAATCCAAAGCATGTGTTTGTTGTGATAAATGCAGCTCAGACCTTCCTCAGAACTCTGCTTTGCTTTACAACTTCTTTTTTCAACAACTTACAGGATGCAAAGCGACGAGGTCATGTGTCTCTTTCTAGTGACGTAGCGGTAGTTTTTGATGTGTGACAACAAGCAATTTTTGGAAAACTTAGTATTGTAGCTTTGTAGCCGGCTATATATCTCTACTTACAGCCCGGCGCTCTAAGACGTGTCCAAATAATATAAATTTGCTCTAGGTTAATTGTCTTGCTCCCAAAGTTGAGTATCCGGGCCAGTCCAGTCCAGCCCTGTCCTGTCTGACCCAACCAAGAAGCTAAGGAATAGCATTTATAGATAACCTATTCTGATGCTATAAAACTCATCTATAAGTGTGTATTTCCATCAGGCATATATCTCAAAGTGAGACTTTTTTGTAATTACTTAGAAACTTCTCACAGTCCCTTTAAAATACATTTCAGCTCTTATTTCCTTATAGACAGCATCTAAAATTGAATTCATGACTCACCAGCCAATGAAGTATATCCAGTATCATTTTAGCAGATCAGGGATGTAACAACAACAAATTGTCTCAGCATGTATTTACCTATGATTTTTCACATACGCCATGTAGAGCGTGGCCCTCAGACATTTTCCCAGCAAACTGAAAATGTATCCACAGCTCCTGTGCTCAGAAAGATTTGCTCTAGTTTTGTAAACTGCTTCAGTCTGACAAAACCAAGGAAAACATCCTTACAGAAATAAACAGTTTTATTCTAGAAGAAGATCGTTTCTTGAAGCCATAGTGATCCAACTTACTTTATCCCCACAGAAATAATAACATATCCCTCTAAAGCCTGTTTTACAATAAATCAATAAGGTCCCTTGCTATGGATTTTTGCTTGAGAGGTCACATCCCAGAAATTTTACCAGACCCACATGTCAAACAGAGGGTGAAATTTGAGGAGTTACTGCTGTCAGTAGTTAGAAAACAGGCAACAGAGAAAATGGGAAAGACATCTACACTGTATATTCTTAGATATAATCATATGAAGCTGCCCTCACAAAATTATACTCCCCTTCTCTCTTTAACTTAACGACTGTACAGACCATCTGCTCCTTTCCTTTGTCTCAGTGACATGAGTAAACACAGAAACTCCTCTGAGAGGTTCTCCATCAACAAGAAATCTTCTTCAGTGTGAGTGTTTCAAAAGACACTGCTCTGCAAAGTTTGGGAAAACATCAGTTGGTGGAAAGGAAAAAGACGCACAGAGCATAAAAACTCAAAAGTTTTTCTGTCAGTGTGATTGTCCATACAGAAAGTATCACCAAACCTTCAGACAATAAAAGCACAATGCTTCATTTTTTCACCATGAATTTAAGGCCTGTTGAATGTGAATCTGTTAAACAGATGTTAGTTTTTATTTGTTGAAGTAAACACTATTTTTACTTACACTAGAGCAGCACTTATAATCTGGTAAGGCTTGGTTTAACAGTAGACTAGTGTAATATAATAATAATACCTTTTATTTAAAATCGCCTTTTAAGACATTCAAGGATGCTGTGCAGGATAAAATACTGTGGCAGCTTCACTTTGTCTTACTTCAGCACCATGAGCCTGGAGATGGGACGGTTTGCCTAAATATGGTTTAGGACTGAAGTCTGTAAATAGGGATGTGAATTGATACGATTGTATCAATTCCAGTGCCATTAACGATCCTGATAATTGATCCAATTCTTTCACGATTCCCTTATTGATTCCTGCAGACTTTCCGTGTGGGCAAATGTTGGCCTGTAGATTTCCAGTGGCAACAATGTCAAACACACGTCACAGCATAGATAACTGCTTCTGCAAGCTGCTGGTGTTTCAACTTACTTAAGGTTGTGCAGTAGGCACCTTTTGTAAAAAACACTAAGCCACAATTCTGGCGCTTCTAAACCCTGTCAGTGGAAGCAATTGATAAGGGAATTGATTAGCACAAAGACTCATGAAATCGATTTGTTTATGGAGCTGTTAATGATTCTCAACCCCATTCCCATCCCTACCTGTATATGTTGGTTGTGTATTTCAAATCCCAGGAAATCAGTTGTGGACAGACCCGCTCATCTGGCACCAACAACCAGGTCTCGTTCAAAGTCACTTAAATTACCTCTTCTTTACCGTGCCTAAATGTATAAAGTTGCTGCCATGGGATTGGCTGCTCAGTTATTTTTTTGATGACAGGCAGCAGACCCAGAGAACAGTAGCTGATAAAGAAGCTGTTAGTTTCTCCATCAGTTTCAGTGCAGAGTATTTCTAGGTGTACAGCAGGAATGAGCAGAACCTATGGTTCAAATATGGAGCAGACGTTTGCTTCTCTGACACTGTTTGGACTTGAATCCTCTTCCACTCAGTTCCTGGTTTGTTCAGCCTGCTCTGGAGGCCGAGTCCTGTCCACAGAGCTCCTTTCACATGTGTCCCTGTCCCCCGCCTGCACCCATAGGGCTGCAGCCTCTACATGAAGCCAAGCAGCAGACGGGCCGACTGATGCTCTGGAGGAGGGTTACTGCATGTCACTATTCATGCTGCCAAATGACAGGGTGTGTGTGCTGCAGCAGGCAGCAGGCATTAGATGTGGTGTTGGAAGCTTGCTGGATGCAGGATGGACTGTCTGCGACTGCTCTTTGATTGTTAGGTAGCGTATGACTGAGCTTTTTACAGGATCTTATTAAAGTCCTTGTTCCTGTAGTCTTACAAGGCCACTAAGTCACGTTTGCTGTTTTAACCCAGATCCTGGATCCTACACACTGATCCTGAGTCACTGTAACCACAGTGCTCCTCCTTGGCCTTCATTCATTTCAACAGTCTGTTAAAGGATTCTGTCCTCCATGAATAGAGACAAAATCACCAGTTCAAACTGCTGTATTTATACAAGGAGACAAAAATAAATGCTGAATGAAGAGAATCAACTTTAAAAAAACTCAAACTGGCATTTGTTGCACTGCATGTACAACATGATGTAATGGATGAAAGAAATTGGATAAAAGTGATGCTTAGATGTCTATGAGACAGGACATGCCAGCAGTCTAAGTTTATATGGCTCGACTTATTCCAAGAGCTGACAATAATAGCGCTTTCACACTAAAATTAGCGGGTCATCAACACAGGTTATTTCAATGCGGGTTAACCCGCTAACAATCAGCAAGTGACTCTTTTCCCTCTGTCAGCAGACCCAGTCTAATCGGCAGCAGACGAGCTGCGAGGCAGTTGTCTTTCCATCTGGCACATCAGGCTGATGTCATCACGGTGATGACATCATCAGCGCGACATAGCCCCTCCGTGTAAAACAATGTAAAGGAGCATGGGGGCCGTGGACATGGTTTTCTTTATTCTGTACTTTTGTCCCTCTTCAAAAATGTACAAAATCGACACTAATGACACAAAGGTAGATGGAATTAGTTGCTGAGACGGCAAAGAGTCATGTAAGTTACAGACAGAGGGGCGGGCATGATGTTATGCCGAGGGCATGTTACACCGACGTCATCCATAAATTAGCAGGTCGACCCAGGTGTGATGTTCCCACTGAAGCTCAATCGGTATTGAGCCAACAGAACCTGTGTCGATTGCAGGGTCAGTCGACTCGGGTCGAAATGCCGACAGGAGCCGATTTTTACCGGATTTTAAATGTTTGGGTTTTTTTGGCCAGTGTGAAAGGGGTATGTGTTGTAATCACACTGATATCCTGATCCTGCAGTTGTGATCTTCCCAGCCAACCAAACTTTTCACCCCCTGAAGCATTTCAATTTCAATCTTTCAATCATTTTCAACCTTTTGTCAGAAAGTCTAAGGGGCCGATTACATGAAGATGTAAAAACCCTTAAAACCGCTATCAGGCATTTTTTATTCCAGCTGGGTGACATAGTTTGAGTGTGCATAAAAGATTTTAAAAATATATATTTCTGTGAGCCATGCAAAGTTTCTGCACTTGTGAACCTCAACGTCGTCCAGAGCAGACACAACTGAAGCAAGAGGCAGGCAAGGAGACAGGTGTAGGTGAGTGCTGATGCCCTTGATGAACAAACTGCAGTTCGATTTCAGGATCATCATGAGTCATTCTGACTGAGGGTGAATTACAGACAGGGGTTGCTGCTGTGCTCTGTAAACCACAGCAGCAAACCCGCTTTAAGCATGTGTGGATGTCAAAAATTTCCGATACCCAAAACCTGTTTTTGACGATGTCTCCTCCACGTCAAGGAAGAAAATAAGAAATCTACTCAGCTCCAGATAATAACACGGATGCTGTGCTCATAGGCATCAGGGTATTTCTCTGACAAGGTTTATAATCTATGTAGGAGATATTATACAGGTTTAATGTGAAGAGGAAGGTTGTTGTTTAGCAGCAGGCTCTGTGTAACTCCCAGTATAACTATAATGAATGAACCACATCCACACAGAGCTGACTGATGATATTCAGGGTGATGGATTACACACAGTGTGTCAGGAAGGTTACACGCTCCTGCAAGTTGGTGCTTCACCCTCACAGTCATGACTTCAAACCACAAACTGCCTGGAAGACAGGGAAAAAAGTTCTACTCTGACAACCTGTGATCAATTATTTAAAGATGTACTAAAAGAAAAAGGTAATAAAAATAATTACTCTGCTACTGATTCAGTTGAAACCATCCACTAAGAAGCCTCCAGGATTTCCACAATGGTACTGAGGATGTTACTTCACTGTATATGTAATCTGGTACAGCCATATGTAATATGGCTGTACCAGATTGTGATATTGCATTCTTGCCTTGTGCAAAACATTGATACATGCAAAAATTCACAATATTTCCAGTATCTCACAAAAGTGAGTACAACACTCCCATGTCTGCAAATATTTTATTATACCGTTTCATGAGACAACAGAGAGGAAATGACCCTGCAGCCCTTTCCAACAGGAAGGGGATCATGCTGTGTTTCAGTATGTAACAGTACATGTTTGCATTCATGGCTCCCTCAGTGAAGTGTAGCTCCCAGTGCCGGCAACACTCATGCAACCCCAGACCATCACACTCCCACCACCATGCTTCACTGCAGGCAACGCACACCTGTCTTTGTGCTCCTCACCTGGTTGCTGCCACTCATGCTCGACACCATCTGAACCATATAAGTTTCTCTTGGTCTCATCAGACCACAGGACATAGTTTACTGAAGACAAGCAGACAAAGGACATGGATTACTGGAACTATTTGTGGACTTTTTTGAGCATCATCTCCAGAAGAGACCTCTTTCTGGGACGACAGCCTGCAGAACGATTTGACGCAGTGTGCAGAGTATAGTCTAAGCACTGACAGGCTGACCTCCCACCCCTTCTACCTCTGCAGCAATGCTGGCAGCTCTCAAACGTCTATCCCCCAAAGACAAACTCTGGGTATGATACTCAACTTCTTTGGTCAACCATCACAAGGCCCATTCTGGGAGGAACCTGTCATGTCATGACCCCCAAACGACCAATTCCTTGTTAAAGAAGCTGAGGGTAAAGGAAATGGCCTGGCCAAGCATGTCTCCAGACCTGAACCCGAATACTCGAATATCTTTGATTATTTGGGTGCATGTTTGAAAACCATTCCAGTTTGATTTTAAGGAATAGTGAATGCCTTATGGGGGTGGAAAGGATTCCAGAGCCAAAATATGAAGCTCTGATGAACTCAATGCCCAAGAGGGTTAAGGCAGTGCTGAAAAATAATGGTGGCCACACAAAATATTGACACTTTGGGCCCAGTTTGGACACTTTCACTTAGGGGTGTACTCACTTTTGTTTGCCAGCCATTTAGACATTAAAGGAGACATATCATGCTTGTTTCTCCTTTTCACTATGCCAGACTAGGATGCCTGTAAAGCATTTCTGCCCTCAGTACAAGTCATTTAGTTCCTTCATTGCCCCACAATAGCGTTCTCAATATCCTCATTTTAGGCCTTTAACAAGGTCTCGTTGAAATGCTCGGATCTGAGGATGACCTACAGTAACCTTGCAACGTCACAGCCCTTTGTGCTCTGATTGGTCAGTTCTATCGGGGGTAGAGCCAGCTTGTCCTTCTTCTTCTACTGTATTTTCCGGCAGGCTCAAAGCAGCGAGCACGTATTGAGTCCCCCTACAGGCCAGAGCAGGTAATGAGTGAGTGTGAGCTAGGGATCTATATACCCCTGCTGGACGGATGTGTTCCTCGGTGATGGTTTTGTGGCTAACGGACATCACAGAGGAGGAAGTGTTTTGTCAGATTACTCCAATAAAAAGAAAGGTACCTCGTGTCATCATGACGTTTGAAATCTCGTGGACATCTCGCAATTACCTATTTTCAGAGGCATCAAATCTCGTTCTAGGATATCAGAAAAAATACAATATCTCATTTTTTGAAAATTAAGGGGGTGTAAGGTCTTGTTTTCAAATTTATAATATTATATGTAAGCATTAAATCATGCATCAGCATGATATGTCTCCTTTAATGAATGTCTGTTAAGTTATTTTGAAGGGACAGTAAATTTACAGTTATACAATCTGTATACTCACTACTGTACACTGTATCAAAGCATCATTTCCTCACTGCTGTCCAATGAAAAGAAATAATATAGTAACTGCAGAATGTGGGTGCACAAAGGGGTTTTGTTACTTTGTGAGATACTGTATATTTGCTCTATTAAGTGGGTTGTTTGTGACATTTTCCTCAATAAACTCGCTGACAACAGAGCTACTTTTATCCTGCACCCACTGTTTGTGTTGCTATATTTCAACATGGCTCCATACATCTGCATTTCCACAATGGGAGACAATAAAATTTGCACAAGCAGTGTGTTTAAATACTGTATATTCAAGAGGATAAACTGAGCCAGCTGGAAAACAGCACGCATGAAAAGACTGGTATACTTTCATACAGACAAATCAGTGTGGACTTTGTCTTATGAGGCATTAGTGATATTTTTCTATTTGTTGAACAGCTAAAAACTTTTACAACACAGAAAAACACATATGCAGGTAATCAGTGTTGAAACAATAAAAAAAACATTTAAACCAGGATGAAGATGCTCAAACTGGGACTTTTCAGTTTGTAGTATCTTCTCACTCTACGTGCTCGGGATATCACCAACTTCGTTTCTGTTACAGTATATTCTTGAAGGTATATTTTAATGTTTGAGACATCGTAGCATGGCTGCCCAAAACAATATCCTCACAACAACAAGCTGCCGACCAGCTGGTCTGAGACTTTTTGTCACAGTAAGGACAAGTTTTGCTCCAGAGATGGTCACAAGCAGCAAAAAGACAGAGTGTTCAAATCGGAGGTGAGTTTAAGAGGTAATATGAAAAGTTAGTCACCAGGTATGATCCCTGGTGTCAAACCAAAACAGGCGAGTGGAGCTGAGTTGAGCTCAAACCACATGATAAAAGAGCCTCATACAGACACTTGTCAGGACTTAGGATATGGAGCTTTAGCACAAGGCAGTCCCAGTCAAACAGTACAACGCCCAAATCACTTAAACCTCGGCAACTTGCACTGCAAAAAATGTAGCTGGGGTCATAATGAAAAGACATTTATTATTTGTAGAGGTGGGTCCCTTGTTTGAGAGAGAAAAAAAAACATGCCCAAGGGTAACTGACAACTCCGAATTCCTTTTAGATGGGAGAGTTTGTCTCAATGGTTGTCTGTCTCTGTCAGCCTTTTGATTGGCTGGTGATCAAGTCTTGACAAGGTCAGAGGGCCAACATGGCAGATAAACGGAGTTACTTTTCCACCTCTCAACCAAATCCAGTAACACTGTCATCCTTAAAGCCAAGCAACTTCAAAACTTTGTGTTCAGCATATTTGAAGAATATGAGTGAGATGCATTCTTTACTGAACCAAACGAGCCCTGTGCTAAGCTGACTGTGAGTAATTACATTAAAACTCATAAGCTAATTAGGCTCCTTTATTCCTGATTGTGTAATCAGTTCTGGTTCACGGCCAGTAAACTCATTCACAGTCCGAGGTCTGGTTGGTAAAGCAGCACCAGGCTGCTGTGGTGTCCAGCAGCCATGTTGAACCTCTGACCTTGTCAGGACTTTGTTAAAGCCCTGGTCATGAAGCAGTCACCTTCAGGCCGAGCAGAGCTGCCTGTGCTGTGCATGTTCCCTCTTTACCCAGTCAGGCTGCAGTAAGTTATCCACCTGAGCCCCCAGGGCGAGCTTCAGCACAGGCCTGCGGTGTTCAGAGAGAGGAGGGAGGGGATTCAGCAAACCTGTATGAGGTTACTCAAAACAATGCATTAAATTACATTGAAGGGCTCTTACAAACTGATAAAACAGTTCACAGAAACAGGCATTTGAACCTGTGTATCCTGCCAAGGTTTAACATGTTGCATCGCTCTCTTAGGGGCCGTTTACGCAAGGTCTTATACGGTCAAATCTGAAGAGTCTTCATTGCATATTGGCCTTCCATTTACATGGGAACGGTACCTGGAGTGCTTGAATCCACAAACCTTTGAACCAGGGTCCAGAGTGGAGAGTTTTTAAAATGCTCCTCCATACAGCTCCATGGAAACCTGAATCAGAGCGTTTCAGGGTAAAACGCTGACATCACCACATGTGCAGTACTCTTTCACATGAAGGCTGTGCACACATACCAGAATCAACAGCAGCTTCGGCCATCTACAGGGTAACATGTGAGCTGCTTACCGTGCTCGGTTTGTTATCCAGACAAAACTATCTAGACAAATTTGTTGTCCAGACAAGAAACTCCTGCATCTTTGTGCATCCACTCACCGTTGTTGTTTGTGAAAAGATTTTCTTCTTCGTATGTGTGCTGTAGCAATGCTGTTTCTCTGCAAACCTACATCGCCATCTACTGAACTGGCATGCACACTACAGCAGTTTCATTTATTTTCTAGCATCTCTGTCTGAACGTGGATCAAGTATGAATACACGAAAGAAAAACTTTTACGTCTCAGGTGAAAATGTCTCTGTGTAAACAGGGCCTTAAAGTTTAAGGACTTGTAGGACCCCTGTAAATATTGAGATTATCTGAGCTCTTCACTGTCTTTATTTCCTTATAAACATTTTCAGCGCTGGCTAATCAGACATGATTAACGTGGCTACAAATCTGCTTGTTGTCACTTTTGGTCAGTCATGCCTCAAATCGTCCTCTTTGTCTGCCAGCAGGTTGATCCAAGGTTAGATTTAAGAGGGTACTAATAGTCTGGTTGTGTTCATGCTCTGGCTTCAAAATTGTCTTGAAGCCTCCTAAAGTAACCAAAAAACTGATGTTACATGGCTTAGACCAGCTTTTTTCTACAGTCATTGCCTAAAACTGAGGCCCTGAGTGCTGTCTGCGAAAGAAAATTACACAATAATAAATACAAATATGATACACAAAATCAAAATATGGATGTCTGGGGTTTCCGCTCAAGATTCTGTTTTAAAAGATGAAAACAACCACTTTTCAGAATCTCAAAATGCTGCTGCTTTGTGGTCCAAGAGACGTTTTTAAGATAAAATTGCTCTCTAGTAGGGATGTAACGGTTACCGGTAAAATGGTGAACGACGGTAAAATTTCCCACGGTAATCATTACCGCGTCCTATAAAAATTACCGTTTTACCGTGTTTGATAACCACAATGTGTCAAAAACGCACGGTGATGCTGCTCTTTGCCTGGAAATGCCCAAACTATGAGGCTCTTCCAGGATGAAGCAGCCTCATGCGAACCGTGCATGGGCAGTTTGCATTGTTTGGCCTCAGAGCAAAAGTTAGACAGCAGAGACTTCCCTCTGGAAACGGACTCTTAAGTCTGGTTAAATTTTGGATTTTACAAGGTTTCCGAGGGGAAACTGATAGTAGACAGTCACCCTGTCTAAAACACAAAGTTGCTGCTAAAGAAAAAGCCGTGCATGGTTAAAACTGCCATAACTCCTCAAGTAAATGAACTGACCGAGCCGTACAGAGAGAGAGAGAGAGCGAGAGAGAAAGCGAGAGAAAAGACTCAATGAGCCATACCGGAGAGAATTACAGGTGGTTTGTCAGTATTCTCTGTCTAAATAATGCATCAATCTTGTAAATAATAGCATTAGTATCATTCTGGAGTGTATTGTTGCCGTTCTTTTGCCGTTTATTTACCGTATTTTGAAATTTATCATCTTCTTCCATCAAAGTTCGTGTTTTATGGATTTTATTTGATCGAACTCTGGAAAGATTGGAGGAGAATACATCAAAGATACCTGCCATGGAGACTAGAGGAGAGTCACAAAGGGGGCTAAATGCAGAAAAAAAAAAAGGGGGGGACTATTACATGGTCTAATATGACGAGCTATAACATGGACACTAATGCTGCAGGCAAACAAAAATCTGTGTTTATGTAAAAAAGGTTATTTGTTGTTCATTTTCAATTGTTTATGAAGAGAATCCTGTTTAAAGTTCAAATCTGTTTTTTCTTTTCTTGTAATTACACACTGTTCAAGCATTTATAACAATGAAAAATACTTGCTAGAATTGTTTACTTTTATTTCTAATGAAAGAACGGTAAAAAATGTACTCAAAGGGCATTTCTAGACATATTTATTGAAAAAAAGACAAAAAAGAAGTGTTATGATTATAATATTAAAGGGGTTAAATGATTTCAAGACTGTGTTAAAGTACTTTTTGAATGTTCTGAGTACACCACAACAATACTGCGATAATAATGATAACCGTGATCATTTTGGTCACAATAACCGTGATACAAAATTTTCATATCGTTACATCCCTACTCTCTAGTAAGGAAGACTTTAATTTTGTCTTCAACCTGGCAGCTTTTGTCTGCAGGCTTTACTGTCACTGCAACTGGTCAAAAACAGAACCAGCAACTTATGTTGTCTTTGCTGTTTGCCTATCATCACTTAATAAAGAAATACAGGCATCAAAATGTGGGTGCATCTAAGTTATTCTACATGAATCAGAATAAAAATCATCACCGTCTTTTAAATATTTACACAGAGACTCAGGCTACACATTTGTTTTTACTTTTCCACGTCATTCAAACAAATATGGAAAGCATCTAGCTCTTGGGTAATGTCATAATGAACAGAAACATGTGAAGATAGTGTGAAGAGGCAGCAGCTGCTCAAACATCAAGATTTATTGAAGTCACTGAGTTGAACACAAACGTTTACTCCACCCAACCATCCATTGTTCAACTTTTAATGGCATCACCTAAAATGTGGACAGATTTCAGTGAAGTTTTTATAAGATATTTATGGAGCATTATTGGCCTTAAGTGATCATGTTGAGACAGCAGATTAACTCATTATGGCAGTGAGAGCCATGGGGAGGACACTTGACAAACTGACCACAGGTATAAATTCTTGATGCACATTTTTACATATATTGTATTTGTTAGGAGTTTTTCATTTATATTTCTTTTAAATTTATTTTATTTAATCTTATTCTCTATTTTTACATTTACCTTTACTTTTATTTTGTTTTTCACCTCCTCGTACAAGAGAAAACAAATGCCTGGGTCAAATTCCTTGCACGTGTTGCATTTGTATGTAGTTAGTAATAAAAATCGATTCTGATTCTGATTCTAAATCAAACCTGGGCTGCCCACACACGGCAGCATCCACCTCACGCTTCCCACTCCTCAAACCAGGACCCTTCAATGAACTGTTTAAGAGAAGATCAAGGACTTAGATGTCAAACTCCCTTCTTTTTCAAATCATTCCCTGACAGCACTAACAAATCAATTTCAAGCTGGCTGCCTGTAAAACAGTTAATTTAGAGAACAAAATGGACTGAACACATCAGCCAAAATGCAATCTTCATACCACAGTCCATCTGTTTGTTCATCAGAGAATAACAGATGTATCGTCTCTGCAAACAGATATTTGTGTCCAAGTGTCACTGACTTTAATCTGTGTTCACGGCTCATTCTCACTTTAAAGTCGCACGCAAATTCAAAGGAATGACCAGCACAAGGACGACTTTTTGCAGATATCCTTCATCAGCACGTGAACACCATCTGTAAGCTCGGCACTGGCATCACATCGACCTTTGACCTCCAAAATCCAAACTTTATCAGAGCAGACATTTTAGCAAAGTTTGAAGAAAATCCCTCACAACACTCTTGAAATATTGCTTTCACGAGAATGATCGGGCTGGAGATGAGAACCAAAAATTTGTTTCAGTTTAACAGCATTTTAGGGGTGCTGGTTTAGCAGGATGGTCAGCAACCAGGCACGTCCCATGTGCATGCTGCTGCTGGCCCGGGTTAAAAAAACCAATCTGTGGCAGGTTTGCAGAGTGTCTTCCCCTACTCTCTCACCCCCTTTCACAAGCCTATCCACTGTCATTCTCTCCTGTCAATAAAGGCACAAAATGCCCAAAAACAGTCTAAACAAAGCATTTTAAACTGCTTGACAATAATGTCCCAGTATCAAAAGAGGCAGTCAGAACAAACAAAACCATCAGGGTCTTGGAAATAATCATGGTGGTCAGAAGTAAGTTTAAGTTGTACACAAAATCAGATCACTGGTACAACACTCAGTGTCTTTCTGATATATCAATAATATTACATTTATTATTAAAGCACTTTTAAAAACAGAGGTTTATGAACATACAGACAGCAAAGCACAAGAGGAACTAATAAAACAAATCAGAGACCCTCACAAACAAATGCAAACAGCAGAATAAACCAGAACAAGAACCAACAAGAGAGAGAGGGAGAGAGAGCAGGATAACTTAAGACTGCTCCTCAGACCAACAGTCAATAATTTCAAGGAAACTGAGGAAACCAATCACCCAAAAAGCTCAAACAATCCAGACCCAGGCACCCAACACGGTCTAAAAAACACACAAAACGCCTCCAACCATAGGGCTAAGAAGGCATCCCAAGCCCCAGCCCCAAAGTCTCCAGTCCCACAACCAAAGGCCCTCGCACTCCCCAAACCTAAAACCTGTTCACACGAGAGAACTCAGACAACATAAGAGCCCAGCAACTTAAATTAGACCATGAGGACCACAATAAAAGACAAAAGTACAAAATCAAAGACAAAAAAAGGTCATAAAAGGGGGAAAAGCAGGGGACATGAGAGAAAAAGAGAACAAAACAATAAGCAGTTAAAAGATGATGGATGCTTAAGGCCATCTTCATGGTCAAAGGAAATTAGACATTTCAAGACCAAGTAGGCCTGTCACTAGGCTTGTCACAAGAACCGATACTTTGGTACCAAGTCGGTACTAAGATTCAGAAAATGTGACAGTACTGACTTTTCTAGACTACCCAAAGTACCGCTGGTACCCAGGCGCCAGATCTGGCCACTTCTTTAGCGTTGTTTTTTTGGCTGTAAATGAGCGATTATCTGGCAACCCTCACACAGTGCTGATCACATGCGAAGAAAAACGACACACGACATGTCGGAGGCACACGCACCTGGCTCGTCAACAACGAAACATTTAAAAGACAAACATCCAGACTCGTACAGAGAATTCAAGGTGAGTGCATTTGAATTCATGTGTTATCATTGTTGCTCATATCTAATTACGTTACAATGATGAGATGAGCCCAGCCCATAGTAAATGAGCTTCATCGCAAAATAACATGTCCAGCCTCGCTGCTACCTCCGCTGCTGCGCGGCTTGTAAAATCATGAAGGAAGAGAAAAGAGAGGGACAGAAAAGAGAGAGTCCACAGAAGAAATGGCAGAGAGTGTCCCGAGTGTGTGGTCACTACAAGAAGGGACGAAAAGAAAACACTGTGCAGTGTGTCCGATGTCAAACGGAGTTAGCGTAGCACATAGCTTAGCATGATAGCACGTCGTCAATGCTAAAAACATCCGGTCTGTGCAACAGGATGACACTGACGATACATCAACAGAAGCAGCTGTGATCAATAACTGAGGTACAGACTAGTAAATAACCTATTTTGATTATGGCTCCGTGTAAAGGCTGGTTCAGAACGTAAATCAATGTGGAGGCTACTTGCCCAGAATCATGTGTATTTTGTTCACCTACTTTTCACAACCAATAACTTTACATTTAATTTGATTGCAGAGAGTAGAAGAGGAAACACTGACAGTGAGTAGAGGAAGCAGGTGCAGGGAATGCTTCCATATGTTATAGAAAAGTACATTAGCTAGTTAAATTATCTTAGTATCCAAGTATGATATTATTTGGTCCTAGAAATAAAGTAAGCAAAATAAGATCATCAATATGGTACAGTAGTAAATGCAAGAGGCATTGTCATATAAAAAGGTTTTAAAAAAGTTTCCCCACCATTTCTGTAAATTGCTGCTCCCTCTCTCCCTCTCTCTCTCTCTGTGTTAGTATTGCCTCTGCTGTTCTCATACAGTCATTAAGCTATACCCAAATCTCTATCTTCTTTTCACAGTATAAGCCAGAGGAGGACAGTGACATGGACAGGCCGGGCAAAGCCAGCATCAAGATACACAGCCAACAAGAACGGACGCTTTCAATTTAAGCATAATATTGTTTGTTGTTCACTTTGTTCAAATAAAGGAGTGTATGTTGAACTACAGGGGATTTTTTTATTTTTACCATGGTATCGAGTGGTATCGAGTATCGAAGAATTTAAGTGGTATTGGTATCGACTACTAAATTTCTGGTATCGTGACAAGCCTACCTGTCACGATAACAAATTTTGCTGGATAATTGTCCAAAAAAATTATTATAACAATATTATTGTCAATATTATTTTGATTTTTTTTTCATTTTTCATTAATGTAACTATAACATATCATATCAAAGTGAGTACATCGTATCAAAAGCAATAAACTTTAATTTGTTCAGAGTATTTAACTGCAATTGGAAGGTAAAGATCTTTTAAATAAAATAAACAAACAATATGATAAATTTAACAAACAAAAAAAAATGAAAATGAAATGGACTCTCTTTTAGGAAAAAAATGCATGTAAATAAAAATAAATAT
This sequence comes from Scarus forsteni, assembly GCA_036419115.1. Classification (NCBI taxonomy): domain Eukaryota; kingdom Metazoa; phylum Chordata; class Actinopteri; order Labriformes; family Labridae; genus Scarus; species Scarus forsteni. Next base: position 1,242,642 of record JAZDUH010000177.1, read on the forward strand.
ACTTATCAAAAAACAGTTAAAAAAAGACCCTGTCTCTGTAAAGAAAAAATGAAACTCCAATAAAAACACATACAAAAAAAACATAAATAAAAGGGAGTTTATACAGTTCGTGTCAGTGACGTACTTTCTCCCAGTCAGTTCATTCTGTCTGTCAAACCTTTACAACAATGCTGGTTTTTCAACCATATTGAAGGGTCACATTTCTTTTGCAATGCATCAAATGTCACTGTTTGTGAGCACGCCCCACTTTGCGCTTTTATTTGCACACCAAACACCTCAATAAGCACTGACTGTCAGGACAAAGGCTCCGCTGCACCTCTCCTTCTTCTTTTTCGTCGCCACTACTTTCAAACAAATGCGACATATTGGCTCGTCAGTGTTCATGAGCTCACAGTGTGCTGTTGCAGCCAGCTTAAGAACCGTAACTTTCATGCCATCATTCATATTAGTGTTTGTTTCCTTGTTACTTCTAAGGATGCTCACTCCATGAGTACGCGTGAGCGGCCTCGCCTTCCCCCCAAAGATTGCAAGAGTGACAAATGCTCACTCTGCTATAAATCCACTATAGAGCCGATGCACCCCAGTTTTAAGAAAGATGGACGGAGTGAGCCATCTTCTCATTCAGCCTCTTTGGTAGAAAGAGAGGGGGAAAACAAACATACATGCACGTGTCAGTTTATTGAGGCTGGCAAACTTACCGAGGACGTTTTTATTCATAGTGCGGTTAATTGATTTATTGATTATTGTGACAGGCCTAAGACCAAGACCAACAAACTTGTAAAAGTATGGAAACTCTAGCTGCTTTAAAAAAAAAAAAAAAAAAAAAAACTTCTGCTTTGACTATTAAAAAGATTTTGTAAACCAGCTACTCTACAAAACTTCTCTGGAGGATAAGCACGTCTAAAAGCTTGTTTTGTCGTCAAAGGACAGTGACAGCTGACACTTTCAATAGGAAAGGCAAAGGCAACATTTAACACACTGCAGAAACTCAAATCTTGGCAAGTGTGATTGTCTAATTTAAGGTGAGAAATATTCAAAGCACTTATTTTAATTCATATTCACTTGACAAGTCCAGATTAATATCTTACTACAATTAAGAAAGATAAAATATATGGTATTGAATTGCTTGCTTCATTGGCAGATAGGAAAATATCAACCAATGAAGCAAGTAAAGTTTTACTGGGTGAGGGTCTTAAATTCAGCTTTGATAACTACTCTGGATACAACATTTCATTTTAAGAAATCCTTCGAGGAACCAAGAGAAGCTGAAAAAGAGCTGGATGCTGTTGACAGATATGTTTTTTTTCCAAATCGCCCTCTCCCTGCTTGTCCTGTTTTTCTCTGGACTTTTTGAACTTAGGTTGGTAAAGCAGACACGTCGGTGTACTATTTTGAATATTAAAGTAGTAAAAACGTACTAATATGACTAAAAAAGTATCAGGTAATAGGCTGAGTTCTTCTGCTCTGTGATTTTAAGACAGCATGGAGGCAGCCTGCTATAATTAAAGAATCACAGCCAGACAACAGAGGTGGTGGAGCCTGGCAGTCCAGACTCTGGAGGCCATGGTAATCTTAATGTCATATTCTTACATCCTCCTCACATTAGAATGATAGGATTCTGCCTAAACGGCGCTTTGAGTCTGCAGACCTCAATACTCCACTTGAGCAGACTGCGGATGTCAGAGAAGGCCACAGGCGGCTACAGTAAAAAGGTGAATGAAAGCAGAGGCTGGCATAAAAGGCCATTCAAGGCTAAAAGATATAAAATAAAACAGTGAAGGAGAAACTGCTGAAGCAACAGTGAGAGTGAATCTGTTCATGTGTACGTTAGCGGGGGTTTGGATCGGAGGGACGACTGGAATCACTTCCACGTGTGAATGGTCTCCATATGTGCGTCTGCTGTTACTGAAGCCTCTGCCCCCTCAGCTGGTACAACATGAGGCCTGGCCAGATGATAGCAAAGAAATGAGGAGTTTTTCTGAAACTTTACGGGACATTAAAGACGTTACTTGATTGGTGGAGGACTGGCATGAATGTAAGCAGTCGGTGTGTTTACATGCACAGTTAGGCAGTGCTACAGTAAAAGCTTGATTATGCAGTACTGTCTTTGTCTGAGTGTGTAAAGCCCCAGTCACACGTTCCCGTATCTCATGGAGGTTGTGCACAATTGTCATAATCGTGATAAAACGTGCTTTGGTTGTGGTGCATGCGCTACTTGGTCTGGATCAGCGTTGTATAGTCGTGGATGAACAACAGGGAATGTGGACGGGTCCCGACAGTTTTGAACTGTTCAAAACTGTCGTGGAGAATCGCCGTTCTCAGTATAGCGGGATAGAAGCCTAATGCAGTCCTAAAGCGAATGGTATTAGCGTGGCATGTACGGAGCTCAGTCGGGCTGATCGTGGCTCAATCCTGAAAGCTTTCTAAGGACGACTGACAAGGATGTATTTCCTTTTGTGCCCTGACTGTGTCCCGTTCAAGATGGCGCAAGCTACGGGGCTCAGTCGGGGCTTACGTGACGCGAACTGAGCACGAGCGGGGCTGACGTCTGGAGAGGGACGAACGCCCCCTGAAGCGCTGTAGAAGCACTACTGATGGGGTATTTACGGGGTGTGTCCAGGGGGAGAGACAGTCATTTCATCCTAAGTCTTGTTATATGATTAATTTCATTTTAGGTGTGCACAGTATGAGAGTGGGTCGGCCTTATGCAGAACTTAAACTTATTTCACCAGCATGTACTAGGGCTGAAAGATATATCGTTAATGTATCTATATCGAGATCTGAATATTCAAGATATTAATATCAAAAAAGCAACAAAATAAACAAAATAGATTTCCCCCACACTTGCTCTACATGTACAGCTCTGAAAATCACAACAAATTGGATTTTTACGATTGCCCTTAAATGCAGCGCTTGGTTTTCACCGAACCTGTAGTCATACCTTATTGTATTGATATGGAGATATCTAACATAAATATTGAGATATAAAATTTTGTCCATATCGTTCAGCTCTAGCATGTACACACACTGACAGTCTCAATGATCTCCTGTTAGCATTATATTTCGAGGGGAGGGATGATTATTTTGTAATTACCCCCGCCAAGGAGGTTATGTTTTCGGGAGAATTTGTTTGTCTGTCTGTCTGTCCGTCCGTCCGTCCATCCGTCCGTCCGTCTGTCCGTCTGTCCATCTGACTGTGAACAAAATGACTCAAAAAGTAATGGATGGATTTTGATGAAATTTCCAGGAAATGTTCAGCATGGGAAAAGGAAGAACTGATTTGATTTTGGTGTTGATCCGGATCAGCGTCTGGCCGCTATGGCGAAAAATGTGATTTCTGTGAATAACTACTGAACTAAAATATATATCATTATGAATCCTATTGCTAATGGTATGTTTTCATGGTCAAGGAATCTAAATATTTCGATGAAATAAAGGTAAGACTAATATTTATGGTCAAAATCACAATATGGCTGAGGACTGTGGAGCTGGCAGAGGTCTGCACTCTCCGAGTGCTGTTCTAGTTTGGGTATGTTTTAGGTGCTGACATATTTGAGGCGTGTTTGGTGCAGTCATTCTTTGGTCAGAGAGGATCAGAGCTATAACATATTCATAATTTATGTCCTACATGTTTTCTCATGCAGGGTGAAACATTTGTGATTGTAGCTCCATAAAGCAAAGCTGCTGCATGCATTGAGTTATCCCAACCCTCAATAAAACCAGCTTCAAAGGACCTATGATGTCCTCAGAAAACATAATTTCTCCCATAGAAAAAGTCAAAGTCTGCGGCTGGAGTCCAGCTGTGTGCCTCCATTCACCGTGCAGTCCAGCGAGCTGAAGGGCGGTGCCCTTACACTGAGATAATTAACAGTTGGAAAGGGCCGCCCGGCTGAACCGGCGGATTACGGTGACGTATAAAGACGAGACATCAATCAGGATGGCAAAGTAGAACACAGGGTTCAGGGTTTTTTAGCAGTATTATGATTAAGGGATCTCTGAGTTTAACCAGAGCAGCTGTGCCCAGGAATAAAGCACACTTGGCAGCTCCAGGAATGACTTTGTCTGATCCCTGTTTTCAGTGACAGGAAGCTAAGTTTACAGGAGATCAGCTAAATAAATGATAAGGAGCATGCTAGCAAACATGTTTTATTCCAACCAGACATGTTTATCGGATGTTTGAAGAGGTACAAATTTAGAATAGACAATCATGACATTCACTGAAATTTATGTTTACCATTTACCATTACCATCGGGACTTCACAATCATTTCAACCAGTACAACAAAAAGTGTATCTAAATTAAATTACCAACCAGAGCTTTCACCCACATTTCTTTTGACAGGAGCACCCAATTCTTCTTCTTTAATTGATTGACCAGCAATAAACACTGATGACTGTTAACCTTTAAAAAGACTGACACCCTTGTTGATACTCTTCAATTTTACTATCAATAGAGCTCTACCTGAAAGATGAGAAAACAAAACATCCACATCTGAACTCTGCAATGTAGCCTTGTGATTGGCCGGCAACCAGACAAGACAAGTCAGCTTTAATCATACAGCACATTTAAAACAACCCGAGGTCTTTACAGACTAAAAAACAACAGGCAGTGAAATTAGAAGTCATGACATGAATCTGTTGGGAGAAAGACAGTCTCATGTTGAATAGAAGGCTAACAAGGAAAAACAGGTCTTAGAAAATGATTTTAAACTCTTTAAGGTGGGTTTAGGTTTTTTTTGTTTGAAAAGCATTTCCACAGTTTTGGTGCAGCTGCTGCAAGAGCCTGATCACCTCTGGCTTTGAGCCCTGTTTTTGGCACAACCAGCAGCAGCCTGGAGGCAGACCTCAGAGCTTTGCCTGGAAACCAAAGGTGGAGAAGCTCACTTAGGTAAAGTGGTGTCAACCCATTAAATGCTTGAAAGCTAACAACAAACTTTTAGAATCAATCCTAAAGTGAACAGGAAATCAAAGCCCAGTGAAGAGGTCACAGAATAGAGGTTATGCAGTTCCTCTTTTTCCTTCCTGTCATGAAGCAACGGCTGGTTAAGGCCAACAGATAAAGAAATACATTCATTAGATCATGCTGACTATCAGCTACAAGCTTATATTTGCCTCCATCATTGTAGTGCTCTTGGGTTCATTAAAAAAAAAAAACTCTTTTAGTGAAGTTTTGTAAAAGGCTATTAGCTTTTCGATATGGTTAAACTGTTAAGGGGTTATGAGATAAGTCATAATCACGTCTATGTCAGTGAATCAACATTACAATATGTTAGTGGTGGAGTAAGACCACAGACCACAGGCTTCACACTCGACTCTAATGTGGTCTCCTCAAACCTCAGCTTAGATTGAGAACATGTACTGGTGTCAAAGCCATCCATAAAAGTTGATTGTCGACTCGTATTTTGCCGTTAGTGCATGCGTAATTGTGAGGCGCACTGGCACTGAATATCCAGAAAAACATTGGAACCTGGATATTCATGGGACTCTTTTAGTGTTCCTACAGAGTTTCACATTAACCACATTGTTCACTACAACAGGCACTTTTCCTGCTGGAACTTTGAAGGCATCGGCTACTCCATATAGTCGCGCAGCGATGTTTTTCCTGTGTGCACCTCTCCTTTTTTTTCTCTCAACACAAGACTCTTGCTTTCCAGTCATCATCAATGAAATGGGCAGTCACTGTCATACAGGACTCCATTCGAAGAGACGTACACATCTGTTATCTTTATCTATTAACTCGGAAACTTTCTCTTTTTACTCCCTCGTATTCTGCCATTAGTGCATGCGTAATTGTCTGTAGCGCTGGCACTGAATATCCAGGTTTCAATGTTTTTCTTGGCCTTCCACGACACCAATGGGCCTCATACCCTCAGAAATAAAGCTGTCAATTAGTTCTGTGATGTCGTTTTTGCATTTGGATGTTTATATGAGGCATAAAATCCAGCGCGGACTGGGTGAGGGATACCGCTGTTGCAGCGGACAGAGGGCAGGTGCATATGCAGCTATAAAACGAATAAACGATTATTAGACTAGAATATTGAAATGAACGATAAATACATTAAAATGGTGTTCTGAGACATGATGGGGGTGCTCAGAAAATACCCCCATTTCACTTGATATGTTTCTCCTGATGAAATGAACTGCAGGGGGAAAAAAAATAAATTGACACATTTGGTCGACCAATCAGAATTTTGGTCGACTGAGCACGCATCGACCAATTAGTGGACCAGTCGACTAGGACTTTACAGCCCTAGCTTTTTGACAGTAAATATAACTGTGAGCTCAAAAGAAGAAGACCTCCTGGTATTTTCTAGTTTTGTCAGATACATCTGTACATGTTGTGCTGAGGTCAGATGTCTCAGTCTTGCTGTGACTTGATTAAAAGACAAGACTGACCAAATGTTGGTTTCTGACCTTCAAACTGAGAAGATGGTTTGGCTTGAAGACACAGGGGAGGAAGACTCAAGACAGTGTTCACTATTCTGTACAGCATATGTTTGTCTATCCTGTGACTGAAATCTGTGATGATAGTTCCTTTACAGCACTTCATAAAAGGAGCTCGTCAGAGCTCCAAAGACTTTCCCTCCCAGCAACATTGAATCACTCTTTTCCCGTGCTCTGATTGGTCAGCGTAACTGACAAGATGGAGCAAAACCCAGAGGGCAGAAGCATCCCAGATGCTTGAATGTTGTTCACCAAGACAATTCAACACTAACCCTGTGGAAATGTTTTTGAAAGGTTTTTCCCACCCCAAACACTTTCTATGGGTGTCTGTTGCCCAGATAGATCACTGAAATATAGCAGATACTGAACAGTGGATATTTAACTGTCGACCCTTCACGGGTTTTGGTTGGGTAAATGTAGGAAAGAATGATTTCTTCTGTTGGATGGGGAAGTGACTCACCCACGTGTCGTCTAAGGTAAACTGCACATTTGGATTACTACCTGTGTCTGATGTGGGTCAGCTGGGTTCCAGGGTAGAGGAGTTTGGTTAGTGTTCAATAACATTTGGTTTAAACTCAAGGCTGCAGTGATATTAGACACAAACATTTCTCAAGAAGGCTTTGCTTATTCTGATTCTCCTCAGAAATTAAAATAGTAATAATAAATAATAATAACTTTAAAAATAAAACTGGTAATTCCCAAGATCCAAGAACACAGAGAAAATCAGAGTTTTTAAAAAATGTTAAAACTTTTACTTTTTGCGTCCCGCTTTCCGACAAAATTATGGTCTGGAATCAAACATTTGTATTTTTTGAATCAACTTAACATTTGTATCTAATGAAATGTATTTTATTTGCTCTGTCAGTTCCCCTTACATCGTTTTTTTAAATGTTTAGTGCCTAGAAACTCCTCATATCGCAGACAGGTCCTCCTTTCAATTGTTCGAGGAAAACCACATGATCCAAAAAAAGGAAACATGGCATAAAAAGTATTAGACCCACATACCGCATTATTTAATATTACAGGGAATACCAGTGGGCAACAAAGACAAGGAAACAATCTCTTTACAATCAGACTTGCATGGACCAAAAATCAATCATCAAAACACAGCCTAACATGTCTCCAGGAACGTGATCAAAGTGGTGTGTTGTTCTGCTGAGTCTAAACTGCAGAGCTTTTGAGTGACAAACGATTTTGTATTTGGTGTGAATCTTCTTTTGGAGCTGGACTCTCGCTCATCCTCATCCTGTAACTTTGACCCTGAGCCATTACTCTGCAGATCCTTGTCGCTGTTTCTCAGTGTTCAGGTCTGCAGGCAACATTCCTCACATTCTAACTCGACCCTGGATCCCTGACCTCCCGTCACCCTCCCACAGTCTCTCTCCGGAGCGGGTGACACCTTGTTTGATCCCTGCACACTTCTTACCTTTCTCCACAGAGCCCTCGCCTCCGTGCACAGGAAGAGAGCGACAGGTAAACATGTGGACTGGTTTAAGCCTGTCCAATGAGAGCACAGGTGGCATCAACATAGAGCTCTTATTATCATTAATCATAGAGAGCAGAGACGGGCAGAAGTGTGCGCACAGGACAGATGTAAATTATGTCTCCTGTTGGAAGTCTTAAATGGAAAAATTTGGCACCATGTTTCAGCAATAAATCAGAAAAAAATGCTGTTTTCTGGCTCAGTTTCAGACGGATGGAGTTGAAAACTGGATGGTTTTCTGATGAACTACACTGTAATTAGGCCAAAAGACCATACAAAGCAGATCTATTTAAATTTTAAAGCATAAGATCCACAGAACATGGTTATTTATCAGCAGCTTGGTAAATCAGAGTCTGTAGTTCTGAAAAGGGCAAATCCAGCTTGATTTGTTTGTTACTGCTAAAAGTACATTGGTATGTAATGTAGGTGTTATAATAAAGAAACAGTTATTTCTGTATATTGGTATTGGTAAAATCCCTAAACTTAATCACACTGGATTTCTACAAGAAATGTAATATTGTACATCTCTATTAGAGCAAAGCTGCAGAGATTCAGCCTGTGGTCACAGTTGGATGGTTGATACAACAAAGCTAATCATAACAACCAGATCACATGGAAGACTATTCCTGGAAACACGAGATCATGGATCAATCCCGGAGGCTGATGACTTTCACCAGCAGGATAACACTCCATACCACAAAGCTCAAACCATCTAAACATGATGGGGCTTTCACAGTCACCTGAGCAGCAGTCGAATAGTCCTTTTTGTTTAGGAAGGTTCCTCATTGAGTGAAATGATCCAGAAGTAGTTCGGTAAGAACTGTTGGAACAGTCTAATGCTTAGGAAAGGTGGATCAATGCTCCTTTAGCATCTCATGTAGCATAGGATAACCAGAGCATCCTTTACGAAATGAAAGGAGATTATTCTGTCCCACAATTCTCCACGTCAACAGCATAAGCAGCGAGTTATCCGACTGCTCCCGAATTCAACTGAATAATGACAAACAAAGCACACAGACCATGTGAGTTACCACTGCTGTTCGATCCTTTCAAAAGTTTACCAAAACCTGCCTTGACTTTCCAGTAGTCTGTCAATTTTTGCCTCTCTTTCGTTCAGTTCCCATTTATTTTCCTGCACTGATTGGTGTTCATGTTGATAATAAGAAAACAGATTTATTTAAATCCTCACTTCCAAGATCAGCTATGCAGACGTAATTTTTTCCGGGTTGTTAATTTTCAGATTGCCTGAAAGGAACAACATTGTCATGATACACAAGCACTTCTAAGATGAGCCTTTTGTAGTCCATCTTTGGAAAATTGTAGTTTCACCGCAGCAGTAACATCTGCAGTCACATGATGACTCAGCGCCTTCTCCTTTCTCCTTTCCTTAACCTCATGATGTTCTCGGGGTGAAGCGGGGTGAAGGAAAAGTGGTTACGAAAGGGCTTAGGAGGAGACTACTCGACTGTAACCCTGATCTCAATCCAATCGAGCACCTTTGAGGTGTGGTGGAAAAGGCGTTACGGACCAACATCTCTGAGGGACGTTTCAGCTCCTTGCTTAACCTGTGCCACGAAGGGAAAGAGGCCCAACACAGTATTGGCCAGGTGTACCTAATAAAGTGGCCAGTGACAGTGTAGTGGAACTGTTGACTAACAGCAAGCTTTCCCATCCAGTTGGCTCCAAATGAGCCGATGCCTGAGGTCTGTTTTGATCTTACTGACTCTGACAGGATGTTTTTGTTTGGCGGAGGAGGTCACCTGTTGGACAAACTCTGATCTGAAATTATAATCAGCCAAAAGACAAAATGGTGGTATTCATGAGAGCCCCATGACAAAAGAATTAAAACAACAAAAAGACTGTTGGCTGTTTTGTTACTCTAGTTTTGGCATCAGTCCTCATTTTCAAAGTCAGTGCATCTCTACTTCAGTCAGCTGCTTCACTTCCTACGATCTAACAAACTCTAGCTGGCAAAGCTGATCAAACAGAGACTTCACAGAATATAATTTCTCTGCCTTGTCTCAGTCTGGTCAGCACTTTGGACTCCTGAGAATTAGAGGTTCTGCACCTGAGATCTGGGTTGTACCGTGATTATCAGCGGCTGTGCAATCAAGAATCTGCAGCCTCAAGTTTCAAGGGCATCGTCTCGGTTAAAGAGTAAAACAACAATTACTTCTGGTCCCTTATACTTGTGCTAAAAACACAACATTCACAGGTGAACAGAGAACTATTAATTTTTTAGAACAGAATCAGTCATAAAAACTCTTGCCTCAAGCATTAAAGATGAAGATTCATGTTTCTCACATCTGTGGGAAACATGAATCAAGTGACTTCTGATGTACACTGAGAAGATGGGCCACTTCTGCAGAGATGACTTTGTCAAGAGCCCTGGACTGGTCATCCAGCGCTCTCTATTTATAAGTACACAGCAGCTACGTCAGCTGGGACAAAGCATATACAGACCTGGACAAAGCTGTTGGAACCCTCCATTAAGGTAAGAAAAACCTGCACTGAAAAAACTTGAAACTGAAAAAAGTAATAATATATATTTTTTTTAAATACAGAAAATTAACTCATGAAAATCAGACATTGCCTTTGAATTGTGGTTCAAGAGAATTGTTTTAAAAAACAAACTAAACTGGCCTTATCAAAAATGTTGGTATTCCTAGAAAAGATTAAAAATGACTTGACCATAGGAGCGTGTTAAACTAAGGTGTGTCCTGTAATTAGTATCACAGGTGTCTTCAAACTTGTTATCAGTCAGTCTGCCTATTTAAAGGGTGAAAAGTCGTCACTGTGCTGATTTGTATGGTGTATACCACACCGAACATGGACCACAGAAAGCTAAGGAGAGTTGTCTCGGGAGATTAGAAAGAAAATTATAGACAAGCATGTTAAAGGTAAAGGCTATAAGACCATCTCCAAGCACCTTGATGTTCTGTGACTACAGCTGCACAAAGTATTCAGAAGTTTAAGGTCCACAGGAATGTAGCCAACCTCCCTGGACGTGGCTGCAGGAGGAAAATTGATGACGAATTTAAGAGACGGATAATACAAATGGAAACCAAAGAGCCCAGAACAACTTCCAAAGAGATTAGAGGTGAACTCCCAAGATCAAGGTATTTCAGTATCAGATCACACCATCCATCACTGTTTGAGCCAAAATTGACTTAGTGGAGGACATCCCTGTTGAAGGTAAATGATAAAAAAGTGAGAATGGAATTTGCCACAGTGCTCATTGACAAGCCACAAAGCTTCTGGGAGAATGTCCTTTGTACAAATGAGACAAAACTGGAGCTTTTTGGCAAGTAACATCAGCTGTATGTTTACAGATGCAAAAATGAAGCATACAAAGAAAAGAATACTGTACCCAACTGTGAAACAGGAAGGAGGCTCAGTTATGTTCTGGGGCTGCTTTGATGCATCTGGCACAGGGTGTCTTGAATCTGTGCAGGTACAATGAAATCTCAAGACTATCAAGGTATTCTGAAACGAAATGTGCTGCCCAGTGTCAGAAAGCTTGGTCTCAGTCACAGGTCATGGGTTCTCCAACAGGATAATGACCCAAAACACAGCTAAAAACACCCAAGCATCAGAACAAAACATTGGAATATTATGAGCGGCCTTCTATGATCCCTGATCTAAATCCTATTGAACGTTTGTAGAAGGAGCTGACACATGCAGTCTGGAGAAGACAGCCTTCCAACCTGAGACAGCTGGAGCAGTTTGCTCATGAGGAGTGGGCCAAAATACCTGTGGACAGGTGCAGAAGTCTCACTGAGAGTTACAGACATCGCCTGATTGAAGTGATTGCCTCAAAAGGCTGTGCAACAAAATATGAAGGTAAGGATGCTATCCCTTTTTTTCAAGGCCAGTTTTACTAATTTGTTAATTAAAATAATTCTGTTGTACCACAATTAAAAAGCAATGTCTGATTTTCATAAGTTAGTTTTTAGTTTTTTATTACTATTATTATTACTTCTGTCAGTTTCAAGTTATTTCAGTGACCCTTGTGGGCTTTTCTTTCTTTATCTGAAGGGCACTGACAATTTCATCCATGTCTGTGTAGCCAGGGTGCTGAGCAGCAATAAATCAAACTGCAATAATTACAAGACAATGAGGAAAAGAAGAAATTTAAATATACAAATGCTGATTCGGCATTTTGACCTAGTATGACCTTCTAATGAATGTCAAAAACACAGCAGTCATAGGTGAATGATAGCAGGAATTCATCATTAACCGATCCACAGAGTTAGTCAAAAGGCCTCTGTACCCATGAATCTGGACTGCAGGATCGCTGTCTCTAAAGGGGAAGTGTAAACTCAAAAGCAGTCACCACATTCTGGCATTCCACACCAATCTGAGAGATGGGCTTTGTCAAACACACACACACATGCACACACATCCATGGTATACATAAACAAATGGGGGATGCCTCTTATTAACTCTGGAGACAAAAGTTACGAAAGCTGCAGTCACTGGTGGAGTTACATATGAGGAGGCTCAGTGATATCAAGTGTAGTTCAGCTCTACCAGTACTCAAGTTTGGAGAAAGTGAACTCAATTTTGCTCAACTAATGCATGAGTATACTTACTATACAAGTGAAGACAAAAGTGTCACTAGTACTACAAGTAGGGCTGCCACAAATGACTATTTTGATAGTCGACTAGTCAACGACTACTTTTGCGATTAGTCGACTAGTCACTTCATGCATGAACTGCAGCGTACTGCACCAGCATGCAGCTGGTGGCCCAAATCGCTTATTATGAGCAGACCTGGCAACTTTGGTGCCTGCGTAGTTGTGCATGTGCCACATGCATGAGTGTGTTTCGGGGAGTGTTGGTTTGATTCCTGCAGGTGTGATAACCAGAAAACAGGACAGACAGGCAGACAAGACAGCAGAGGTACAGCGGCAGTTTTGTGAGAAAACACACCTAAAAAACAAAACGACTAGTCGACTATTAAATTAGTAGTCGACTATTTTGATAGTCGATTTAGTCACGACTAGTCGACTAATCGTGGCAGCCCTAACTACAAGTAGATCAAAAAATGTTCACTTTACTACAAGTTAGCCTCACATGCTAACAAGGGACAAGAAAATGCAAATGCAGGCTTCCCATTGGTTTTAAAACAATAAAACCAATGAGAGTGCTGGATTTGGCTATAATCCCTCCTACTCCATTTGCATTAAGTCTACTAGTACTGCTAGTTAATCGTTGGCTCTTCTATTACTACTAGTAGACTGAAAACAGTCTTCTAGAACTACTACTGAGATATTTGAGTTTACAAGTAGTGCTAGTGTGAGAGTAGAACACAAAATCATCTACGAGCAGACAATTCTACAACTAATACTTTAAGAAGATTTAACAAAGTTACTAGAAAAACCTTTAAGCTTTACTAGTAGTACTATTGATAGAAAATGTTCTACTAAAGGATAAGTTTGCTTTGCCTGTAAGGTCTAATTCGAGCTAGCATGCCAAAAACCTTTATTAGTTACACAGAATTTTTGTTTATTGGTACTACTAGTAAACTCAAACTCTCACTAGTAGTGCTAACAGACTGGTTTTACTTGAACTAGACAAAAAACAAGATTTTCTAGTGGTACTAATAGACCAAATTCAAATGAAGTAGAGGGTTATAACCAAATCCAGCACCCTGATTGGTTGTAATATTTTTTCGAAAGCCAATGGGAAGCCTTGATTTTCTTTTTCCCAAACATTATTAGCATATAAGGCTAACTAGTAGAACAAGTAAACATTTATCAATCTACTATCAGTATTAGTCTAAAAGTAGTACTAGGTACACTTTTTGCTTCACTAGCTTAGTCTCTTCATACACTAATTGACCAAAACTGAGTACATGTACTCAATATCTGAGTACCTGTGGAGCTGAAGTACAGTTGATATCACTGATATCCTTTTTATGCCCAAACATTTTTTCATGTGAGAGAGTTGATTGTTCTCTCACATGAGCCAACTCTATAAAGGACACAGTGGTCACACTTTTTACCAATCACTATTCAAATATTACCAAAATAAACCAGCATAACAGCTGGTTTATTATTGCAAGAGGGTACCTGCTGGTCAGTCTGTAGTGCCCTGAGACAACCACAGCATCCTCAAACATGTGCTCACAAGATCACTCTGACAAGCAAAGGATGAGCACAGGGGTTAAAGGTCAACCATGATGTGTAAAATCTATCAGTCTGTCCTACAGTCAGAGTGGACAGATGTTTACAGTTTAAGGGAAATCACAAGAAAGTGATGTACAGACACGTGTATGGACAGCCCATCAGATGAAGCTCCAAGTCAGCACTATCTACGGCTCAGGGGTCTACAGAGGGATGGGAGGGGGGTTTACCTGAGGGCTACTTATTCCACAGGGAAATGTTCAGCAAATACAAGAGGCTCAGGGTAAAAGAGCAGAAACTGACAAATAAAAGTCCCAATTTTCCAGTGGAATAACCCCAGGCTTGTTTCAAAAATATTTGTACAGGTACAATGGAGTCACCATTTGCTCGTTTAAAAGAATTTCAATGCAGTTTCCATGCAGGCGGCTGGAAATACACACCATACCACCACAGAGGCCCCCCCGCCCTATTCACTGCCCGACCATGAAAGACTCCATTTAAAGACTCCGGGGCTGGACGTGACCTGAGTTTACTGTCTACGGTGCATTAGCCTCAGCAAGACCAGCCCGGTCAGGGAATACACGGGCCATGGGGGCTGCAGGAGGACTAAAAGACCCTGTTTGAGATTTTCTCTGTACCTACAACAAAATGGTTTATTTTGTTCTTTCAGTTTCAGACCCTATCAAACACAGAGCTGCTCTCAGTGACACACATTGATTATTGAGGGACCTATCCCAAATACAAAGATAACCTGATAACCTGATTAACCTGTTTATTCATTCATTATCTATTCCGCTGATCCCTCTCAGGGTTGCGGGGGGCTGGAGCCTATCCCAGCTGTCATTGGGCTAGAGGCAGGGTACACCCTGAACTGGTAACATAGAGTGACAGACAACTATTCACACAGGATGAATTAGAATCACCATTTAACCTCTTCAGCCCCAAAGTACCCGATTTCAGGAATGCTCTCCAACAAAAACATAAGAAAAAGTGAACTGTTTTTCAAAATACTTGCCTGACCATATTATTAAAAAAAAGTGTCTAATTTGCTCTGCATCCCTTAATAACAACAGTCTTTTGCAGGGACGATGTAAAAATATTTTGTTCATTTTTAGAGTTGTACAACCACTACAGCATCATTTTCAAGAGATATTCACAAGTATGTATATACATATATATATATATATATATATATATATATATATATATATATATATATATATATATATATATATAGATATATATATATAGATATATATATATATATATATATATATATATATATATATATATATATATATCTATATATATATATATATATATATATATATATATATATATATATTTATATATATGTATGTATATACATATATATATATATATATATATATATATAATTTTTTTTTTTTTTGGGTGTGTGTGTGTGGAACTGTAGTTTTGTGTTTCAGCCCTGTTAAGCCCCCTCCCTCCTTGGTTACAGTTACAACCATGGATGTATTATAAGAACTGGATAGCGTGGCTCCGCCTTCCACCATGTAACGGACTTGAAGCCAAAATATCCCTCGTCAGGGCGCCGCCATTGTGCAGCCAGTAGAGAATTTGGGTCATAATCCGGACGCAGCTGTCGTAAACGGTCGCAACACGCCTCAGCATACGCCGCACACAATCATTGTGAAACTGCCGTAAACCGCGGTTATTTTTAAACTCTAATAACTAATAAAAAAGAAACTTTTCAGACAAAAGAGGACTTGGAGAACACGCAGCCCAATAATACTTTAATGTCACCACAGCATACGGATGGGAGAAATATTTACACGAGGTGTAATAATTTTTTGAAGTTTCACTTCGGCCCGTCCAGATGAATGGGGGAGACGGAAATTTGACCTATACTGCAGCCAGTCACCAGGGGGAGCAGTTTTCATGGAGGCTTCAATTTGAGCCCAGCATCACGGTGTCCATGTTTTTTACAGTCTATGGTTACAACCAATAAAATCACTCATGGTCCGGCTCCTTCCCAATAAAACAACTGTACAAATGCAGCCACTTAATACTAAGACGGAGTCTTGGCTGGTCCCTAATGGGTCCTCAATGGGACCTGCCCAACCTGACAGTTAAAAAATTGTAACCTTGAAGCCGTGACTGTGTGAATTTCTTGTTGTCAAGATTGGTCTCCGTTGGTTTGGCAGCTAATACTTTAAGGAAAAGGGTGAGGCTCTGTAGTTTCATGGGAAAAGTCATGGAGACACCCTGTAAATGCATAACTTCCTGTGCTTTCCATGGATTTTAGGAACAACCCCAGAGAGGCTGGAAGTCTGCAGGCAGCAGGTTGGAAGGGAAAACTGAGGCTGTTTGGTGGACTATAATCAGTTTGTATGTGGCTGGAATATCTGGTAAATGCAGACTCAGCATAATTACAGTACATAATTTGGGTCATAAGGATGACTCAAAATCCCTTAAAACCTGTTTAAATGGTTTGCAGTATCACCAATGTCAGATGCTTGAGATGTCAGCTAACATGAACTGTCCTGCTTGCGAACACAGAGAGTTTCTTTGGGAAAAAAAGAACATCAGCAGAGTGGGGAGTTATTTTCTGAAGATCATCAACCAAGCAAATGTTTCACTAGTCAGATTAATAGACTGTAGTTTAGTGTTACATGTTTTAGTGCATTTAATAATGGTAATTCAGAATTATTCTCCACTCATTGGTTCATTCCATCACATCAAGAAATAAAGAATAGACAAAAAAAAGTATTTGCTCAGCATGTACATACTTAAAGCTGGGGTTGGCGATCTGGTTTAGATACACTTTTTGTAATACTGGTTAAAATGGTCTTGTGTTCTTAAAATCTACATCTACAGCAGGAGTAAAACAGGGAAAACATCAACCAATAATCTTGCCGGGATACCTTTTTTTACACCAATCAAATCCCGTCGCCATTCTGCGTGCCTGCTGCGCGTGCATTTTCCCAGCGTGCACAGACAGTGCGTGTAGCATGTAGCATGTAGCGTGTAGGGAACAGACTCCGCTGGAGAATGCTTACCTTTCAAGTTTTGTCTTTGAAAATAAGGGAAATCCGCTGTGAGCTGTCCCACAACACCAACCAAGCTCCAGTATCCCTCACATTTAAGACAGATGTACAAGAAATCTAAAACAAACTCTTTATTTTTCTAAGTTTGTTCCGCTGTTGGCTCTAATCTCGCGAGAACTGCCATCCATGCTACTGCAGGTGGCAGTTCTGGCAGGACTTCTTCTTCTTCGGTGGTCCGCATCCATCATTTTGGAGCATTATGGCCCCATTCAGGCTAGAGACAGAGTTCAGTTTGGAGAGGCAGAGGACTGTTTTTGTAATTATATCGTCACACGGGAGATTTACAGGAGAATACTGATACAGGAGGACGGGAGAAAAGAGGAGAAAATACAGAAAATACGGTAGTTTCATGGCCAAAACAGGAGACTTGACAGCTATGTGGAGAATGTCAGAGGAACTAACTATACCCCGATCAACATCGGCTGTGAGTACTACCTAACTTTACATGTTTGTTTGGTGTTTCTTCGTGCTGACTGAGGCATGACTTGGTGTAGTGTGAAACAAACACGTTGTGCTGAGGGTTTGGAGTTGAATCTGTCTTCTGGATATAGCGGCTGCACGCGTGCATGTGAGCGGGGGGTGGGGCTTGGCGGAGCCCTGAGGAGATGCTACTTTCAAATTCATGCTAGTTTTCCAAAATCGCCTACCCCAGCTTTAAAGCCATGGTCTACGATTTGGAAGCTTGGTACATCTTAATAACACCGTTTATAAGGCCGTTATGGTCCTATGGTCCAATCTACGCAATATAAAGACCAAAAAGAATGAAAAAAATCCATTCAGTATATCCACTGTAAAGCAGCATAATAGTTGACCAATCCGAACCGCCGTTCGTGAGTCCATCCAATCCCCTGTCTCCTCTGCTCCGCACCATCTCACCCATGGTCCCACCTCCTCCCCACTACCTCCCTCATGTACCGGTGAGCAGCTAGCAGCACAGCTACCTGCTGGAGCTAGCTGCTGGAGAGGAGCAGCACCGTAACTGGGAGGCCGCTTCTGTTATCCTCCACAACGAAGGGAAGGAAAAGGCTGAAGTAAGGAAGGAATATGAGCAATACAGATCCCAACGGAGACTCAGCATTGGAGAATCGCACGGCTATCTGGTATTTTTATTCTTATTACTTATAGTCTCATTTGTATATCTTTTCTTTCTCTTGTATCCTGCTGCTGCTGTAAATCTGGAATTTCCCCCTGTGGGACTAATAAAGGTGTATCTTATCTTATCTTATCTTATCTTGGAAAAAGCTGCAGAATGATCTGGGACTGAACACTGCACCGGCTGCCGAACGGCCAGTGGCCAGCGGCCGGTGCAGCACCGGCCGACCAGCAGCACTGGCCGACGGCTGCCAAACGGCCGCAGCACCGGCCGTTCTTGTATACTCCAGAACATCCAGATGACCAGCTCACCCCTGGTTGAACAGGTAATAGCTTTGTTTACTACAGTGGGAGATATCTGCTGAATAACTCTGGTTAGTCTGTGCCCATACTGGCTAATGACTGAACGTTGTTAGTCTGAACGGGTAGGCTCTGTCAATAGATTTTAGCATAAGTTAGTCATGCATCGTTAGCATTGTAAACTGAGCTGGTGAAGACACACCGAGAAAGGTAAATCCTGTCTTGCTCTGATCGGCTAACAGTGGCGACGCCAGACCCGCTTCGCCGCCGGTCCAATTGAAATGGCTCCTGCTGTGTGTTACAAGGGGGATGACTGTCATGTTCGTTACTTTCAGCTATGAGAAATCTCATTGCTGCTGATATTTGCTGCCAGCTTATTGCTCTGCCAGAGGGGGCGTGTTGTTACGAGGCGACACGAGCTGGGGGGCAGGATCTTGGAACACGGAGGGGAGGGGTGAATGAAGGGGGGGCAGGCTGCGTTTTTCAAATCTGCCTCAACAGCCAAACTGGTTTTCAGATCGTAGACCCTAGCTTTAACTAGTCGGGTACATTTATCCACAATGTGGCTCAAACACCTTTGAGATTTACCCACCAAATGAAAAGTTAACTCACATTAGACCAAATTAAATTTAAACCATGATCAATGCGAAGGGTTAAATATTCAAATTATCCTTCAGGTCAGGAAAAAAAGGATGACAAAAGCTACTTAGATACAATGTGGATATCCCAAATCACTCTAAACTGGATTATATTCACAATTTTTCTGCAGTGCATTAAAAAAACGTGATTGGGGCAAAAGGCTGTCAAAGTAGAGTGCACTCCTGTCCTAAATCTAATTTATTTAAACCTCATGCATGTTAGTATGTTTCGACCTGAAGCAGCAGTGGTGCAGCATAAAGGAGGATGTTGATGTTTTAATCTGACTGAGTAAAAAAAAGATTCAGCTTTCAGTTTTCTTTCTTTAATGGCTCTATCTGCCACAGAGGTTATGAACTCATTGTTCTGTGCAGTTTTTCAGCAAACCCTATAGTTTTGGGGGATTGTTCATTTATACTGTCATTCAGTTTGTCTTTAAATCTTTTTGTTGGGGTGCTGGATTGGCGGAGTGGTTAGCAACCAGGCACCCCGTGTACATGCTTCTGCCGGTTCAGGTTCGAATCCCACCTGTGACCTGTTTGCAGACTGTCTTCCCCTACTCTCTCACCCCCTTTCACAAGCCTATCCACTGTCTCTCTCCTATCAATAAAGGCACAAAATGCCCAAAAAATACATAAAAAAAAAAAAAAAAAAATCTTTTTGTTACAGTAGTTCCTGCTGATGCCGTCATCTCTCCTCTGCCTCTACACTGATCCTATCAGTCAGGTGTACACTGCAGCTCGCATCTGCTTTGTGTTAATTCTGGACAAAATGCACCTCCTCATGCTGAACTGATGCAGAGGAGGTGTGTCCAGGTAATTAAAAGCAATTATCTATTCAGCTTTAGATCAACCAAATGTGATGGTTGCTGCAGGAGCACACTACAAGTCGAGCTTGAGAAGCAGCTGCTGTTGTGTGTTTTAATGAAGAATATTCAGCATCATGTGCTTGTCTTTAAGAGAAAATTACATCCAGTTCTCCCAACCACAGCTATCTTGCATTCACACTAACCTCCTCACAGGCCTCTTGCTTTCCCCATGACAAATCCCATCTTTGGCTACTCCCTCTTTTTCCTTGTAGGATGCTGATTGGTGCAGTTACTCTCTTACCAAGAACAAGGATGTCAGCTTTAAGCTTTGCAAGATGGACCATCCTGAACGAAGACATTACAATCAGATAAATTATTCAAAGTCACACACACCTAATGAAAAGACTTAATGAACTGCTGTAATATTCTCTAATCTAAAGTTCAGTCTTTCTATTTAAAGGAAAAGTTCGGTTCCTGCAGCTTTTACATTGTTTATAGAATGAAGTAGAACAATATACTCACCCAGAAGGCTTTCCTGATCCAAACAGTGCTTCGGGAGATATTTAGATCCAAAGTCGAGCAGTGGACATCCGTACAAACGTAGCACAATAGGGCATGCATAGCGCCGCTCCTAAAACTGCATTAATCGTCCAAAAACTCATTATTTCACCAATATTTCATCATGGTCCAGTCGCGCTACTCCTCCAAGACAGTCTGTGTCGCTCCAGACATATCTTTGAGCCTCTGCTGATCTCTGAGCTGACGAAGAAGACCGGGTGCCCCCGCACATGCGCAGTACGGCTCATTGTTCCAGGGGCGACCGCCGGCTACACAACGACTTTCTTCCTCCAGTTTTGTGCAAAATGGACGAACATCTATCGGATGAAGATGTTGTGGAGGAGAACTTTGAATATGATGGGTGTCCTTACAGTTTCGAGTCAGAGTTTACAGATAAGGAGCTTATAGAAAGGAGGTCTCGGAGACAGCGCTCCAGAGAGTACTGCGCATGCGCAGAGTTACCCGGTCCTCTTCGTCAGCTCAGAGGTCAGCAGAGGCTCAAAGATATGTCTGGAGCGACACAGACTGTCTTGGAGGAGTAGCGCGACTGGACCATGATGGAATATTGGTGAAATAATGAGTTTATGGACGATTAATGCAGTTTTAGGAGCGGCGCTATGCATGCCCTATTGTGCTACGTTTGTACGGATGTCCGCTGCTCGACTTTGGATCTAAATATCTCCCGAAGCACTGTTTGGATCAGGAAAGCCTTCAGGGTGAGTATATTGTTCTACTTCATCCAATAAACAATGTAAAAGCTGCAGGAACCAAACTTTTCCTTTAAGCCCCAGTCGGTGTAAATGCACAGCGCTGGCTCACCAGTCTGAACAGTAGGTCATATTTGTCAGTGACTCCTCCCTTTTCAGAAGCTTGATCCAGGGCTGTCTCTGAGCATGTTTGCTTAAATAAACATGAATCTTTTCCACTCTATTTTTACTCCCACACAACCTCACAATCAAGCCTTTGTTCCAGGCTACTGTTTGCTCTGAACCATTAAATACTTTCTAACTGATGAAGAGAACTTGCTACTCAAGAGTCAGTGTAATTAACATAATTAATCTAATAACTGAGCAGGCTGAGAGACCAGCCAATATCATTGCTGTAAATGACATCTGCTAACTGGATACAGATGAGATTTTACTCAAGTATTTACCACCAAAGATAGACAAAACTCATCTCAAACTTGCACTATATCATGAGTAAGACAGACTCTCTTCTTATCTACAGAATATAAGGAGCCAGCTTTCATCTCTTCTTTTTCAAGCACTACAGCAACAGTTAGGAGCAACCATCATGCAAACAGATCCACCAAACTGACAAAGCTGTGGTATGTATACCAGAGTGGCAGTTTGTAGAGCGACGCTGTAGAGCCACACTACAAACAGTCACATCAGGCCCCCACATTTTCCCATGTGGCCCCCGGGATATTGTCTAACACTAAAAATTATGAGGGGAAGAAAATACATTGTTTTTATAGGGTTTATTTTTGTTGTCATATCTCTATACCTATGAAAGCATCCCCCAAAAGAGTTATGAATGAACTTGTTTTATCAGGAATGACTCCATGTTTGCAGGCATCATTGGGGGACAATTAACTAAGAAGCAAAACCTGTGGGGAAATCAGAACAGACCAAGAAAACAGAAGGGATAATTAGAGCTGCAGCTATCGATTCTTTTTGTAATCGATTACTCTATCAAATTTTTGTCGATTAATCGGACAACAGTTACAATAGCTCAATGCTATTTTTTTTTTTACATTAAATCACTACACGTTACTATTATTAGTATCACACAAAACAGTTGGCAGGTCACTTAAATTAACAACTTTTTTTTTATTTTGAACATTCTGCGCATAAATGGGATCTAAAAATCAAAATCTATACTTTTATTTTTACTCTGGGCCATATCTTGCTTTTTTCAGTATTTTTTTTAAGTTTGGTTATTTTTATTTTATTTGTATTCCACCTTGTCTCTTTTTGCTAAATTATTGCCTTTACTACTGTGCCATATTGATGATCTCATTTTGCTTACTTTATTTCTAGGACCAAATAATATAATACTTAGATACTAAGATAATTTAACTAACTAATGTACATTTCTACAACATATGAAAGGATTCCCTACACCTGCTTCCTCTACTCACTGTCAGTGTTTCCTGTTCTACTCTCTGCAATCAAATTAAATGTTAAGTTATTGGATGTGAAAAGTATGTGAACAAAATACACATGATTCTGGGCAAGTAGCCTCTGTTTTCTTTTCATCCCTTCTTGTAGTGACCACACACTTGGGACACTCTCTGCCATTTCTTCTGTGGACTCTCTCTTTTCTGTCCCTCTCTTTTCTCTTCCTTCATGATTTTACAAGCCGCACAGCAGCAGAGGTAGCAGGCACGGTGTGCTACAGAAATGACTGTCCGTGTCAAACACTGTGCACTGTATAGTTGTCCAGATATATATTTTATATGTATAATTATATACTAAATGAGGCTTTGAGGCACACAATTTGCCTCGAAGATATTTTGTAATCGAATAATCAAGATTATTCAAGGAATCGTTTCAGCTCTAGGGATAATCTATTTACAACTCCATCAAAGAATCAATTTCATGAGTCTTTCTGCTAATCCTTATCAATTCCTTCCACTGACAGGGTTCAGAAGCATCAGAATTGTGACTTAAATTTGAACAAAAGGCGCCTACTGCACAACCTTAAGGAAGTGGAAACACCAGCAACTCACAGAAGCAGTTATCTATGCCATGATGGATCGTCAAAGAAGTGGATTGATTATCAGGATCGTTAATAGCATTGGTATTGATCAAATTGTATCAATTTCCATCCCTCTTTAGGTACACCCCATAGAGGGGGAGGAACGCCCAGTGGTTGGACCTCTGCAGGCTCTTGGCTGGAAGGGGAAAATTCATCTGTTTGCCAGTTAGACCTAAATATTTATCACAATATTTTTTATTTTCCCAGCTCTGTAATGTCAGTCAAGCAAAAGCCCTTGCACAAATGTAGTTCATGACCCTTGCTGTGAAGGAAAAGAATAAGGTATAAATGAGAAAAAATGTAGATGATGTGGGGTGGTTACCAAAAAATAAACCAAGTTAAACAGCAAGTTAAAGTCCATAGATTCACTCATGGATACTGACTGACCTGTAATGGACATGCTCTTTAAAGCGATATTCTGGGATGGAACAAGTTGGGTCCTATCACAAGGTTTAGGGCAGAAATTACCTCTACAGCAGTGTTTCTGTGCAGAAGAAGCCCAGGGCACCCGCACCAAACCCCCCCTCCCTGCTCCGAGCCTGCTCGTTTGCCGATTCCTCTGCACTCAGACGGGGCCATATTTTACTTGACCGTAAAACGGCCTCCTCTGCAGAGCCACAGCTGGCTACGAGGCGCTGTGGCTCTGCAGCGGAGGCCGTTTTTTATTTAGCAGTGTTTTTGTGAGAAAGTAACGCGCTGAAAATTCTCTAAATAAAGCGTGAATGCAGACCGATATCAGATTTTTCGGTGGGAGTCCGTTTATTTGTGTTTTTGGTCAAGTAAAATATGGCCCCGTCTGAGTGCAGAGGAACTCGGCAAGCGAGCAGGCCCAGAGCAGGGAGGGGGGGTTTGGTGCGGGCGCCCTGGGCTTCTGCTGCACAGAAACACTGTTGTAGGGGTAATTTCTGCCCTAAACCTTGTGATAGGACCCAACTTGTTCCATCCCAGAATATTGCTTTAAGTTTCTATCTTCAAAGGTTTGCAACTAACGAGAAAAAGAAGAGTCAGGAATGTGCACTTTGGAACATATTTTCAACAATCTCTGGTTTTAGATACTAAACACATTACTGGCATGTAAAAAACTGCCAGAACATAACAAAGTGGGACCTCCTTTGGCTGAAATCACTGTGTCAGTACGTCCTCAGTGTTAGACTTGCCTTGGCTATTATTGTTTTTCAGGGATAGTACTTTTTGTAATTGCATCTGGTGAAGTTCTGAGTGAGCAGAGCTTATACTAAAATGATAAAGTGACAATGAAATTCTTAGTCGGACAGCATGGTCACTACATGAATCTCAAATGGGTTGACAGCATTACATATGGAGCTTCAGAGAATGTACAGATGCTCTCTCTGTATGAGCTCACCAGCTAAATGACTAAAACTACATCCATCTATTTTTATCCTGGTGACTGCTCTGAACTTGATAATGTCTTGCTGACAGAATTAGAGGCCTCCTTCAGCCTCTGTTATTACCCTCGGCAGAGGCAGCAAAATTACTTCATTTATCATTTCTGACCATCGTTTTACATTTTTCTGTCCTTTAACGTCCATGTCCTCTCTCTTTGGATCCATCAGTAAAATGATTTGCTATGTGAATGAGGAATTCTCTGCAGCATGACATGTGTGGAGGTTAAAAATTAGGTTGAAGTACCCCTGAGGCATCCATCCATCTCATATTTTTTTCCTCCTTATTCAACGCCAGGCTGCAGTAGCAATAGTCTGAGGCCCCAAGCAGCTGAAAACGGAGAGTTTTCATTGCGTTTTGCCTCCTGTTTGCACAAAACCATTCCCCAGAGTGCCTGAATCCGCAAATTTCAGAAACCAGGGTCCAGAGTGGAGAGTTTTGAAAATGTATCAGTGTCCGGCTTCATGCAGACAGGATTCAGCGTATCAGGGTGAAATGGCGAGGTCACTGCATGTGCAGTACTCTTTCACATAAAGGCGGCGAGCACATACCAGGAACAACGACAACAGCTTCGGCCGTCGGCCGAGCCACATGTGGCTGCTTACCGTTTTCGGTTTGTTATTCACAAGAAACTTCTGCGTCTTCATTAGGGGTGCAAAGGTTCAGTTAGCCCATGGTTCGGTTTGTATCTCGGTTTTGGGATCACGGTTTCGGTTCAGTTTTGGTTCGTGTTTTGCATTAATAAAAACAAGAAGTTTGACTTTCCAAAAGACTCCCTTTATTTTGCTTTTAAGAAAACTATATTATGACAATGCCTCTTAGTCTTAACTATTACTTGGCTTAAATAAAGTATTATGACATTTACATAAAACACTTCAAATGTAAAGATTTTAAACGGTTAGAGTGCCTCTTAGCTCCCTGGCTAGTGTAGTGACTGACTACTGAAATACAATTTACTATGTATTGTACATGGTATACACTAAACATGAACAAAACATAATCAGAGGTTAAATACATTACACGCACAATAAACGATAAACATGAATGAATCAAACGTTTGTATTATGATTTCTGATAAACTTAGTTTATTAACACTGCACCGACTTTTTGAATGGATTAATTAGACTAAAAGAACAAGTTTACAGGACGTGGAGACTCTGATGATACCGCTGTTCATCTCATCTGTGCGTATTTGCGCGCTGCTGTATGTTCCTATGAGACAGCGTCAGACAAAGAGCCTTCTGCTCCTGTCTGATCTGTTCTCAGACAAACTAAGAAACATCAGAACAGATGACAAAACTACGTTTTTGCCTTTTTTGTTAACCTGTTCAGCGCACTGTGGCTCTGAGATGTTTTTCTCTCCAGCAGCAATCTGTCATCAGCAGGGTCGGCAGGAAAGAGCGTCCGCCTTAAAGTTTATAAGAAATAAAATATAGCCAAAGTTACTTTAATAAGAGCTCACTCAAGGTGAGCTGCTGTAACATCAGATTCTACGTTGTGGGAACAAACTTCTGCATTGTGAAGCTCAGTTTTGCTCTGTGTTTGTTGTCCCTCATCACACCGTGCTGTGCGTGTTGTCATTAATGTTCAACTGAGCATGCGTATCACATCTGCGAGCTGTTCTCATCACAGTCTGAGGTCAGGCCACATTTACAGGAGTGATCTGAACAGACAAACAAAACATCGGAATTGAGCAGTAAGGGCTGCAGTGTAAATGTAGCCTGAGAAAGCTAAACCTCTGGGTGATGAGGGCTGAGGTGTCGACTCATGTTGGACATGTTCCCATTAGTGTATGGGACTAGCGCTGAGCAATTCTCGCACATTGTTTTATCTTTGTCCACTGTTTTCTCTCCCTCGTCATTATAATCCATAAGGAAACCGAAATGTCCCCACACCGCAGATTGAACGAAGCCAGTGCTTCTTCAAACTCCGGTCTTTCCACTTCTCCGCTCGCCATAACTTTTTTTGAGTTTTTTCTCCTTCTTCGTCTTAGTTTTTGTGAGGCCGAGCCGAGGTCCAGAGTGAGAGACGCCACCCACTCGGCCATGTGCTTGGCTCCTATTACACAGTAGCGATTGGATATTTACTAGCAGGGCGGGGTTTTGCACAGAGCTGTGTGAGGAGGGGAGGAGGGGTTGTCTGCAGAGCCGGAGAGCAGGTGCTGGCTAGAGAAATACATCTCACAGCTGTAAGAAATGAATTAATTGCAAAACCGAAAAAGCACGCTTCATAAAGGCGAATTGAGCCGTGCAGGGCGAACCGTACGGTTCGGTTTTAAACCGTAAACCGTTGCACCCCTAGTCTTCATGTGTCTACTCATCATTGTTGTTTGTGAAAAGTTTTTCTTCTTCGTATGTGTGTTGTAACATCACTGTTTCTAGACCAACCTACATTGCCATCTACTGGCCTGGCATGCATGCTACAGCGTTGACTCGTCTCCATATGGACGTGGATTGTTTTGAAAGCGCAAAGGAAAAACCTTTTTGTTTCTTGTGAAACCGTTGTGGTGTAAATGGAGCCTAAATAAGCTGATCAAACTGTCCCTCTCATTTCCAAGTTCCTGCTGGGAGGATCCTGACACATTTCAAAACCAGAAAGGACAAACAATCCTTCCTATAAGTTTCAGACTGCTCTGGATTCTTGTTCTTGTTGAACCTAAAACATGGAGGCAATCTATCCTAATCAGATACCCAAAACACTTTCCCTGGCTCATCTCCAAGCAAAACAACACCAACTCCACTCAAAACCTTCTTTAGACTTACAGTCTTCAAACCCTACTCCTAAGGTTGGCAAGGCCAACCTCAGAGCCTGACTTTTAAATCAATAGCAAGGCAATTTAGCTAAAGCACTGCTTTTATACCAGAATACACTGAGGTAAGGCCAGAGTCCAACTGTTCATCTGTCAGAGGGCGACCTAACAGTGAATACTGACGGTTACACAGGACATAGAGAGTCAATGTAAAACAAAACATGGTTGTCCAGTTAAATTGTGAATTTCACTCTTGCATGAGAAGTTAAAGGTACTTATTTCACATGCAAAGTGCAAGACCATTTGTAATTTTATAAATATAGTAATCTTTCCCTTAACTGTGGAGGGATAAGGCTGCACTAGAGTGGGGACACCAGTCTGGATTAATGATAGCGATGGTACAATGCTTAACAAAAGGTGGTGACAGAACCACTGTTTGGCAGGTCACTGTGGACCTGCCTCTGGTTGAAGGATGTTGTTGACGGTCCAGCTGACCAATTGTGTTCATATATTTCATGCATGCTGTTTGTTAAACCTTTGCTACGATTAAAGTAACCCTGTCCCTCGGGTTTACGGTTATATTAAAAGGTGGACAACACTGCGACTTCTGCTGAGCTCAGCATTTAAACTGTTTGATATCCAGGTCAAGGCACAGCAGGGAGACTGCTGAGACTGAGCTGAAGATCCATTTCTGTCTGGTCCAATAAGCTACATGCGAGGGTTAATTCATCTTAATTATTTAATGTTAGGTCTGAATTTCAGATATGCTTCAGATTAAAGGCTCAGTTATGCTTTTTGCATGCATTGATACTTCTCTGGGTGTTTTGAAGAAGCTTTCTTCTTGCACCAGAACAATATTCTCCCAAACAGAAATGTTGTTACCTAAAATGGACACTTTTGTTTCAATTAAAATGCAGCTAACTGAGAGTAAATGACAATATTATCCTATGTAGCATCACCAGAAGCAAGACATTTTGGTTTTTCATTAAACCTTTTGTGTTGGCATACTGTGATATACTGAACTATACCAGGCTCAAAGTGCAGCATCCTTTAATTAAATACATCTGAGACATTGATGGCCTTTGATTTGGATCAAGCTTGAAATTATGGGTGTTTTCACACCAACCATATTTACACCAAAGAAGTTTTGGCCCAGGTTTTGGTACGTTAGTGTCAATGTGAATGCAACCACCGCACTTTGGTGCGCACCAAATCAACTAGTCTGAGACCTCCATAAAGGGGTCGTCTCGGCTTGGCTATTCCAAATTTTAAAGGGTACTTCTTGTCCTATGTGTCACGTCCAGTGTCAACATGGTTTGATGCTGATGCTCAAGTTTCTTGGAGGCCACTCGAGGAAAACCTTGCACAAACCCACCGATTGCAGGACCTTGTTTTTACCCTCCAAATTTGCTAAACGTCAGCTAGGTCCAATCATATCCTTTTTATTATCCACATGGCGATTAGTAGAAGGCCTTACTCAGTCGTCACTGAAATGGCACAAGAATAGCCCCATATTTAATAACTTCAATCTTATTACTGGTGGAGCTCCTTTCCAATTCTCACAGTGGTCCACAAAAGGCATTCACACTCTTTCTGATATTTGGAACAGTTTGGGAATGAGGACATTTGATTACTTGGTCTCAGAGCATAATCTTGCTAGAAGCTCGTTCTTCTTCTACCTCCAGCTCAGATTAGCAATGCGTACATATGGTGTTCCATGGGGAGTAGCCCTAAAAACCCATTCTCTTCACTCGCTACTGGGCACAAAAGGTTGTACTAGGGGCTTAGTATCAAAGTTATATGTTCTCTTAAACACCGGGAGCAAACCTCTGTCAGTCCAGGAAGCGTGGAGGAGGGATCTTGGCTCCTCTGAGGTTGATATCTGTTGGACCACAGTTTGGAATAATTTAAAACTCACCTCCAAAAACCCAAACCATATACTTATACACTTTAAAAATTTAAACAGGTTATATCTGACTCCTAGGTAGCTCTATTTGATGAAATTAACACCATCTCCTAAATGTGAACTCTGCTCTTCTGATGAGATAGGTTCTTTTATGCATATGTACTGGGATTGTCAGGGAGTAGTTTATTTTTGGAGATTGATTTGTGCAATCTTATCTGATTTGCTTAGTTTTAGGGTACCGTGTAAACCTAAGTTGCTACTTCTGAATGACACATCTTCTCTCACTCTCTCCTCTTCTCAAAAGCTTCAACTGTTTGTCTGCCTTACAGCAGCAAAAAAGATGTTGGTGCTTCGTTGGCAACCTCCTCACTCTCTTTCTATTAGTCAGTGGTTGAGATCTTTACTGGATATATTACATTTAGAGCTGTCAGTGGCAAGAATGCATAACGCCAAACAATCTACTATATACGCTTGGACGTCCTTCATTGACAAAGTAAAACAACTTTGCTCAGACTTTGAAGCTACAGACCTCAGACATCCAGAACCTTACTTCTTTATGTATACTTATCCAGGTTTCTCTTCTTTTAGTATTTCTTCCTGTATTTTCCTTATGTTTATACACTAATATTCCATGTAATTACAATGCTACTCTGTCTTTGATATAAACAGGACATAACATATTATGAACTGCTGCTGGGGGGGTTGGGGGAGGGTCGTCTTTGTTGTGCTTTTACTGTTGTTTTTTTTGTTCTAAAATACCAATAAAAAATTGTTAACAAAGAAAAAAAAAAAAAAAAAAAAAAAGGGGTGGTCTCGATCCGCTCCATCTCCCTATATTTGGTGCAGTTTCACTGGTGTGAAACAAAGTGGTCCGAACCGATCTACTTTTGATGCATTTATGGGTATTGGAAAAACTGAACGATGGGTAAAGTCCTTCATTATTTACTGGTTGAATCTTTTGCTTACTCAATTGGTTGATTTGTTTATTCTGGTTGAGGATTACGATGATTTACGAGAGTCCAGAAGGTCGCTGATGCCATCTCAAACACGTTAAAAAAACACATTTGAAGGAAAATGCAGAAGAGAGCGAAGCGTAAACATTGGTTGTTCGGTATAAGAAATGGTTACCATGGCAGCCTCTTCTTCATTCTCCTCCGTAGCAGGTTTGGTAACCAGTTACTTGCGTATCGCCCCCTGCTGTTTCAAACTGAGTAAATACACAAGCGGGTCCGGGCGCGGTTCGATGTTGCAAGTGTGAATGCAAGCCAGCAGGGGAGGGGGAGGGGGGCGAACCGCGGCGTGGCACGGTTCAAAACAAGTGGGCCGAATGTGAAAGTGCCCTAAGAGATGATGGTGGGTCCAAAAGCCAGACCAGTTGAGAGCCATTGTCCTATCCGATCCAATACCAAGTAAAAGTTGGGCTGGTAATGCCGATACTGATCCAGTACGGAGAAAAATAATGACTTCATAATGAATGCAAGGCGTCAGACTACTTGTTGTTCTTGCTTAATTATAAATAATTATCACAGAAGTTACTTGATAGCATCTGCTTGTCTGAACATGATAACACAGCTTTGAAAACTATGGAAGAGTATTAAGGCCATTTTAGATGGAGAAAATAGTTTAGGGGAAGTAGAGATTAAAGTCAAAATGACAAGAATAAAGTCAAAATGACAAGATTGAAGTCAAAATGATGAGATAAAAGTTGATACATCAAGAAAAATATTTTGTGATAAAAGTCATAATGATGAAAAAAGTTGAAAGCTGAGAATAAAGTCGACATACAATGTATTTCAACTATATTCTCGGCATAGTAGCTTTTATTCCCGGCATTTCTACTTTTTTCTTGACATTTCCACTTTAATCACAAAATTGTTTTGACTCTATCTTGTCATTTCAACCTTAATCTTGAAATTTTGACGTTAATCTCGTGTTGAATGTTGTGACATTCAGAGAAATTAATCTTCAGGTTTATTCTCCTAAATCATCAGGATCAGTGGGAACTGATTTGTTTCCACATTTGCCGTTTCCCCTCTCTTTCCCTGCCAGCACACTCTGGATCAGCATCTCTCTCCCTCTCTTTCTTGCGTGCATTACGTCGGAGGGTGGAGGGAGGATCGAGTGTCCACCGTTCCTCCCATCACCTGTGAAATTTCAGAGCCAGGCCACGCTGAAAGGGGGTATTGTGTCCCCCTGATGAGGAATGCCCTTGCGTCGCTCCTCAAAGAAAAGGCTTCATTTGGCAAGGAATTTGGAGGCATCTCGAGAAGTGTAGGGCAGATTTTCTCGGGGGTGGGGATGGGAAACGGGAGGCCCTCATAAGACTGGACAGGAGCAGGACAGAGCCTCACAAAGTGGGATTGCATCTCTGACGATTGGATTGATCCACATTCATTCAGAGAAAACAGTCACCTGAGATTGTAAAGGTCTGTTTTTAAGGCTCATGGAAAAACAATACATTTTTATTTTCAAGTTTAATGACAAAGAAGATTTTCAGTTAGTATTTAAACAAATTAGTCTTTGTGCAGGTAAGTGAAGACTGGTTAGAGGGGAATCTTCAGCTCTCTGAGTCAAGCAGCTGTTTTCATGTGGTGAGGCTGACATCTGCTGGTGACATGTCAGCTACTACAGGTAAATATTTCAAATGCAGGACCTTCTGGCACATTCTGCTGAATGTGAAGCCTTGTTTTGACTATCAAATAAAACACCTGTCACAAGTCATATACACCTCATGACGCTGAAAGTGTCTCAGAAGGTTTCAGGGTGATCAAGCCTTCACGAGCTGATGGAACAAAGTCAGCAAAATATTTTTCTGCTTAACTGTGATTGTAAATATGAAAATGTCCGTCCACATTCACTGCCAATACTTTTCTTTACACCCAATATATATTTGCATCAAAGATGGAGAATTATTTCATGTGCATTTTAAACTGAGAGGATAATCTCCCTGAAAATGGTGTTTGTAGCTCTCAGAATGGAAGATGAAGCATGATCTTACTGTAGCTAATTAAAATATATTTTAATACCACACATGTAAAATCCAAAGAATGACAACCGGTAGTTATTTCTATATATATTGGTATCAATATTGACCAAATTAGTTTTATAGAATATTCCATACTGTGCATCCCTACTGCAAACTGTTAACCATTGTGTATAAGCTACAACATTAATAAATCTGTTGCTGTAAAAGTTGAGATTTTAACCAATTAAAGTCTATGTACTTTTTTTGGTTATTTTCAGTTGATCTCTTTTGACTCTTTGGTGACCCCTGAATACAAAATGGCCAGTTATTTTGTTAACACATTGAGAACATGTTTGGCCAATGTTCCCAACCTGAAATAATAACCAGCAGATATTTAACAATTACTTGGAATTTTGGAACCTTCAACCTTACCTTTTTTCTGTGGATATGGCAAAATACACACGGTTTTGTCACAAAAGCCCAGAGATTGAAGACTGTTCAAGCTAGAAAGGGTGTCAAATGATTAACACTAAAAAAACTGATCAATAATTGATTGTCACTGATGGACTTGTTTGCTTCACAAAAAGACGGCATTGTTTTTAATCTGTTTCTATAGCAGATAAAATCCCCCCGTTTTCTGAAGCTATTGGTGAACCTAAGACAAGTTTACAGCTTTTAGTTGAACTCTTGGAGGAAATTCAGAAAACTCTTGCCAGTTTTCTTTTTTACAAGTATGCCCATTTTGCATTTGTTTCCCTTTTGAGAAAGGAAAACTGTAAATATTAGGGATGGGATGATACACTTAAACTCACGATACGCTGCACCTCGATATGCCGGGTCATGATACGATACATCACGATAGTATATCAAAAAAGTAAAAAAAAAAATATTACTATGTAACAACTTATTTGCTTTTGTTTGAGTTGCACACAGGAAAACACAAGGCCTAACAGGCCAAACACAAACAATAACACTCTCTCTAACCGTAGAGAGGTTAGAGAGAGTGTATGCTAATGAGCAGTAGGCTCGTTTGTGCCGTCTTCGTCTTTTTTAATGAGAAAGCCAAAATACTGCCAGACAGATGACTTTTATCCATGCGGAGCGTCCTCAATTTCGACCTCATTCGACTCCATCAATCGGCTTTTTGGAGGCAAGGTAGTGGGTGCGAATGTTTGTGATTGTCACTTCTGGCCACATGCGCTATTACCGGACGTGACATATTTATTTTGCAATCCATTTTTTTCAAACTCGATACATTTCATCATGTACTGTATCGTGATATATTGCCAAACGATATTTCATCCCATCCCTAGTAAATATCATGCATCACTTTTGGTTAAACAAATATCAGAGATTTTAATTTAGGCCATACAGCAGTCTTTACAGCTACTGATCACTGTGCGGATAATTCACTGTGCTGTTGTAATGAAGTCAAGATTCTCCACGTCAAAACTTTAAGAAAGATACTTCAGTAGATCCAACTGCAATTCTGCTAAGTGTGAATAACATGACACTCACCGTCTCCTTTGCTGAAGTAACATTGCAGGTCATTTAGACTATGATGGTGAGGCTGCATCTTTAGGCCCGGAACCAGTATGGGACAGGCACAGGCGGCTTTACCAGGAGGCAAAGGTGGGCAACTGCCTGGAGACCTAAAAGCATAGGCAAAGGTGTGTTTCAGGTGTAAATACTATCAGCATAAGGTGCTTAGAGAGCATAAAATAGAAGCAACATATAGTTTAATGGAAAAGTGAAAAATTCATACAATTGTGGGTTACTGTGTGAAACAGCAGATGTGAAAATCTTAATTCAAGGTGAAGACATTTCACTTGTAGTATGTAGTAAAGAATATTTATATAATGCTGCCCACCCCTTACTCCAACTATCTAATACCATAGAGTTATGGAGGCCTTAAGTTACTGTTAATGAGCGATGACAGGTACCACTGTTTGGTCCGCACTAATTGATCTCTACATATTCAAGTTTCATCATCTACCACTGTCTCTGCCCATTAATGCAAATCATTTACATGTTTTTTAGGTCAACTGATATTAATTTTATGTTTTTATATACTTTATGGTGTATATTGATATATAACTTACATTCATTTGTGTGTGTGTGTGTGGGGGGGGTCAAGGTATATAAAACTTGCATTTGCTCTGTTTGAATTTGACAGCATTTATTTATAAGAAAAATTGAGGACAGACTTACACTGTTCATTACCTTGGGCCTCTATACTACTAAAACCATCCCTGTGGACCAGAAAAAAATGATTTAGAGACCAGCATTGATAATACATCCAGCAGGCTAGCTTTCAAAATTGTTTGTGAACAGTTGGCTAAGTTTGGAAATAATAATTCAGAGGGTTCTGTAAATGTTAGGACCAAAAGACCAACCTGTTTTAACATGTACTAAGGTTAAAGTATAATTTTCAATTCTCCTCCAGGACACTCACCTGTAATTTAACAAGTAAACACAGCAGTTGTTTTATCCTGCCATCTAATAAGTCAGAATCAATGTCTTTGCTAGCTTGAGCTGCTACTTTTCGCGCGTCTTTCAAGGACTGAACCATTTGGTGACAAGAGGGGGGAAATAACAAAACGGCAAGTCCTTGTTGTTTACTCCTTTTCACAAATCATGCTAGGAGTGGTATGCTGTAAGATTAGAATAACTGGACTGATGCAAGGATGTCGGATAAATGCCTAATAAAGTTATAAATAATATTTTTAAGTAAAAAGATACCCCTTACTACTTTGGTGTGTTCCGTTTTTTAATAAGCCACTCCAAACGTCCATGCAGACTATCCGTCTGTTTCAGCAACGGGAGGCTGAAACCTTAAGGTGTTTTTTTAAATTTTCATTATTGTGTACAGAAGTGACTCTGCCGTTTTCCTATTCTTCTGAGTGATCCTATTTTCGGACCGGTCCCCCACGGTTTTTGTGTTTGTGTGGCTGCTGCGCTCCTGTTGGCGGCGCTAATTCTCACTGTTCTTCGTTTCGCAGCAGAAAACTCGTTCGAAGAAGAAGTGGATTTGTTTACCCGGCTCCTTCAAGCAGGTATGATCCTCGAGATCTCACTTTAACCTTCAATGAAGGTCTTATTTCATCATCAGTAAGTGGCAGGTTATATTGTCAGCTATTTTAAAGTATGGGAGTGATCATGGTCCGGCAATAGTCACAGTTACAGCTTTATCTGTTGGAATTACAGGCACTTTATTCTGCTGTTAGCATTAAGCTAACTGTATTAAAGGTTCACTTCTGTACTTCTACATCGACTCATAGGTTTGCTTCCCGTGAAATATGCAGCAATCTCGGTTTATGTCTATACATATACATGTGAATCTTAAGAGTCGACGTATTATTGTTATGTAAATGGTTTTCTGCAGACATACGTTGAATTAAAACAATTGGTTAAAGTAGTCAGTCAGAGAAAAGAGGAGTTCCCCACATAACCAAACACGCAAAGCTGATTAATTAACTATAGTACAGCTTTGTTGGACCGAGCATTACATTATGATAACAATAATAACCTTCATATTAAGCACTTTTAAAAACTGAGGTTTACAAAGTGCTTGGACAAAAAACTAACAACATAAACAAAACAAAAAAAGAACAAGCACGAAGGAAACAAACCGAGGTCAGTAAAAACCAAACTACAACGCGAGGAACCCAAACAAGATCATCAGCATCCCCAGCATAGAACATAACATAAAACATAACATAGAATATAAACTTTAAGAAAATGATCAGGAGTGTGAACAGAGGGTTACAACCTATGGATTCACCAGAGAGTAGAGTATCAAAAAGAGGATTTTTGTCAGTATTTTAAGTGGCTGAGGAGTGTGTTTTAATCAATTATTGTATTCCCCCCTCTGCACTGAAAGTATATTTGATTAGCTGCTGTTAAGTAGAAAAACACATTTGACACAGTTAGTAAAGACTAATCACAGAGTTACATTTTGCTCTGGTGAATTAGAAAATTAAAATATCATGAATTGGACTTTGTGCACAATGATGGCTTTGAATGAGCACACTTTAAAAAATATATAGAATACATCAAAAGTATGCCCTGATAGAATTTAGATTAATAAAACAGTTAAGTGAGTGTTTTTGTTTTCCTTAATAGTTTTAACAAGCTTTGAGGTAGAAGATGTAACCAGCCCTCAGGGGACATGAAGACCAGTCGTTCTCACACTGCTGTGCCTTGGGACATTTTTACAATCATAACCTAAAACTTTATGACAAACTTCTGCATAAGTGTAACATTTTCTGTGTTACTTTTTGAGTACATGAAGTTACTTGTTCAAAGGGCATATTCTGTCTTTTAATTAAAAAACTTGAAAGGTTTTGCAGAGCGCAGAAGTATTGATTTTTTGCGTTACTCTCATTTTTTGTTCACCTTTTTAAATTTGTTGTCTTGTTTGAATAAGTGCTGCTGGGTAAGAACATGAGTTAGTTCTTCATGACATAAATATTTAAACATCTATGCAGTTGCTGAGGATTTTTTAGACATTGGGGCATATGGAAATGGTCCTGAACAGACAGCTGAGCTACTGTAACATGGCCTCAGATGTTACTTGTGTTAGTAAGTATTAGGGCTGAACAGTTAATTGCAAACTAGATTAAATTGCAATATGGCTTGTTGCAATTTTGAAATTGCAGAAGGTTCAATATTTTTAACCCAAATGTGTTGAACAATTTGGCATTGTGATGTAGTTTTTGCAATTTCATGCCTATTTTTTTTACCTCTATTCATACACTTTTTTCCCACTTTTGGACAATTTTTACCTTTTTTTTTAACCCTGTTTTTACAACTTTATGTCTTTTTTTGGAATTTTTACATGGTTTTTAAAATTTAATTTCAAATTTAATTCCCAATTTTGCTGCCATAATCAATTTTCCTAAGCCACTTTTGGATTTTTTCCCCCAATTTTTCCCCATTTTTTTGCAATTTCATACCTATTTTGCACCTATTTATTGACCTTTTTCCGCTTTCATACTATTTTTACCCAGTTTTTACAATTTCATACCTATTTTGCTTTGGTCTTCACTTCTCCACTTTTTCTTAAATCTGTTATCCTTAGATTAATTTAACGTCATATTGGTTTTACTATAAAAAGATCTACTGCTTATGTTTGTTTAAGAATACATAAGATGAGGAACATTAAAACAATTGCAGAGTAAATCGCAATATTGGGGGGGGGGGGGATCGCAATTACATTATTTTCTCAAATCGTTCGGCCCTAGCAAGTATGATGTGCCTAAAGATTTCAACAGGGTCCTACGTGTACCTTGAGCATAGTACTTTTAAAAAACACTAGTACAGCGTATCAGACAGTGTCTTTTAGATGTAAGTGCCAAATTTTATAATGAAAATTTTAACACTGTTTAAGTTTAAGCTTTGTTGTTGTGACAACAATAGTTGATGGAAAATTGATGAGTTGTTTTTTCATTCATGGCTCACTTTTTAATGGCTTTACCCAACACTCAGATCATATAACAAATGTAACCATAAACACATGTGAAGAGAACACACTCAGATATTGACCGAAAAAAAACCTACTCACAAAAGTGCAAGTAAACAAAAAAAACTGCCTTAATATAGTAAACTGTTTCAGTATTTTCCTACACATCTACTTCTTACTTTAACTACAAAGAGATTGTAGGATTTTTTTTTTTTTTTTGCATGATACTGTGTCAGTATTCTGTAGAGTTTTATCAATATCTCATTAGTTTGTTGTGGATAGAAATTAGGGACATCCATTTCATTTCTGTAGTTTAGTTTACAGCCTTCGGCAGCAGCTGTTCAGCCGCTTGACATTTATCATCTCTATTTCTGTCACTGGGATTGACAGTAATGTTTATTCATATTGCAGGGACTATGCTTTGAATAAATTAAACTGATTAGAAAACAAATCTTTTTGCACATTATGCAGATTATTTGCAGATTATCTTGTGGGATCCAAATACAAAAGAAATGAAAACACTATTTTGAGAATTCAGCATATCAGGATCTGCAGAAACAAAACATTCAAGCAATATTTGCATTGGCCATACATATAAGCCACATATATCCTCTATATCAGCTGAAACATCAGCAGAATGTTTTAATGTAACATCATTTCTCATCTCAATTTCATTCATGTCTACATGGACACATGAATGTCAAGTTTTTGAGAAAAATCATGTTTTTCTTTTTACTGTTGTCTTTCCAACACAAAGAAAATGTCACAGAATAAGAAATAGGTTTATTTTTGTTGGGTGAAGATTGCAGACATTGGTCCATGAAATATCGGTATCAGCATATTAGATATTATCAGAACCCAATATAATGCATCTCTGCAGTTTTTCAGTGATTAAGTGTTATAAACAAGAGTGATGTATTAACCTGCATTATGTGTAGTGATGTGTTGTGAATATTGTAACGCAATCAGCCCAGTACCACGGTCAAATCATATTCACGGCTTCCTGTCACTTCATACTCCTGCTTATTTGACATTTTGACATATATGAAAGCTTCACATGTGATAGAAAAAGTAGAGTGTTCGAATTCAAGGGTCAATATAATCAGCCTGTGCTTCAGCCTTCACCTTTTCAGTCAGTCCAAAATGTCTTGTTGTGATTTTGTTTCATTGTTTTGAAACTACTGATTGAATAAACTTTGATTTGAGTATGTTAAATGAAAAAACACAGTGTGAGAAAGTGTAGCGTGTTTTTATTATGATCAAATGTTATTTTGTTAACTAACACCCCAGTGGAGTTTAAAATCCTGTTTATGTGCTTGGTCATATTTGATTGTACCAAAATGAGGGTTCAACCTCCGGCTCTCTCCTTATAGATGTGGTGTCAGTCCACCTGTTATGTGTTTCACTATCCTTTAATAAAGCTGTTATCTTTCTGATTATCCACCTCAGTGACCGCTGTTGCCTGTGTTTTTATGGTCTTCATTTCACATTTGTCGTCTCTGCCTGCTGACAGACAGATGGAGAAGATGGAGGAGCAGGTCCAAGCAGACGGCAGCAAAAGATCTGCTGAAGTACTTTGGAGCTGAGTCAGTCCGGGTCTTCTCAAACACGGGACGCTTGGTAGGTTGTGATACACACACACGGTGAGACCAGAATCATCTTAAGCTGCCGACCACCTGAACTATCTTTACTGCCTCCACAGAAACATGCCGCCTTTGCAGCATTTAAAAGTGAGAAGTCTGCAGCAAAGGTGAGGCGTGAGCGCTCTGCAGCAAAGACGATGACAAAGCTTTCGTAAAATTCCCGTTGTGGCTCAGTTTATCCACCATCTTGTCTTTCCAGGCCCTCAGCAGGCTCCATCAGATGGAGGTTCTTGATCAAACTCTTGTTGTAGAGTTTGCAAAAGGGCAGGATAACATGACAGTGTTAAAGGACCCACCTGTGTCAGATAGGTAAGTCATGAAGCTGCCATGTTTATTCATTTGAATATCTCCAATCCAAGCTCTCTGGGTTGAGTAAGTTGGGGCAATAGTCAAAGTTGTTGTTCTTGCTCCAGCTGTGCAACATGTTTGTTAACAGAAAAGAGGAAAAGACATGATGTGTGACTGTTTTATAACCGATCAGCTGACATTCTTATTTATTAAATTCTCTGCAGAGTCTGCACAGCTCAAAATCCTTTTTAGCCGCGAATTATGAAATCTGTCTGTCACTGAGTGAGTGCTGTAGGGCTTCGTCAGAAAAGGAAAAACATATGAGGTCTAACTCAAATGAAAGTGAAAGAGCTTCATAATGAAATTAGTCTGTAGTGCTGGAGAAAACCAGACTGAGTCAGAATCTGCAGCATAGTGAGCAGACTTCTGCTGTGATTTGGTTTGACGGATATGAATCCTTTGCTTAATTGATTTGTACATTTGAAATCATTCAGGATATGATGCAGTGGCTGTATCATCTCGGTAAAGTGATTTATTTTTCCCCACAGTGGTAAAAATGTTGCAGCAGGGCAGAAGAAACCGGAGCCTAAGCAGCCAAATATTCCTCTTATAGAGCCCGGCGTGGCTCCAAGCCTGGGGTGAGTGTTCAGTGAGCGTTCTCGTGTGTTTGAAAGCAGCCATAAAGGCAGATCATGCTGTGCTGAATGTGGATTACTACATTGTATTGACTGGGATGAGTCAGTATCTTATTTTCTGCCTGATGAATTTGTTTGTTTTCTTGCCAATGTTATTCTCTGTACCTCTCCCATCCAAACACCTCCTTTAAACATGCAGGTGGGTTGGTTTATCGTCCTCTCTTCTGCTTTATAACAGAGAGGCATAATAAAAACTGGAGTAATACTTTTTACATTTATTTTTTTGTCCATGTGACACACTCACAGGCCAGGAATAAGAACAATTACAACAAGTATTCATGTGAAATTTTATGAACATGTTTCAAAAAGACTTTGAAAGCTCAGTACAGCTTGATAAACTGAAATTTAGCTCTTATTAACTCTTGTTTTCATTATTTTTTGTTGGATAAAGTATCAATCAATCAATCAAACTTTATTTATGTAGCACTTTTCATACAACATATGTATCTCAATGTACAATGTAATCAGAATATTATGTTCAAACTGATAAACTAGGAGTGGAAGAAAAAATCGATACACCTAAGTATCGCAATTTTTTGTCTGCCGATTTTAAAATCAATATTTTTATTCAAAAATCGATATCCCCCCTACACATACACACGCACACACACACACACTATAGGCGCTAAAGTCGCCAAATTGAGGCAAGCGACATTGCTGGATAAAACAGGCCATAGCTGTTAAAATAGTGCTGAATAGTGTTCCTACTTTTTACCAGCAGATAGTGGACAGGTGACAGGTTTCTATTCAAAGTTTTGGCGTATATTTATTTTAAAACACACACACCGGACCGAGGGACGTGAGTGTGGCTGTAGAAACTGTGGAGCGGAGCAGAGAGAGAGACACTGAGTGATAGAGACTTAGTAAGAGTATCCTTAATAAAGCTGTTATCTTTCTGATTATCCACCTCAGTGACTCTGAATCTGAGGAATATTTACTCTCTGAGGATGACGGTCAGTCGTCCAGTGAGAACCAAACTGGCAGCGAGTGCGCGCAGCGAGAGAGGCTCCGCGCGCCATTACAGTCCCGGAGCAGTACATACCGAGAGCTTTTCCTCTCCTTAGCCGGCGACTACCGAAAGGGTACATGCCTGGGATGCAGGGAAGCTCAAAACACCGCGAAAAGTGACGGTGTTAGCGGAGAATGAGACCGCAGAGCTCTGGTCAAATGAGGGAGAAGCCGGGGGTAAACAGTGCAGGCAGCAGAGGCGTTCATGCTCGGCCGAAAACTAACCACTTTGAAACTATAGCCTTTTTAAATCTTGATAGCAAAATTGAATATTTCTTGAAAAAACTCTGTTGCCTGAAGGGATAATAAGCGACTTTTTATATGCAATCCAGGCTTTTGAAGAGAGGGAGCATAAACAGCTGGTTAATATATATTGCTGAATAAGTCCAAAATACAGACTCACATGTGATGTGTATTTTTCCTGATATAGTCTGTAGGCATCATCATTGTTCATCTTTTTCACTGGTTTTAAAAAAGCTAACTAAAGATTGCAAAAATCGGCAATATCGTAGAATCGCAATTTAAATCGTATCGGCACCTAAAAAATCGCAATAAATCGAATCGGGAGAAAAGTGAATCGTCCCAGCCCTATGATAAACCTACCTGTATATTCATGATCAATCACCATTTTGTCAATCAGCCTCTGTGGCTGGTAGATTCAGATCCTCAGCAGTCACTTGATTTTAGCCAGTGGCATAATGTTATGGTCACCAGGTCACCTAACAGGCGTGTTTTTAGCCTGTGTATCTGCAGAACTCCCCCACATGCACATGGATATGTTCAAGTTCACATTAAGAAAGCAAAGCCGCTTCCTTCCTTTGCAGGGTCAGCACTTCCTGCTGTATCAGCGTTCAGCCCCTGCATTTTAAAACAACACAATCTTCATTATTTTATTGATCAGTGGAAACAGGAAGAACAGATATATGATGATACTCAGCCTTAAAGGATACGTTGGTGGAATTGGAAGGGAGCAAAGGAATCTCTATCTGAGCACAGTGCTTTCTCTTTCTTTTGGTCAAAGTTAAAGGATAAGTTCGGTTTCTGCAGCTTTCACATTGTTTATAGAATGAAGTAGAACAATATACTCACCCAGAAGGCTTTCCTGATCCAAACAGTGCTTCAGGAGATATTTAGATCCAAAATCGAGCGGCGGACATCCGTATAATGGTAGCACATGGGGCATGTATAGCGCCGCTCCTAAAACTGCATTAATCGTCCAAATACTCATTAGTTTCACAATGATTTTTGAAATTGACCAAAAGAAAGAGAAAGCACTGTGCTCAGATAGAGATTCCTTTGCTCCCTTCCAATTCCACCAACTTCTCCAAATGTAACCAGAATATTTGAGTAAATTCAGACATGTGACAGAGTTTTACCGCAACTTGTAAAGATTGGAATCTCCACAAGTTGCCCAGTGATGTCTTCTGAGACTTTGTAATTATGACCTTGATATCAAACTGGGATCATTGATTAATATTGAAGTCCTAAACGCCCCTTGAAAAAATCAACAAGACGTAATTCCTTATTTATTTTTCAAACTTTTTATTTTATTCAGATTTTCTGTGGGGTGAAGAGCTTACTGCTTTTAGTAGTTCTGACTGGATAACTCAGCATCTTCTATCTATTATTTTATCAGTGTCTTTATCAAAATTGATAATAACCTTCATCTCTTAACGATAAATAATGCAGAAACAAAGACATTTTCTCCATTTTTAATTCAAAGTGCTCTTGTCCTGAGTGTAATACCAGCAGACATTAGTGGATCTTTGTTTCATCTTTTTGTCATCAGTCTCTGTTCTTGCTTCTCTTTTTGGTAATGTATATTTATCCATAACTTTTAATCATTTCTGTCAGACATATGC
Organism: Scarus forsteni; assembly: GCA_036419115.1. Lineage (NCBI taxonomy): Eukaryota > Metazoa > Chordata > Actinopteri > Labriformes > Labridae > Scarus > Scarus forsteni. The sequence goes on from JAZDUH010000177.1 coordinate 1,285,929, forward strand.
AGCAAACTCTGGTCGAAGTGTCGGGCCCTCAGGTGTGTTTAGTCCACCTGCAGGCTGACAGTAAACCTGGATGTGAGTCTTAGCGCAGTAGTCTGGAGCTGTCAGCAGTCTTTGTCCAATTAGATGTTGGGGCCTGTGTGAACGCTGACAGGCCGTCTGTACTGCCAGTTGGTGAAACCAGGTGGTTTTTGATTCCTCTCCCTCCTCCGCTGACAGTCTGTCCTAATAGGGATGTTCTCCAGCTCCTGATGTGAAACAATTGGCTGAAAAAGTAGAATACTGCACTTCAGGAAAACTTACTGTGTAAACCACCTGTTGAATTGTAGAGTACGGAGAGAGTTTGTACCGTTTTGTTCTTAAACATAACTTACATCAACATGCACAATTAACTGAGCATGAAAACATAATGTTGAGAAGATAGAATGAGCTCTGACAGCAAAACTATGACTGCCTGTGTTTTTAGGTTCATTATTTTTTGACCTTCTTTTTAATTTAATTCCTGTATTTTATAGAGGAAAGTGAGGGCTTCTTTGGCCTGCAGCTGTTTGAGTTAAAGTTTTATGCCTTATGATGTGCCTTGGTAATTAGTGTAAAAACAGGCAGAGCATCCAGGATTATTCTTCTTTCTGCTCCTTTTCATGTTTGTTTTTTTTCTTGTGTTGAAGTGCTTTTTTTTTTTTTATAAATCAATGAAATAAACATTGAAGCAACATAACACTTGCTTAGTTTGAGTGGAACAGACCTCTTCCCTATCTGCTCAAATTGAGCTGAATGATTGCTCCCAAAGTTTCTAGTAGATCCTCCAGGTACAGATGTTACTATGAGGTTAAAATATGCAAGAAAATCAGCCAGACATCGGTCAAGCAATCATCAAGAGAGCAAATGGTTGCATAATAATGTGTTCAACGTAGAGCTGGGCAAAAAATCGATTAAATCAATTAATTCGAATTATTTTCTGCAGAAGATTTAAAAGATTAAACATTGAGATTTTTTTCTTGCCTTAGTTCAATTGTAAGTAGTTGCAATTTTTGAAAAAAAATTCAATCTTCTTGATAGTTGGCCTCGTAGGGTTTGCACAAGCACTTTAAAGGCTTGTAGTTGTTATTTAAGTAGATTAAATATTGATCAAGAGTTTCATGCTAAAATTGAAAAAATACCTCAGTCTTTTAGTTTAGACTTTGACTTTGAGAGGGAAACATTTAGACAACATAAAGGCAAAACTTGATTTGTTTCATTTTTATGTCACTGGGAGTTTTGTTTCTTTTACGGATGGAAAATTAGATTAAAATCGTAAATTGAGTGTTGTGAAAACAAATCTGGGATTTTATTTCTAGGCCATGTCACCCAGCCCGAGTTCAACATCAGCTGGAAGGAAGTTTTTAGCCTTACCATCAATTTTAAATAAATACAAAGTACAAATTCATGTTAAAAATCTGTACATGACTGTTAAACTTAAGGTCTTATAAAACAATAAAAAATGACTGATTGTTCACAGTTACAGGTGTTTCCACTGCCTAAAATGCAAAAGTAGGGATGCACAAAGTTGGATTTTTGCTGATATCTGATGTTTGAACCCATTATTACTGATTCTGGTATGTTTTTGGATAAAGTGAGCAGTCTTAAGCTATTGGAAATGGACCTATTTCTTATCCTTGACCTTTCATTGATGTTGGAAACAGAATTAGAAAGGAAAACAACATTAAAAAAGACAAGCAAAAAAATCATTTTGATGCATTAATATAGACAGTAAGCAATATTGCAGCCACTGTAGAGGATATAAGCGGCTGATATGTTGGCTTTAAACATCAGCAGAGTTTTTCTTGCCTGCAGATCCTGAAATTAATCTTCTGCAGACACAGATAATGTTGTGCATCCCTAGAAAAAAGATACCCAACGATCTGATTGATCACTTTTTGGCCCCCCTCTGTAGGGTGTTGAGTGTGCTGAGCAAAAGGTTTGAGTTTCAAGAAATGCATTCTGTTGATTGGTCACAAAAATCATCAGTTACAGTGAAACAGCAGCTAAAACCCAAATTCAGCGTGTTTAAATAATTTGTGTTCAGAGTGATCTGTTCTCTGCTGTTGCTGTAAAGAATGTTCACATGAAACTTAATAATAATAAAAATAACTTTATTTTGCACCTTTAAAAGCATAGGTTAACAAACCGCTTTGACAAGGAGACAGGAAAAAGCTGAATTTGTTTTTCTTTTCCTTTTCAATTTAATTGCTAATCACGTACCCTTCGAGCAGGGGCAGCTGTTTTAGGCTGTTTTTTCTTACATTGACAGGTCATTGGCCCAATCAGGTCTGCTGCAGGGCTCCAAATGTCAGTAAAACTCAAACCCAGGTCTTTGCCTTGAAGCCTCAGGATAGATTAGAGAGTTTTTCTCCGTCATTCCGGTGTATGAATTCTGAGTGCATTAAGATTTATCTGTGTCGGGGTGCTGGTTTGGTGGAGTGGTTAGCAACCAGGCACCCCATGTGCTTGCTTCTGCTGGTCCAGGTTCGAATCCCACCTGTGACCAGTTTGCAGTGTCCTCCCCTACTCTCTCACCCCCTTTCACAAGCCTATCCACTATCTCTCCTATCAATAAAGGCACAAAATGCCAAAAAAAAAGATTTATCTGTACTATCACACTTAGTGTTATCATGTAAAAATTAAGATTAAATGAGGACAAGCTGAGCGCTGACGAGGTCTGCTGCTCCCACCTTCATTACAGCTGGATCATCATTTTGTTGGCAGGATGTTGAGGATCTAAAGAAACCTTCTGCTCCACAGCTTCACTGTCACAGAGGCAGTGTTTCTGCTTTATTTAGACCTGATCAGCGTGATGGGACTCAAATGTAATATTGTGTTAAAGGCACTAAGTTTAATCTGCACTTTCCTTTCTAAGTGATGAAGTCTTTTCCTCTCTCTCTCCTACAGGCTGAAATTTCAATCCAATCCCACTCTGAAATATTTATATCCTCCTCCCTCTAATGGCGTCCTGACAAATATAACACATGCTCTCATCAGCGTGCCAAAGTTTTATGTTCAAGTGAGTAAATTCTTCCTCTTTCAGATCATTTATCTCGCAGTTCCTGCATGGCTTTTGTATAAAACAGTGTGTTTCCATCCCTGTGTTCTGTCTTTAATGTGCTGAACTGCAAATGTAGCCCCAAAGATCCATGATCTAAAATGGAAATGTGGTTCTGGAGAGAGTGTCCCAGAGGTTTTTGAACTGCATCCAACCTCTTAAAGATCAAACAACAAACATTTGCCTTTTAAATTTCAATTTGGGAGCAAGTATTAATAATAAACCGTAAGTGGGCGGCATGAGTTATGGGTTTAACATTTCCCTGCGAGCTGCGGACGCTCTGAGCTGTTGTTCCAGCGCCGGCGTCTTGGTGGCGCTGGTGCGTCACAGTGAGAGGATGTTTTTATGCTGCTGGTATCTCTTCAGCCTCAATCTCACCTTGATCCTGGTATTTTAAATGAAAATGCAGAAGCCTTGCAATCTGTTTTACATATGGAGGCAGAGTTACAGGCTGCATGTTTGAGAGGAGCGGTTTATTTATACGAGCGGCTCCCACACAGCTCTCGTGTGAATCTGCAGATATAACCACCTCATATCTTCATTTGTGCAGGTTCTGCATCTGATGAACAAGATGAATTTACCGTGTCCGTTTGGCCCCGTCACTGCCAGACCCCCCCTGGTGAGATTACACTTTGCTTTGATTATTTCCTTTTCAGATCATTTAAATAGACGTCCTTTAATTTTGGGGTAACAATGGCTGTTTGATGGTGTAAATACAACATAATACAAAATTCAAACATGAGGCAAATCATGTAATGAAGTTAAAGTTCAGCACTGGGAGGGTATAAATAAATAAAACTTTATTGTTTTTAGTCTTGTGTTAGGATGATCAGAACCTGTTCTTCTTATGTTAATAGCAAGAAATCCAATATATTTCTACTTTTCAATACTCAATTGCAAGTCTTTTTTGTAATATTTTAGTTTAATTTTCTGAATAACAGAAACATCAAGTGAACAATGACAGATGTAACACATGCTCTCAATGAGACAAGTCAACAAATCAACAAAGACAACATAGACACTGTTCCCATATCCGCACAATACATAAACAAAATAAAAACAAACAAGCTCAACTCTCTTACTTCATTTGCATTTCCCCATTTTATATTTGCTTGAAAATAAATTACATTTAATGACTTCAGAAATACTGTTGTCAAGTCTCTTCTGATTCATGTTACCAGCTGAATTTGACTCAACCTTATGCTTTTGGGTTGTACTTCATACCTGGAATGTGGTGTTGCCTCATCACTTCTATTGTGGGTCAAAACAAACTGAAATGTGACGTGGAGACTCTGCTGACCTCAGACTGTTGCCACAAGGCGCAGGCGTTTCCCATTGTTAGCTCTTTAATGCTGTATGACTTCCCAAACTCTCCACTGCTTTAAATAGTTTAAGGTTTAGATACTTGTAGCCTTTGGAATAAAACTCGACCCCTGATTTTCAGTAATAGTCACAAACTTTAGGACTGCGTTAATTCAATGTTGGACTTTGGTCAGATTGGTTATGTTTGGTTGAGGTTGAAAAATCTGTTTATCAATGTTTAATTACAGTTATTATTTCAACATTTGAGAAACTGTCTGTGAATCATTGTTGCATAGATGATGAAAGCCAGATGTTGAAATGCTCTACAATGAATTGATGTTGTTTCAGTGGTGCTGATGGCAGGGGTGCGGGTGGCTGCAGTGGCTGATGGGAAAGACAACGTAAAGAGTGATTTTACATTAAATGCTCGTGTTTTGTGTTGCTGTTTTTTTTTGGGTGCATTGTGAGGCTTTTGCATGGATAAGGGATTGATTGTGTGGTGTTTATGTTGTGTTTAGATTGTGTAGTGACTCCACCGGCCGTGCTGCTTTTTAGTAACCCACAGTGGCTTTTGCAGATTCGTGTTTGAAATGAATGAGTTGACTGAAAATCTGAAACATTGATTTTCTACAGAGTTTACGGTGGAATTTTCTTCTAAGTGAATTGACAAGGTGTCAATGGGCATTGTGTGTAGGGACGATGCAGTAATGGCTTGATATTTTTAGCAATATGACACCAGCGTCCCCACCCAACTCTACTCCTCTGCATACAGAGGAAGGCTGAGAAGTGTTGAAGTGGCCCTGTTTTAATATCTAATTCAGTGCATACATGTATAGTCAAATCAGTGTTGATACAATGAAACATTCTTTCAATTTTGATCATGTCATACTTGAATCAAAGTTGATTCATTGTCATAATAGGTTAGAAGCTAAATGTTGTTGATCATAGCAAGCACTTTCAGTGTTTTTCAAGATCTGACATCAGTGTTGAATCAATCTTCAGCCTGACTATATTTTAATGTTGATTCAATCACTTTTTCTTATCTGGGTAGAGATGTGGGAGAGGGGAAATGCTGAGGGGCTGTGGTTGAATTTCAGGGTAACATCACATTGACAAACTCTGTTTGTGTTAACACATGCAGCTCACATTAGTAAATTTAGGGTTTTCATGCAAGTGTGAATGGGCTTAGGTCCATGCTGAAAACAAAGTAGGCAGCATTCAGACTAAGGGTGAGAATTTGCAAGAACCTCACAATATGATAATATCATGATATATGATATATTGAGGTATTCTACAGTTAACTACAAAAAAAACCCTAGAAATGGTGTATAAAAAATCACACAATATTACTCAAAACTGAAAGTACAAATCAAGTCAAAACTATTTGATTGGAAACAACTTTTCCATTTGATTGTTTTTGATAAATGTCAAATGCAGTGTTACATACACTTAACTTGAAAACATAGAGTTCATAAAATCACTTCAACTTATGTTGCAAAGAAATTATTCTTATTTTCCCTTTAACAATGTGTGGAAAGCATCCTAACCTGCAGTGCAGCTCAAACTGAAACTGAACACGAGGAACTAAGTGCTTTGAGTCACTGACTGCACAACAGTAAGTAAAAAAACAAAACAAAAATCACATATTTCTCTTGTCACTGTCTAAACTGAATAGACAGCATGAAAAAACCTGTGCATACATATAAGTTTTATTTTATTTTCAACTCTGATAAAATATCAGTTTTTATTTTTACAAAAACATCTATATTATGATTTGAAATATCAATATTATATTGGAGGTCAAAATATTGCGATATTTTGCTGTATCAATATTTTTTCACGCCTCCGATTCAGACTGTGTAGAGTGATTAAAGTCAGAGTCCCTCCTTCTCTAAAATGATATATATTGTGTCATATTTCATATCATATATCGACACCCCTGTATAATGATGCATATTACATTGACAGATTTTTGCCTATAAACAGTGCATCCACAGTATTTTTTTCTTCAGTGTAAATACTTGGATAGTATTGAATTATTATTCAATGTAAAGATGAAACATTTTCTCTATATTATCTTGTGATCAACAAGCATTTTACAGTTTGTGATTGAATTTTGTTTGTGTGTTTTTAAATCGTTTTGTTATGAGGCCCATTTTAAGAGCATACTCAAATCTAATTCCTCAAGAATATGCAAAAAAGTTATAAAAGTTTGAATTACCTTTTGCATGATAGAAAGGAATTATTGTTCAGGGATCCAGGTGTTCAAATATAAAGAATAAATTGTTTTGTAATATTAAAAGGAAGTCAAGCGTTAAGGTTAAGCAGCTCCCTCAGCGTTCAGCAGTGTATTGATTTCAGTTTCTGGTTCGTTACCTCAAACAGCTCTCCTGTGCCTGAGAAAATGAAGCTACAGCTTTTTCCTTTAAATCCGTGAGTGCAGATGTTTGAAGTTAAGATTTAAAAGTAGAAATAAACTTAATAATCCTGCAGCTTCACAGTATGAGTGACGTGAGGGACGTGCTTCTCAAGGATTCTTTCAGTTATCACATCCAACCAAAGCTGTTTCATCCTCGTGTTTACAGCAGTATGAGTTCCTACCTCCAGCTCCACCCATCCCCATGCCTCCACCCTTCCCCCCCGACTTCCCCCCTCTGCCCGAAGAGGAGATGGACGAGTCCAGCGAAGAATCCGAGTATGAGAGTGGAGATGACGAGGACAAGGAGAGGTGAGGGGGGGTAGTCTGAGGGCTGGGAAGTGAATCACTTAAGGTGCATCAATAGAATTTAAAAAGTGTCTATATTGATATACACTCACCGGCCACTTTATTAGGCATACCTGATTAGCTGCTATTTACAAAAACAGCCGGCAAATCTGCACCAACTGTAGGTAGGTAGGATTTTTCTTCAGTCATCATACATTGTACAATATTTGTCACAATTTTAGACATATTTAACAAACCAGAATTCTTATATTAAGTAGTGACTGAAAAGGCAAAGGCAGAAGCAAAATGCTCATCTGAGCCGAGCCCACACGTTTAACAAAATTAGGCTAGCAAAAACCAAAAATAAAGAAAACAACATTAACATCATCATTACATGAACAACACTAATAATTTTTCAAAAATAACTTCAGACCATTTTTCTGAAGATATAACATGAATTACAGGTTTTTAAATTTATACTTGCATCATTCCATAGTTTCACCCCAGTTTCTAATTTTCTGAACGGAAAACTTAAAACACTTTTTAAATCATTTGAGTCTCCCGAATCGAGAAGAATTTTTGCACAGCACTTGGAACGGAGTTTAGTTTTGCAGTAAACATTATTAACATTATTTTATAATGAAAGAAGTCAGAAAATTTCATAATATGTGAATTTAAAAATAAGAGATCAGTGTGAGGATAATAATCTGTATTACTGATGATACATAAGGCTCTTTCTTGTAAATTAACAGTTGAATTCATATTTGTTTTATATGCAGATCCCCACTGTTCTATACAGTAAGACATGCAAGGAATATTAGGTGAATAATACATGATTTTCAATGCTTTATTTCAGATATATCTTGATTTTGACAGAAATGCAATAGACTTTGATATTTTACCTTTTATGTAATCAATAGGGAGAGTGGGGTAAGATGGGCCATTTTTTTACTTGTGCTGTCACTGAGGCAATGAAAAATGCAACAGATGTAAAATGAAAACATCAACTCTTATTTAAGAATGTTTGCTATCAACTGAAATTGTATGGACATGTCAATGACAAAGGGCCTGGAAACTGTGGCCTTTCAAAATAAAGTGCTCCTGTGGCTCAACTTGCCCCAGGTCAGGGGTAAGTTAAGCCAAGTCTGTGGGTAAGTTGACCATGTGACTTCATGACTTTAAATCTGAGAATTATTAAAAGATAATGTACTGTTGTCAAAATAGTCAGTTCACAAGAGATTTTTCACTTCACAAATAGTCACATTTATTTTCTTTAATCTAACTTAAACAACCTAGAAAAAAATCAGTAATTTCAAAATTTTAATGCCATAAATTGACACATTTTGCAACTTTTTGGGAAAATCAGATACTCATATGAAGTAAAATGAGAGTCAGCAAAGTTTTGAACAACAAACAGAAACAAAATCTGTACTTGGCAGAAAGAAAACTTTTATTCCTTCTAGAAAAGTTACATTTACTTATATGCTTTAAAGTTTTACAAGTTCAGACTTGTTAAAACAAGCAACTTTAAACATCCATCTTCTTCATTTACCTCTGCAGGTTTGACCTTTCAGTATTTCACTTCTTTGTAATGGATCAGATCGACTTTTCACTCAAAACTTCCTTTATTACTTTCTTAATCTCAGCAAGTGTGTTGAGCTCCAGTTGGTTTTCCTATGTTCACTCTTAGCATGATTTTCTTCTGTTTAACATTTTATCAGACAAGTCAGATGGTTAGCATAAAAAGTATGTTATGATTCAGCACATTAATATAACTTTTCAACTTTTGGTGGTATAAAAGGAACCAATGGCTCAATTTACCCCACAGCATGTGGCTCACTTTGCCCCATAGCCAACATTTTGGAAAAATGTTGCTACTTTTGCTCTTCAGGCTCATCTGTAGCCAAATGAGTCACATAGTTTTATACATTGGTAAATAACAAATATGTACAATACACCATTTTAGACCTGGATAAATTGGATTTGATAAAAAGCTCAATATACCTGACATAATGAAAATTTACTCTGACACATGAAAAAGAGTTTTTTGTGTTAAAAAGTACCAACCATTTACGCCAGGTGCCCCTTTTCAACAGAGGCAGAGAGAAATGATAAGGGCTTTCTGAATTTGGGACCACATGACAAGAATTATTTCCCATTTCTCAGAAACAGGGGGTGGGTCAACTTACCCAGTGGCTCAGTTTACCCCACTCTCCCCTATGTTGTTTACATGTTAACCTATTGTCAATCACAACCTCAAGAAATTTTGTTTTGAAAACCCTTTCCATGCGAACATTACTGAATTTAATCGTAGTTTCCCCATTTATTTCATTTTAATTTCCAAAAGCCGTGATTTTTTTTTTTTTTTTAATTAGGAGATAATTTGTTTAACTGAGTTTGTAGACTTTCCAGCTCACTTTCTATGCCCTTCATTACATCTTTGAGTTTTTACCCGAACAAACTAAATGTGTGTCATCTCTAAAAAAATTGTATCTGTAACTGTGATGCTGCCGTGGAGACGAGGAATGTTTTAGCTCCTTGTTGAATTAAGGAGCACTGAGATCGAAGGGTGTTCACTATGGGCCAGGCAAGATGTTCCTAATAAAGTGGCCAGTGGGTGTATGGCGCTCTGCTTTAGGAGCTCAACGTGGCTGAAGGAAAAAGCATCATTGTTGTCATCAGGGTTTGTGTTTTACCATGTTTGGGTTTTCAGAAGATCTAAAAAGTCTTAAAGTTAAAATATGGACCAGGCCTTTATGAGTATTCTGAGGGTATGTATCCTTTAGTTTAAGTCTTTGTGACTGAGGTAGAATTTTTCCAGTTATTCCTCATGCCTTTTTTTATTTTAGGATTGTTCGTCTGATGGGTCTGGTCAACCAAGCGTGCAAGAGACCCCTGAGACCAAAAACAGCTTCGAAAAGAAAGAAACCGAAGATCAAGGATCTCCTCTACGCCCCCAAACCAGACTCTCAGAGGTACGCAGCAGCCACTCATGCACGCCACCGTCCACACGCACAGCTCATCTCCAGACAGTAATCACAGGCAGCTAAAACAGAACGAGCCAAACCTCCAGACGATCGTCCTGCTCATAAACACTATTGTTTCAGCAGCAGGCACGCTCCCTTAATGATGGCTCTGTAAACTCTAAATACAGGCACACGCCACGGCGTCTCTGTGTTAGCAGACTGGGAAATATCCGAGGCCGACCGGAACACGATCTCCGGCCCTTAAGCCGCTCGGTGTGGGGCTTTATTGTGGGTTTGTTTGAGGCTGCAGCAGTGAGTGTGTGTCTGTCCGCAGTGCTCCGGTGCTGCAGCCCTCAGACGTGTTCGAGCAGCCCCACCCTGCTGGGCCCAAGAAGATTGAATTCCACATCTCTGTTCCTGAGGTGGCAGCGATGGTGGAGGGAGGTGGGCGGGGTCAGCCTGCCGAGGGGCGTCCAGGTAAGAGCTCCTGTTTCACCTTTCTACCTCTCAAACTCTCTGCATCTGTCTGATTGTTCATTAAATATCTTTTTTAACAGTGTGTGAAAATGTCTTAATACCCCAGAGGGTGTCTGTTTGTTGGCCTGAAGCAGATAACTTTATATTTAACATTTTCCAAAAAATAATGACCTGTTATCTTGTTTCTCTGACAGAAAAAAAAAAAACGTAAACATTTAAGAAAGCATACAAGAAGAGAAAGATAGGTGGATAGAAAGGTGAACTGAATAAACTGTTTAATGCACGTTTTTGACCAGGCTGCACAGCTGGCTATTTCATAGATCCTAAACACATGCACAGAAACACTTTCATGACGTGCACACAGCAAATTAAACACCAGAGAAGCTGCTGATTGTCACCGTCTGCCGTAGACTCATTAACTGGGATGGGGATTGTTAATTTCTATTGTTACTGAAGCTCTTGTCAGTCCTCATTGATCTGACTCACTATCATTATCTATCTTTGGCAGAAGAGAAGATCAAATCTTTGATTTAATGGTAAAACTGAGTATGAGCAGCAGCTTTCCGGGCTGAAACATGGAGCCAATGTGAAAGTGACAAGAACTGCAGTTCCTCACATTTTTTCCACACTTCAGAGTTTGTGTGGAACAAATGATTTTTGTAGGATTTTTTTTTTTGTAGGATTTTTCATTTCAGTCAGCATACATTGTACAATATTTGTCACAAAATAGACATTTTAAACAAACCAGAATTCTTATAATAAGTAGTGACTGAAAAGGCAAAGGCAGAAGCAAAATGCTCATCTGAGCCGAGCCTATATATTTAACAAAATAAGCAACCAAAAACCAAAGATAAAGAATCAACATTAACAACATCATTACATGATCAACACTTAGAATTTTCAAAGATAGCTTCGGAGACCATTTTTCTGAAGATATAACATGAATTACAGGTTTTTATATTTATATTTGCATCATTCCATAGTTTCACCCCACCCACAGAAACACATCTCCTTTTTATAACTTTTCTAGCTTTCTGAACAGAAAACTTGCAAACACCTCTTAAATCATATTGAGTCTCCCGAATTGAGAAGAACTTTTGCACAGTACTAGGAAGAGAGTTTAGTTTTGCAGTAAACATTAGTAACATTATTTTATAATAAAACAAGTCAGAAAAACTTAGCCTGAATAAACATCTTCATCCAATCCTGCTGATCTGTTGTATTAATTTGATATTGATTAAAAAAACTGAAGTTGCACCTCAAAGCAACAGTTTAAACATTTTTTACATTTGCAAGAAGCTTTTTATTCGAACACATAAAATAAAATAAGAATTAATCAAAATGTTGCCTCTGATATTAATTTTAAAGTATATTGCATTTTTCAACCAATTAGACTTTATACAAAGTTTGAGATCTTCTAATGTCAGGAAATATTTCATGTTGTAGTCTGCGCCCCGCGTTAGCCTGCTGCCACACAGATGAGAGGACAAGTGTTTTGGTTCAGTCTAATGAACAGTGCTGATGTGCTTGGAGTTTGCGTGCCCTTCTAAGGAGCTGAATGTTTGGTTTGCTGTGTTAGAGGACCATGAGACTTAATTACATGAATAAACGTTAAAGCCATTAATGTTTTAAGGTTTTCCCAGGTCTTCAGCTCTATTATGGGCTTCACACTTGTAGAAAAATCCTGAATTTATCCAAACTTTACCCAGACGAGTGGTATGAGTGAACACAAACAGCCATGTTACTCACTGCGACTTTGACCGTTTTCTCAAGATTATTATTTTATCCACGTAAAGTCAGAGAGAGCTTATGTCTGAATGCAGCAGTGAGTTATTGGTTGTTGTATACGGAGCTAAAACACTGCACCTCCTTTCTCCCGTGTGTTCATGGTGACGCTGCTTCATGTTCACTTCTGCTGCCTCAGTGCTCTTCTCATCTCTTCAGTCGTTGCTGCTGATTCTTTTTAATGTTATACTGAAGTCAGTGTATGAATTATTTGTCGACTCATGTTATGAACGCTGACTCCTGTCGGCTCAGTTTGACGGTGTGAACAAACCCCCTGCTGAGAGGAACAAGTGTGAACGACCATGCCAGTGAATTAGCGGGGCAGGCTGCCCAGGTATTATCCTCCTAATTTCAGGGTTGCATGTGTAAAAAGGGCTCATGGCGGCTCACAGGGCATCTGCCTCACCGTGTTAAACAGCACTAAACATGTCCACTTGCATAAGGACTTTACACAAAAGCAGCTTTTCTATGTGTTTTGGAGTAATACTTTTAAAATAAAAAAATGATTAAGTGCTGATCAATCCTTTTATCTTTTTTGTTTTTCATTTTTTTAATTAATTTCAAACCTTAAAAAAAAAATCAACAATTAGTCAACGCGACATTAAACCTATGTTCATCAGACATCTGAATATGTCAACAGCTAAACTTATACATGTGAGTACAAACACAAATATGTCACACAATACTGTTTGAGAAGGGACAGAATGAAGCTAAGAACTTTTCTAGTCCTGCTCCTTCCTTACAAACAGATCCGCTACAGAAACAAAAACAGAATAACAGAATAATATTTATTATTATTATTATTATTAATCGATAATTTGCAAGCACCTCTGAGAAATATTACTGTATGGCCTATATTAGATAAATCTGTATAAAGATCTATACATCATACATGTTATAGAGAGTATTTAAATATAATTGGTAATGTTTGCATAAATACTTATTTAAATGCACACTCTTGTGCATTCTTCTAAAGATATATCTTTTTTTTTTTTTACAATAATTAAATGCATATGTTAATGATGATTATTGTTAAAATATAAATACTGAAAATTGATTATATGGTAAATTATTTAGGTATAAAATCAAGTTATCATTCAAGTACTCATATGAATCTAATACCTGTCTATAATGAAATTTAAATAGTTGCCTATTATTTCTAGAGCTGTATAGACCATCAGACAATTGAAACTATCCTCACCCTTAAATTATAGCCCCCCTCTCTGTCTGTTGGGTAATTACTGATCCCTCTTTTGGTCCTTCCTTTAAAACAGATCAATATCTACCATTTCCCAGCATTCATCTCTTGATGACTAACTAGGAAGGAGCTGATACAAGCAACTTAGGCTGGGAGGCAAATTAAAAGTCTTGTAATGAAGTGATGCAGTGAAATCTGCGAGTGGGACACTACTGCAGACCCGGTCTCCTGAAGTTCTTAAAGTAGAATGAAGGACGATATGTGGGAGTGAAACACAAAGACGAGGCTGCAAGCAAATAACAAAAAGGCTTTTGTTTGATTGTTCTTTGAAAGGGTTAAACCAAACTGTGCATCTGAACACAAACTTCAGACTGAAGGAGGTTTATGTACACGCTCCTTAATAACAAAATCACCTGTTTTGTGTTTGAAGAGAAGTACCAGCTTTACTGAAGCTGTCAGAGAATCTCAAACAATTCCCACTCAAGATTAGCAAGAGAGGAAACCTCAACCCGAGGAACACAGAAGCTCTCAACACCTCTGATGGTCATGAGTCTGCAGTGAGCTGCAGCTGAGGAGGAGATATAAGCTCAGCACACCTGAGCCCTGTCAGGCCAATCAGACGCACACACACCTGGAGCTGCTCTGATCATGTGATTTATCTCACAAATGGAAGTTTAAGGCCCCATCCACACGAAGACAAACCGAGGTCTAAACGCATGTGTTTTTTGCCGAATCTGCATATCATCCATACGAAGACGGCGTTTTGGGGGTCTGTAAACAATCATTTTTGAAACCAGGTTCCAGAGTGGAAAGATTTTGAAATGCCATACACGAAGCTCTGTGATTACTGGCTCTCCGCAAGTTTTCAGATACGCTAACTTCATGGTTTCATATCTTCACTGACACGCATGCGTCATACGCGACAACGACAACAACAATGGCAGCGTAGTGGAGCTAGAGCTAGTGACTCTACTATCCTTGTTGCAGCAAAATCTCCTTCTTCTCAATCACCACCAAGTTGAACAAACAGTTATGGAGGACACATTACGGCACTTTATGATCACTTCATCGCAATCTCTGTTTACAACTTTTGCCGCAAGTGCGCATGCCCACTGTTTTTTTGTCTGTATAAGCTTGTTTCCGTCATATCGTTACAGCGCCCCTAGAGGTCTGGCATGTGTTTTACAGCTTCTTACACGCGTATCGAGTGCATTCATGTAGACGCACACGTTTTCTGAGATGCCTTTGTCTTTATGATGATCGTTTTTGAAACTGTTAAGCGTTTTGTCTTCGTGTGGATGGGGCCTGAATGAACACGGCGAGCAACTGTGAGAGAATCTGTTTGAATAAATGAAGTGTTGAAATAATGGCTTAATGAGTAATACTGTTCATCATAGGGCTGGGCAATATTACCTTATCATAGCATCACGATTAATTAAAGCTCTTACCTCAATTACGATTAATAAACGATTATTTTATGATATGTTGGAACAAATTGGTGGTGTTACTGACAGTGGTCTTCCTGCAGTATTAATTCTTAACTTCTCTCTGCCCGATGTCCTCTGCACAGAATCCAAAATGTACCCAAACAACGGAGGCGGCATTTTTCTTAGCTCCATGTTGGCGGTGCGTCCTATGGTCTTGGCGAAAGTGAACGCAGGTTTTATAGAGGGGGCGCAGTCACATGACTTACACAGGGAAAATAATCAAAATAATCAACATGAGTAAAATTACTTTGATAAGAGGGTCTAAATGTCGGTTTCAATTATTTTTCGATTAATTATCCAGCCCTAATTCATCATCATGTTGGAGCAGAGGCTGTGCTGAAGCTGTAAAGCTGTAAGATGGCTGCAGTCAGAGCGCCGTGCCCAGCGTCATATCAGACAGAAGCTCTCACAGAGCGGTTTTCCTATTATCAGTGTGAGGAGAAATGTCATTGGGGGCAGAGTGTGTGTTACTGTCATCTGCTCGGCTCCCTGTTTTCTTTATCTCCACTCTCTCCAGCTACAACTTCACTGCACAGCGAGTTCCCGAGGAGTAAAATAGATCTCAAAGTCAAACACAAAAGATTTCCTAAAGGCAGGAGGAAGATAAACTATGACAGGTGGCTTTTTGGATTAGTCTTGTTTTGCAGCAGACGGGGGAGGGAGGGGGCGTGTGATCCGATAAACAAGCCATTTAAATGAAAAAAGGGGGAGGTGGGGGAGATAAGGGGAAAGGCAGTGATCTAGTTCTCCACGAGAGTGTATCAGAAAAGCTCCCCGACACTTCCTGCTCGACTGCACACACACACACACCTAACGTGGATGACGAGCTTTTCTTCCTCCTCGGATTTGAACAGGCTCGCTGCTCTTAGTAATTCCATCTATGGTGTGTGTTTTTGTGTGTTCATGCACGAGCTCAGTAAAGTCTGCCAGAGTTCTCCTCCTACTTCCTTTCAAACTCTTATTTCCCAGACAGACTGGGTTTGATTTGATTACAGCTCTTTATTTAACTCACGCCTCTGCTTACTAAAATGTTTTAGGTTAAAGGTGACCTATTTCCTGTCTCAGGGGAAGTCAGATGATTTTTGCTTCATGTTTAAAGAGTAACTAAACCTTCAACAGTGTATTTTTCAAATAAACATTGTTAAGTAGTTATACAGTAGTGCTGTTGATCAGCCACCCAACCTTTCACTCCAAAGTCATAAACTCTACCCATCAAGTTAGAATCACCATCATGACGCCCTCTACAGGTTAAAGCAGTAACTGCAGCTGAATGACTAGTGGTGCTGCCCTTCCTCACGAGAGCTCATTCAGTGCTTGTTTACAACCATCTTCTCCCACAGCACCTGAAATTTAGTGACAGCTAGCTCGACAAACTGCGAGCTATGACCTCAAAGGATTGTGGGTAATGTCGTTCCACCCAAAAGCCTAAATGAACCTTTGTTTTCCTCTTTAAGTAGTGTTAAAAACATATTTTCTTGGGCCTACTCTAAGTCTGTCTACCATTTTTTTACAGTGTAAATCCGCTGTTGTGGATTGGACAGTGACACAGCAGGTAGTGCACGTGTCTCACAGCATGCATGGGTTCTCTCAAGTCAGCCCAGATTCCTCCCACTGACCAAAAAACATGCTTGTAAGGTTAAACAGTGACTCCAAATTGCACTTAGGGGTGGCTGGTGACCGGCTCAGGTGTAGCCCGACTCTCACCCAGTGTCAGCTGTGATAGGAGATAAGTAGTGTAGATGATGGATCGGATCCTCTGTTCATTGTTCTGCACTTTAGCAGATACTCGATATCGGCAACACTGATATTTTTGGGCAAGTTTAAAGAGGGTGGCCTGTGCTAACTAAAGACGACAGAAGAAGTTAACTCTGTAGCTAACAGCTCATTTGGATAAAACACAATATTTAAGACCAAACGCAGCTCATCTCAAAAAGCTGCAGTGGACCACAAACTCCATTATTACCTTATAAACATCATCTTTAATCAGGGGCAGAAAACTATCAGCTTGGGGCCACATGTGGCCTCTGCTCTACCTCGGTGTGGCCCACCAGTCGATTACAAATGTAATAAAAATACAAACAAAAAAAGCATCACTAAAATCATTTGTGAAATAGAAAATCAAAATATTAGTAAAGAAATGCCTGAATTAGTTCTCTGTTACTTCCATTCAAAAAGCAGTTGAAATTGACAAGAATTCATTGTTTGGTTTGTAAAATAAACAAACCTGTTTATATTTGAGTTCAACTTTGGGCAGTGAAGCATTTCGATTTAATTGATCAATTCTAATTATTTTTTTGCAGGTTCTCTCCAAGGTTTTTCTCCTTGCCTTTCACCCCATTTGTGACACTGTTTGAAAATTAAAATTCTGAACATTTATCATGATGGCTGGTTTGTCAGGGTTTGCAAAAGTACATTTTTAGGCTATATTTTTTTTTGTACGTCTTCTGCTGCGAAAATAGTGCAGCTGTCCATGTTAATGTAGACAAGACTGCCCACGTCCAAACACAAAATTCATATTTAGGAACAGAACGCACTTTGAATGAAAAAGTGAGTGAGGAACAAAAAACTTTGTATGGTCAGTCAAAAAAAAACAATGAAAGATTTTTTAGGCCATATTACACAGCCCTAGTTTAAGTGTATCAGTGTTGATTTGACTAATTGTTATAGTTTTGTACTTGTTTCTTTTTAATTAATCAGTAATTGTAATTTTATAAGTGTATTTTATGTTAGGTTAATTGTGTGAGCACTGACAAGAAAGGAGACGCAGACATGTTACAAAACCATGAAGGAAAAAACATGATAGCATGTACAACTAGAAAAGCACTCGGAGAGCGCAGACCTCCGCCAGCGCCACAGTCCCTAGCCATATTGTGATTTTGACCATAAATATTAGTCCTACCTTTATTTCATCGAAATATTTAAATTCGTTGACCATGAAAACATACCATTAGCAACTGGATTCAAAACAATATCTATTTTAGTTCAGTAGTTATTCACAGAAATCACATTTTTCGCCATGGTGGCCAGACGCTGATCCGGATCAACACCAAAATTGAATCAGTTCTTCCTTTTCCCATGCTGAACATTTCCTGAAAATTTCATCAAAATCCATCCATAACTTTTTGAGTTCACAGGCAGACGAACGGACAGACAGACAAACTCTCCCAAAAACATAACCGCCTTGGCAGAGGTAAAAATGTACAATTATACAGAATGAATGTAGGTGTAGAAAAAAAAAGGTTCAGAAATGAGTCCATAATTAAAATGTTGTGCAAGAAGTCTGCGAGTAAAGTGACAGAGAGGGAATAATCATGATGAAGAATATCCTGCATGTAATGAATTTTTGGCCCTCTGGCATCAAAACTTAAATAACTGTGGCCCTAAAGTAAGCTGGATCCTCCCTGTAGTATCAGACACGTGGGAGACAGTCTGAGCCTGTCAGGGACAATAACAGCTCTGTTTGGTGGGAGTATTTTGGTTTTGCATTAAGATGATTATGTTGTAATACAGCCTGATCGCAGCTGCAGGCTATGACGATCTTTTTGACTTTTCATACATGTCCTTCATTTCAGACCCATAATTATGAAAAAATTGGACCTAGTAAAATCTGTCCAAAAGCATTTTTTTGGTTTAAACCAGAGCCACAGTCAGGAATTTTAGCATCCCAGTTTCAAACTAATTGGAGCCAGAGAAGTTGGCTCCACTCGCCCATCTTGAGTTTGTTTTCCTGAAGAGGATAAACAGTGGAAGTGATTATTTCACCATCTGCTTTTGTTAGACACTTTGAAGACTTCCATCTGTATTTGTTCTGAAGGGAGACGGGGGACGAGACTTTCTTAACTCACTGAAATGAATCAGCACTTCCAGCTCAGCTGCAGAATATGAAATATTATTAAGTTCCTGCAGTTATGATTATTAACTTTATTAAATGAACATCTGAATAAACAGATGTAATAACCTGCTTGTGTTTTCAATACTCTCCTTGTCCCTCAGATGGAGATGAGCTGGGCCTCACTGAGGAGGGGGCAGAGGCTGAAGGGTTTGGAAAGATTTACCCCACCGCTCTGACATCGCAACAACAAGAGGAGCTGAGCGACAGTGAACATGATCTGACCTCTGACATCATCTCCAGGAAGGAGCTGGAGAGGGGACGGCTGTCGAGAGACGGTAAACGGTTTAACTTTAGTGTTAGAGCTGTAAGTTTGATAAGTTATCATCACGATTAAACAGTTCACAGTCCAGTTTAAAGACATGACATACACCTCTGATGTTTTCTTTAGCGCTGAATGTCAAGAAAGCACAAATGAGGGACAAGTGATCCCCCCCTCTGTGCCAGCTTCTGCATGAGAAGTGAGATGATAGAAGTCCTAAAGCGGTGTTCACAAACGACAAGACTTCACGACCATGATCGTGTCACCCACTTAAGTCATGTTTCCATAAATACCTCATTTTGGTTGCCATCACCCATCGCCGTGGCTCGTTGACGTCATATCCACTCGTGTTTCACCGTGATCATTTATCAAATAACAGGATGTATAAGCTGACATTATTCCAACTGTATAGTTTTCATTCACCTACCAACCACAAAACACTGCAGCAGCATCGTCTGTCATTTCTCTGTGGTCCGTCTAGGCAGAACTAATGTTCTCACTATCTAATGTTTCCACATGGACATGGATGTTACTCTGTAGTCCAGAATAAAAACTGTCTGACAAGGTACCGTCACACATGCATACACCGCAGATTGGCTGTTGCTGCACATCCCCACACGAAATCACCTGAAAAGATCAACTTTTTCAACTTTGGCATTGTGCAACAAGCAATGTGGTTACCTTGAACACGGCCAGCGCATCACCAGAGGGTTAGCCCTGCCCCATCACAGCTGTACAATTACTTTACATAGAGAGTGATCGCAGAGGACTCTTAAGTCGCATTTGGTGTGTGGGCACCTTAAGAATCTGGGACATGACTGCAGAGTGTAGCTCATGACGAACACCTTGGTGATATGAATAGCTTATGTTGTAAGGACTACAACATAAGAAATACCTTTTTTTAACCAGAAGTTGGGGGGAAACTTCTGTACGATGTCTGATGGTGCTCGGTTTGGATACCACCTGCCCTGTTTTGACATGACAGTGCAGACTGTATCAGTGCCTCCTTCAGGTGGGACAGGCTGTCATTTTGTTGTTGCATGAATCATTAATGGCCTCCTCAGAAAAACAGAGAGGAGTAAAGAGCAGATAGAGCTGCCTGCCCTTTATGTAACAACTAGTGGCCCTTTTCCACTAGCACGCCTTGGCCCTACTTTACTCGGCCCTACTCGATTTGCAGCGTGTTTCCACTAGCCTGGTACCTCCTAAAACAAGCTAGTTTTCGTATCGACTCCGCTCTGGTTCCAAGCGAGCAGAGTCGATACTAAAAGATGACGTCACCGACTGCCGGCTACTGATTGGTCAGACAGTGTCGTCATCAATGAGTCATGAGCGCTACGACCTAGCATGATAGCGGTAGCTACCATTAGCTTACCCTCATACGTCTTTTCTTTGCAGCTCGATTGCTCTCGTCCTCGGCTTCATTCTGTTGTATAACTTCCAAAACTCTCCTGTGCTTCTCAGGGGGTATTTCTTACCACCTGCAGCCTTCTCCTGCTTTCCTTTTTTACTCGGTTTGTGACAAAAAGCCACAGATTGTTGTGTCGTGCTCAAATGACGTCACCGCATAGCCACTCAGCAACACTGCACCCCGTTGAGCAGGCAACTGGGGCTAATGGAAAAGCAGCACAAGACGAGTAGAGTAGAGCCGGGTAGAGTCGAATAGAGTAGAGTAGGGCTAATGGAAAAGGGCCATAGGAGATGAATTTTGTTCCAAACACAGTTGCAAGCAGCAATACACCATACCACTAAAGCGAAGAAGAGTTTTGGAAGTCCTTGAGCATTATGGAGCCTGTAGCAGGAGTGTTTTATTTCCATGTCATCACCCACCGACTTGTGGAGATGCTCCAGAGGTCAGAGGTCTGCAGAGTCTTCGTGTCACATCTAGTCTTTGCTCGGCTCGCTTGGAACCTGGAGCTGATGGGGGAAACTGTGCCAGGTACTTGGTACAAACCCAAATGAGTGTAATCAAGCCAAGTCGAGCAGATACAACAAAGTGGAAAAAGCACCATGAATAAAACATTTTTATTGGCATAACTACAAGTGATCATACAGCACAACCCTCCGCCGGGGCATTTCTGGCAAGTTATCAGCGAAAATGTGGAAAAGTCAAAAAATTTATTGGGATCACCAAAATCTAATCACGTCTTCTTGTGCCCTTGACCAACCAACGAAAAATGCATCCAACTGTCTTAATAACTTTCAGGGTCACTTTGCGAACAGACAAACAGACAAATGGTCTTATAAGCATCATTTCCTCGGCATAGGGAAAAGTCGGAGCAGTTTTGAACACTCTCTCTCTTTCGCATGCATTTCTGTAAGTTATGAGGTATTTTAAAGCATCTATACTACATTTCAACAGTCTCAGAGCATTTTCTTTGTTAGTGGAGCTATTTTGAAAGTTTTTTTTTTTCATTTTGTGGTACTGTTCTGAAAGCCAAAACCCATTAAAGCTGATGCCAAAAAATCAGCTCATTACCAGCAGAAGAACTTTAACACCACAGATTTAAGGGCCTCAGACTTTCTTTTTTTCCCAGACTGAAGAAAAGAAAAGCTGAAAGGATTTAAAGTTCAGATCTGGAATTAAGATCCAAGTATTTTCTCAACATGTTCAACAATCACATCATGCATCATGTTAAATATAATACAGCAGATTTGGGCAGAAAGTCTGCTGTATTATATTTAACAAACATATTGGAAAGATTAGGAACCTTACCTTACAAATATAGGTATGAATGAGATGTGTCCTCATATTGGCTCATTTTAAATGTGTCTTAGGATGAATAGTATACTGGTTGAATGTAAAATGAAACACTGGGTATTAAAAATCTGTTCAAATATCAAAATTAAGGATGCACTGAATATTCGGTGACCAAATATATTCGGGACACGCTGGAGAGACTATGTCTCTCGGCTGGCCTGGGAATGCCTCGGGATCCCCCTGGAAGAGTTGGACGAGGTGGCCGGGGAAAGGGAAGTCTGGGCTTCCCTGCTCAGGCTGCTGCTCCCGCGATCCGACCACAGATAAGTGGGAGAAGACGGTACGGTACGGAATATATTCAGCCGAATTATGCACAAAAAAGCCATATTCAGCCTTCGGTGGAGTGAGGTAATTGCAAGGCCGAATAGTACAAAATCAACTACATCATTGCATGTGACTATGGCTAAGCAAACTAAGGCTGTCACTTTTCCTAAGAATTAACCTCGTGCACCCAAATAATCGAATATATTCGATTACCTCCCCCCCAGTAAGGGACAGAGACTCTCTTATCCACCCTGCTGAAAAAAAAACAGTCACATGGGATTAAACTCTTGACGAAGCACCGCTGCACTTGGCCATATAGCTTGGATGAAAAGCCGACGGCTGAGCGCACAAATAAGTGGAGGACGAGTGACTAAACTGTATTTCACAGAAAACACAGCCTCGTCTTTGATTTTAAGTTTGCCATCAACGGTGTAGAACCAAAACTACTTCCACACAGCTCTTCTCAGAACATACAAAGCTGTTAATGTCCTCTCGGAGTGGAGACTCTTTGTTTACTGAGGTCAAGAGCACCGGATGTGACTGATGGTCAAGCTGCACTCACAGCGCCCTCTGTTGGACGGAAAGGTCCACTGATCCAGACATGATGTGTCGCCACACTCAATATTTTACATTCAAATACTTATTTACAGTTCGGTTACGGATATTTATTCCCATATTCGATTGGTTATTCAAATATCGAATATAACGTGACAGCCTTAAAGCAGTCTTGTGTCATAAGGACAATTATTTATTTGCTGGTATTATTGGTTTATTGGTTTATATCCACTTCAATGCATATTATTTTTTTAATGCATGTTTTGTTCTGTTTGAAGGCTTAATATGAATGAAAAACTTTGTTGGGCTTTTTTTGAAAAGCAAAGGCTACTGGAATATTAAAAAATGTCATAATATTCAATAAACAATTTGTTTCTTTTAAAAACATGTCTAAAAATGTACTCTAAGCTATTAATGCACCATTAAAAAATATAGTGAACTACTTTGCCTCCGCGTTGGATATTCAGTATTCGGCCAAGCGTTTATATTTTATTTGGCTTCGGCCACAAATTTTGATTTTGGTGCATCCCTAATCAAAATGAATCAACATCTGGCCTCAAATGCAAAATAAATGTATATTTCTAATGGAGATGCACTATAGCTGTCAGCAAATATGAATGTTTTTGCCAATAACTGCAGCTGATATTTTGGCCGCACATAAGATATATGTATATATGTCAGAATGAATAATCACCTCATCACTGAATGTCCTCTTTAATCAATCCAAAGTTTCATTAATTAAAGAATGAAATGTTTTTGTTTCTTCATATCCATTTGGTCGATGTTAGTAAAGTGGAGTCCTTGTTTCGTCCACAGAAAATATCTGTCACTATCAGTTGTAGCATTGACGAGTCCAGGTATGCAGGCACTTCAGAAATCAGCAAAGATCCCATACTGCACTTCCCTGATTTTTAACAAGTGCCTCACAGCAGGAGGGCTGCTGGTTCGATCCCTGTGTCAGTCAGGGCCTTTGTGCAGAGTTTGCATGTTCTCCTGGTGCATGCGTGGGTTATCTCAGGGCACTCCAGTTTCCTACCACAGACCAGAAACATGCACATAAGGTTAATGTTGAACCATTTTGAAGAGGCAGAGCTCATGCTGAACAGATGACAGCCCATGTGACGTCCATGGTATGAAAGACCAGGTTATTTAGGGTGAATTCCAATTCCTCCCTTAACCCTCAATCTTAACCCTCATTCTCAACCCTCAATCTCAGTGACACTCAAAACCAAGTGTTAAGGGCTATTTCGTGACTTACAAATGGGACACCCCTGAAATGCAGTTATATCTTCAGACTGCGGGGGCAGCACTCTGCCCAAGCTGCATTCAGTCTGCCAATTTAAAAAAATAAAGAAGAAGCCATTTCTGTCATCCATAGTCCATTTCCACCGACTCCAGCAACAATGACGAAATGTTCCATCCATCTCCGCTACCGTAACTTTAGGTTATGAATGAGGCTGTGCACTGAAACTGGGACCGCCAGTCCGGCTGGCAAACATCGTCAAATAAAATAAATGTTATGCAACAATGAGGTCAATAATCCATGAAGAGGGCTTAAATAAGATGATACAATGGTTTTCGTAATATATTTCTATTTCATATTGACGAAAATACTTACATTTGTAGCTCGTTTTTTTCGCCGCTTTGGACCCCATCTTGGTTGTGGTGAAGCTGGTGAAAATACGCAATGCATTCTGGGTAGCCCTTACTCCCAAGGGTGGTGCCAGAAAATCTTAATTTGAGGGGCCGTACAGCCCTCAAACTTGTCCCTCAACTTAACATTCTGAGAATTGGGACAGCACTTGCACTTCGCAGGATCGCGCATTTTTGAGATTGAGGATTAAGATTGAGGGTTAAGGAAGGAATTGGGATTCACCCTTATTTATATTTGTGATCTCTTCCTTCTGCTTTGTCTCTTTATCAGACATGAATGAATCAAACTGTGGCTCCTCTGTCTGACTGAGCTCAATAAATGTTTGGTAATCTTTGCTTCTCTCTTCACATGTAAACTCCATTAACTCACGTCACTGGGGCATGTTTTCTGTGCTGCAGGGTTAAATGTGAAACTTAAATCTAAACTAAACTGACTGACGGATGTTTGGATCAAACGGATCAGTGTCTCTTTTATGTGTTGGAGCTCCTCTTCAGTCCACTTTGAGTTTGAATTTTTCTTCATGCAGGAATCGACAGCGATGCTCCGTGCTTCTTTCTACCTGTTTTTGAAATCATCTTTTTCTTTTTTCTGTTTTCTCTACAAACAGAGATGAAAAAGATGTCTGTATTTAAAAGTTATGAACCTGGAGAGCCAACCTGCAGACTGTACGTGAAGAATATCGCCAAACAAGTGGAGGAAAAAGTGAGTAGATGTATGAGCTGAAGTCCTGCACCAATGTTTTGGGTCCTTGCTCCACTTCGAATGTCTGATTAGTGGTGATGGTCTTCATTGATTGACTTCTCTGCAGCTTCCTCTGTCCTCGTTTTACTGCTGTTGGTTTTAGCACCTGATGTTCAAGGTCTTTTTATTCAGACCCATCCAGTTAATCAGTGTTATTTATTCTCTATCTGTCTAGGACTTGAAGTACATCTATGGGAGATACATCGACCCTTCATCAGAGGAGGAGAGGAACATGTATGTAAACAGCAGATCACCCACACAGACCTTGAGAGTAGCGTCTCCATCCGCTGTTCTGGAGCTATTCCTGACCGCTGTGATTTGTCCTTTTCCTCTGAGAGTTTTTAGTGATTCATGCTGACTGTGTGGGGTGATATTAATAAGAGTCTAACCTGACGCAGGCATCATGAGGGACATTTATGTTTGTGCATCAGCAGAACTTGAAATGAATGTTTCACCTTAGTCATCAAACTGGGCTCAGCTTGAGAAGAAGGGAGGACTCGACACAGACATTAGTAATAAACTTAAGAGGGCAACTCAGCCAGAAAACACTCTGTCCTCTGCCAACCTGCATCTGAATTTAGCCTTATTACTTCCAGTTGTTACTCCAGAAGGAAACAGAAACGAGCTTTGACCACGTACGTAACAGCGTCACAGAAGTCTTGTCTTTGTGCAGAAGGACCTGCAGGTAGAGGTTAACAAAACTCCTCCTCCAAAACTTAGAAATGTTAATCAATGAAAATGACAGTGTTGATTTGTGTGCAAAGAAAACTGAACTTCTACAAACTGGATCATCAGTGATGATGCACATGCAGCAGGTAGAGAAATATTCTCTGTCCCACCCAGCCTTCACTGTGATCTCTTATTTTAAATGTCAGCACAGCCTCCGTCGTTTATCTGTGTTAGTGTGTATTTGCTCAGACATCACAATCTGTAAGTGTAGGTCAGCATCGTGGAGGAGAAGAGTCTTTATGAGGCGAGGATGAGCGATGACTACAAACTTCTCCGATTAAACAACAACAAAAACAGAAACATATGAATACCTTGATTTAAGCATCTGCATTGAAATTAAGATCAGTAAATGGACTTGAGCTTATATAGTGCTTTTTTAGTCTTTGATTACCAAAGCTGCTTTACTCCCCAGGTCACACTTAAACATCCACACCAATTCACTGACTGATGGTTCTGCCTTTTAGTTATCCATCAGCATTATCATAAGAATAATAATGATAAACTTTTTTATATAGCAATTTTCAAAACAGAGTTGCAAAGTACTTTACAGACATAATGTGAAAAAAATAACATGAGAATTAAAGAAAAATTAAAGAGAAATCAGAGGAATACAATGACAGAAAGTGTAAGACTTGAAACTGAATAGTAAAAAAAGTAAGAGTCAGAAATGACAGAAACTGAGCGTAAAATAGTAAAGGATTAATAACACCTAAGATAAGAAAGAAGCATGAAATTAAAAAGGCTAAAACGACCAACAGATAAAAGGTAATAGGAGATGAAATTAAAGTAAATAAAACAAAAAGAGGATAAAAAGTTAAAAAGATGCAAAGTTAAAAAATGACAGAATAAAAGATGCTGCCTTTGAAACTGTCTAAGACTAGAAATAAAAGCAGCGTCAGAGGATTAAAAGCACACTTAGGTGACATCTCCTGTGAAAGCACATCGATAAAAATGTGTTTTTAAAAAAGATTTAAAGGAAGACACATTTCATGTCCATTTACACGCCAGTGACGCAGCAGTGGGAGCAGCTGTGTCTTGCCCAAGGACACACACTGGGCTCGAACCTGCAACCTCCTGATTACTGACCATACGCTCTATCCAACTGCCTGATACTTTACTACTTTTGTACTGCAAAAACGTAAAAAGGATCAGATTTGTGATACACAAGCCAAGAGAAGGAGAAGAGAGACCTGCCTCTCTGGCCACTTCATTAGGTACAGCTTGCCAGAAGCCCTCCACAGTCACCAGATCTCAATTCAGTAGTGTCCCTTTTGAAGGGCATTCTCATCATGGATGAGACACCTGCAGCAGTAAGGAGATTTGGAGAAAGATAGACAGATGACTTTATTGATACCCTCGGATGAATTCTGGCACCTCGTGTCAGTGGTGGTGCTGATAAACAGTCCAGGGGCCTGTTCTACGTAGCAGGATTACTGCCTAGAGAGGTAACTTTGAGGGTAGGTTCCGGGTTCCCTGTTCTACGAGACGGGTTCACTTCTTAGCGAGGCGAGTCTCCATGGCAACGTACGCTGAACGGCTAACCTGCTCCGGGGCAGGTTAGGTTCCAGATTGAGCTCGCGGACTATAAAAACCCCACCCACTGACCAGTGAGCTCTCTCGGCCAGCTCCTCTGCAGGAGTAAAATCTGGGGGAGGACTCTCATTGCCGTAACGAGATCTTCAATGCCAACACTTCTGCTCCATGACAATATTTTATTGCCCATCTTAAAATTGTGACAGGAATTCATGTAGGGCTCATGTGGGCTACATATCACACAAAAAATGTAAACACGATAGGAATGAACAAATGAATGAATTCATCTTGTAAATGAATTAGACATGTCTGGTGCATGTTACAGTAAAAGTGCATGTTGAACAGTTCTATTTAATTCAGGATGATAATGGCACCAAAGATTTTTTGCGCGCTTTACTTATGCATTGAGACTGTCAGCAATTTTCTGCCAGCACTCCTTCTGTGCTTTTGCAGTGGCGACGGTGTCGCTTTTGACATTTATTACATGTTTTACTTCTTCATACTCTGTCATGATCACCTCCTGCTCCTCGTGTGTGAAGTATGCAGTCCTTCTCTCACCGGCCTGCGCTGACGCTCCAGACTGGTCCATGTTCGCGATTGGTCAGATGCGGCGGGCTCCACCTTATATGCGTGCATGCGCTCATTGCAAAGCTGGATCCACTTATGAGGTTGATAACCAGCATCGTCAAACCGTTTAGCTAGACCACCGGCTACCGCGCTCAGTTCAGCGAGGTAGCTCCAAGGCTGTCTCGCTAGGCTGAACTTGCTTTGTAGAATAGGCCCCTGGTCCTGATCACTGATTCAGGTTCTTGTTCAGTCTGATGAATCAAAGACCTCTTGAGGCTCTCAGTCCTGCAGTGAGATGAGTCTCCCACTGCTGCTGCTTCTCTGTCACTGGAGACCACTGACTGATCGAACATGTGCAGCAGAAGGACCAGAGCCTCCTGAAGGAGAAACCCGGCTCTGCTTGTGTTGCATTTTAGTAGAGTTTGATCTAATTTATACACCGCTCAGCCAGAGAGCAGTATTTATAGAAAAGTAGTCTCCTGTAAAACCGAAAAGAGAATGATTGTAAAGCCAAACTGTGGAGCACAACAACAATACAAATCTCTCTGGTCTCCAGTTTGTTCTTTCACTGCTTCTTTCTCTTAAGCTCGAGTTGCTAATTCCTTTAAAACAGCAAATCAAGATCAGCACATTTTACAGATCAAGCTGAGGGTGAATGTCATCCTCCTTCATCATGATTTTAAACTCACGCATGTTCTGATTTTTGATGCTTAACAGCTAACAAGCAGCAGCTCACCTGGTTTCAGAGTAAGGTGACATTATTCCTGGAGTATCTGCGGTATAATGTTCAGCCCACAGCCTGAGCCGATAATGACGTGTCTCTGCTTTGGTTTTTCCTCAGGTTTGACATTGTGTTAATGAAGGAGGGCCGGATGAAAGGGCAGGCCTTCGTGGGACTCCCCAGTGAGCAGAGCGCCGAGAAAGCCCTGCGGGAAACCAACGGCTACGTTCTGTTTGACAAACCCCTCGTCGTCGTATCCTTTTATCCCCGACCAAGACGGAGCAAGGTCGAGGAATTTATGAGCAGCACACGTTACATGTTGATTTAACACGCAGAGATCATTTCATAGGTATAGAAATTATATCTTTTTAAAGATGTGTCACCAAATTAGACATCGTGGTGAGAGGAAAGCTTACTTGCAGATGAAGTGGAGGCTGAAAATAAAACAGTTACTGGTTCTTCCTGTAGAAAACAGCCCAAAGGCACGGAAAGAAAGCAATTGCAGTTTTGAGTTCATTTTGGGGGAAATATTCTCTCCTTAGCACACATGGAGAGGCCGTTTCTTAATGCAAAAGTTAGGAAATAAAAGTTTGTTGTTTGATGACTGTTAGGCATTAATGAAATCCTAAAGTCTTCTTTTGATTTAAGTTTTCACAGCTAATTAAGAAAGCAATTAAAATCCAGTAAAACCAGAGTTGAGGAGCGATCCAGTGTCCAGTATGATCTGAATGTTAAGATGGACGTCAGAGGTGTTAATGAAGCAGACTGCCTCCCTCACTGAACAACACCTGCTCCTCCTCTGATAATCACTCACTGACTTTTGAACCTGTCTGAAGCAACACAGGTATTGATTTAAAGGTGTTTTAATATGATACCTAATAACCAATTAGCTCAGAGACAGGGTGTTAGTGTCAGAGTTCAACGTGAACAATGAACTAAAGTTAATGTACTGTATGTGTGAGTGTTAGACTATTAATACACCTGCAGCAAATCATGTGTCTGATTCTATAAGGCAAATATTAGTTATTGTTTGTCTGAGGGGTCGAGTGTTTTTCAAAGTGGTGTTACTCACGTCTACAGGCCTCCACATGGTGAGTCCTTTAATGCTGTGTACAGTGAGGTGTGCACAGGTTTATCCTTTCTGTCCATCAGTAGCTCTCTTCTGCCGTCCTGCTAGGTCACTGTTTAAATTTTCTCTGGTTGATTTCCACACCACCATTGTTTGGGGGAGTTGGTCCAATGTATAAATTCAGCAATGATCCATGTTTAAGGAAACACAACCACGCTGAGCTCACCTGAAAGAGGTGGTCTCTGTTCACTTCCAACCAGCCTGGAGCAGTTTGTTAGCAGTGAGGACATTTGATTTGATTTGATTTGATTTGATTTGATTTGATTTGATTTGATTTGATTTGATTTATTAAGGATCCCCATTAGCTGGTGCCGTAGCAACCAGCTAGTCTTCCTGGGGTCCACATTAAAAGAAACATACAATTATACAATTATAGATGCAAAATGAATACACATCACATCATACAATGTGTAACAAATAAAAATACATATATTTGAAAAAAACAATAACAGCATTTCAGACGACGGAAACATACAGTAAATTACAGTGTTAAGTACACCTTAAGAGTTCTTTTAAAAGATAATTTGCTTTATTATGTATTACATAAATATCAACAGGGTGACGAGTTAACTCATCACACCGCTATAGTAGTAATAACTGCATCACGGCCTCCAGGCTGATAACAGACTTCATAATGAAGTTCTGCTCCTTCAGAGTCACTGTCTGTGCATGAAGATATCAACAAGCCAACATCATCACAGCTGGGACTGATCCTAGAACTGGTTCAGACTCACCAACTGGAGTCGTTCAACTTGAAGAATTTATATATTTATTTCAACCAATCAGACTATATTTATAGCCCTTTTCATACAAGAAAATGTGACACAGAGTGTTTTAAAAACAGACAAATTAAAGAAGACAACAGGAAGTATGACCTAAACCCTGTAACCCACCCCCTCTTATCCTTACACTTCAGAAGAGTATAAGGGCCATTTTAGATGGAAAAAATAAGTCACTGCAGGTCGAGATTAAAGTTGAAATGTTGGAAATAAAGTTGAAATACAATTTCATGATAGAAGTCAAAATTATGTGATTAATGTTAAAATATCGAGAAAAGAAGTCGGAAGTCAAGAATAAAGTCGTCATACAATGTGTTTCAACTTTTTCCTGACATTTCAACTATTATCACAAAATTGTGTTTCAACTTTAATCTTGTATTTTCAACTTTATTCTCATCATTTTAACTTAAATTTTGACATCTCGACTTTCCCCAAAAAATTTTCTTCATCTGAAATGGTCCTAATTCTCTTCTGTACATACACAATATCAACAAGATATATCATAGACTAAGACGGGAGAAAAACAGGATCATTTTTGTTCTGAGGAAATGTCATTCTAAAGGTTTTAAAATGAGTAAAAACTTAATGTTTGGTTAAAGTGTAACTTTAAAAAAAAATACATATATATATATCTATCTATATCTATCTATATATATATATATATATATATATATATATACATATATATACACACACATATATATATATTCATATATATATATATACACATATATATATATATATGTGTATATATATATATATGTGTTTGTATATGTGTGTATATATGTATATATATAGTATATATATATATATATATGTATTTAGCATAATGTAGTAGTATTGTAAATTGAAATATATAAAATAAATTGAAATGAAGTAAAAAAAAAAAAAATAACAATAAAAGGATGCCGTCGTGAGAATAAAAACCCTAAAAGGGAACAGCAATATGTTAAACAGGGGAATAAAACGCTTATGAAGAACATGGGGTAAATGATAAAATAAGAACATAAACTACTAAAAGGTGATTCTGAAGTTAAGCAGAATAAAATAAAACCTAAATTACCAAAACAGATAAACTGAGTAAATTAAATTCAGGTACAAGCAAGACTAAAGAGGAAGGTCTGGGTTTGTTTTTTATGTATTTTTGTATCAATGACCGTTTCTTTATGGACACCTTAGTGAGTTTTGTTGTAATTAGTTCCCATGCTATCTGGTGTCCCTTACAGTCTGCTGGAAAACAGCACTGTAATCCCCTGCTTCTGCTCTTATCTTCATTATATTCTTTTTTCCCAACTAAATCAGAATAAATCAGCCGAGCTGTAGGAGTGAAAACGGCCTGAATGTCAGAACAGAAGACCCTTAAAGTGGATTATAACTCTTTTTAAATGAGGAGGTCGACAACTAATCGTATGTGGCTGATCTAAGATGGCCTTTCTTACTGAAACATTAAATGTAGACCAAATAAAGTCAGCTGTTTTGTAGGTTTAATATGCTATTGTTGCTTTAGTGATATTTAATGGATGCTGATGGGTTTCAGTTTAGCTGTCTGGCTTCTCTCTCTCAGATTGTCTGCAGTGTTTTTGTTCTGATCTGAAGTTTGTTTCTACAAAGTGTAGCAAACGGAGCTCTGCGTGCTTCAAGGTGATCCTCATGTTTTTTACTGTTATTCAGTTTGCAGCATGATAAAGCAGAGTTAAGGCTCATCCTGGTACAGATGTCTTTTTAAACAGTCTCAGGCTGAGGACAGACGGTCCCACTTCAGATTCACTGTAATGATTTTTTCAGAGCTGGACTCAGACTGCAGCATCACACTCGCTCTGCCAGAAAATCCTCAGATAACCTGCAGCTGAAGGAAACACCCGCACAGAATACTCGGTTATTAACGGGCTGCACCTCTGCTCCCCCCCCACGTGTCCAGGCTGTTATCATGGAGAACATTTCAGCAGTTAAGACGACAGACTGAGCTAACCTCAGGAAGTCGAGACCCTCCGCTCTTCATATAAGGTCCAGTTCTTCTGAGCAAACAGCCTCCCCTGTCTCTGAAATTAAATTCAGGAGGAGGGCATGGTTAAAAAAACAGGAGGGTCTCTGTGGTCTGAAGCTGCTGGATCAAACTTCAGGGCAAAACTTCACCACATGATGAGTTTGTGGAACATCTCAGGTCTGCCAGTTTCATTTATGAGCTGAAATAGATTTTTAATGGGTTTGCAGATTAGAGTTTTAAAAATCCAATTCTGATATTTTGAGTATTTTTCAGCCATACCAGTTTATCACATGAAGTTTGGTCCTGGATGACTTGAAGGTAGAACAAACCCGAACCTCACTGACAAAAGCAGTGAGTTTTTCTGAAAGTATTTAGTCTGTTTGTGTCGTTAACCCTGTTCACAGATCCTTAATGCAAAAGTATTGCAACAAAACTCTCTTATTTACACCTCAAGACCTTAACACCGTTTCTGCTGATTCATGCTGCAGTGCGGCTTGGATGTGCGCAATATGACTCCAGCACACAAAAGGAGGCAGAGACAGTCATTGATACTCGCGGGGCTCCCGTCTCCTGCTGTCCACATGCCCCAATCTTATGCTGCATTCCATTAACCTCTGAACTGGAAAGATGGAAGTGGTAATTTTGTCATCTCCGAGTTATCAGCGTTCCAGTTACAAAGTTGGAAAAAACGTTCCGATCTACCAGGCTATTGTTAGCCATTGTTAGCATGCCGTGTAGTTCTCAGATTGCACATGAAGAATGTTAATAACACTATGGCAGCATTTCCATAAATACAAGCTTAACAATACTGTGTATCCAGCTGAGTCAGTGCCTTAAAAAACTAGTCAGAAGTGCCGATAACAGAATATTACAGAAGCTTAACAACTGTTTACACGGGGGCAGCCATCTTGGATTTCCTAATAGGAAATTCCAACCTCTGGAATCAGCCAAGTGTTTCCATGATTCCAGATGAAATTTCCCACTCAGAACTTGGAAATCCCGACTTCCCAGCACAACTGGAACACAGCAGTACTTCTTCTGGAGACGGGACAAAGAGGGGATCGACTCCTTACACCCATTTAGTCTCAGTGATGTTCGTTGTGGAGGAAAGTCGTCACAGGGCTGTAAATGCACTTGAACCAGCAGAGTGAATAGTTTGAGCTGGGAGTAAGAAGCACACTTTACCTCAATAGGGCAAAAGTTGCACCTTTATTAATATTTGATAGTCAAATATGTCACTTATAGCAAGACTTGCTTAAAAAATTGAGATTTTTTTCACAGCTGCATTTATTACACCAAATCTTTAAAGGGTCACAATTTTTGCTCTTATGGTGTTTCTTTATTTTTAATTTTTCCATTTGATAGAAATCTTTGTCGTATATAAACCTTGACACTAAATCTACAGCAATTTGCTCGATCAGCGAGACCAAAACAAGAAACCACCGACACCAAGAAAGGAGGAAAACAGCATCGATGAAACGAAAAGGTTAGTCTGGAGGAGAAAACTCTGATGATCCACAGAAAAGTTCATTAATTGATGACTTATGCCGGGGTCAGACTTCTCTAGATAAAATACTTTTCATGCAGTTTTTAGGTTTTAAGATCGGTCTGGCCCAAAAATCAATTCCTTTGTCCCATGTAGTGCTTCATTGTAAGAACAAAAAACAGTTAAGTCCACATCTGGGACGCCTCCTGATAGAAATATTCCCTTCTGCAAGCTGGAAATTTAAGAATATATCTGTGTGGATGTTAGTAAAGAAGAGTGACTCTGCCGTTGCCTGAAGATGAAACAGACCTTGTTAACATTGTGCGACTTTTCTTTATTTTTGATAATAATTAAAAAGGCCAGAATGCCGCAGCGTATGTTTGTGCTCTTTAAGCACTTCTACAGCATCTTCATTTTTGGATGGACAAAAGATAGTCAACCTCACAGTGGTCTTGACCGATCATTATGACCAATGTAGAGATGTTGGAAGGAGGATGGAGTGAGAGTAGCTTCTCCCACCAGGGATGCCTCTAAATTGATCAAATTCAGCTAAGTGTTACTGTGCAGATTTTTAGTGTATGACTTGAGACAAAACTGTCTCATATGTCCTCACTCTTAAAATCAAGATTCCAATGCCTGGGTGAGTGAATTATTTACCTTGTAATAAAGAGAATTATTGAAATAGCAAATCTTTATTAGCTGGCAGGTGTATTTGGAGACTTTACAATGAACTGAAGCAGCTGCAGCAAAACTAACAAGAATTTTAATCATCATACGTCTGAATCTGAGCCGTGACCTACGCCATCCACTGCAGCAGTGATGGAAGAAAAAAATATGACTTTAGTGGTTCAATAAGTCAACTAATTTAACAAGTATTAATTAACTATACACACTTTCCAAGAAACCAATAAAATTGTGACGAGGTGCAGTATGCATATCACTGGTAATTTATATTAATGAACTGATTAAAACTGTCCAGTAAGAAACTCTTGCAGATGTGAGCTGTTCATTATGATGGGGGTCAGTAAAGGTTTATTACATTTCTTAAGCATGTCTCAACAGAAAAAATCAAACAAGAAGCTGGATCAGACAACATCTGTGTTACCTGAACTTCACTGCACTGGTGTGTCCATCCACACACGCTCGACTTTCTGTCAGGAGGTTGTTTGAGGATTTGTGAGGCTGTTCAGGTCATGAGACCTAAAACTGTTGAAGACGGTTATAATGATTCTTATGAAGGCTGATCTGACCTCGACATAAATCTGTTTCTGCTCTATGAATAGAAGAATTTATCCTCCTGACGTTTTCTTTTACATTTTTGTTCACACTTGTGTAGTCAGGATGCAGAGGCTTGATTATGAGGCGCAGCAGAACCATTTGTATCCTTAATGTGGAATATCCTTTTGGAAATCATTTTAAGATCCAGGATTTTGTAGTTAATGTGTAACCAGATCAGCACAGCCTGACTAAATAAAAACCATGCTCTGTCTGTGACTACCTCTTGTCTTCTGATCTGCGTTTGAACGTAGACTCTAATAAATTATGTTTGTATTGTATTGTTGATTTCAGGTGACTGATGTCCGCTGCCATCTTCTTCATTTGTTAATAAATTTTTTTTTTATCAAATTAACTTTTTCTTTGAATGTTTGTCACACAAGTCATAACACAACCTGATTCATTTAAGACCCCGCTTTTTGTGGCGTTTCCACCGCCTAAAACTGGGACAGGACCCCTTATAAGATAACCGTCCGACTTTCTGGGGCCCTTCTGTTGAGTTGCCAAGCATACAGATCCGACCCCAGAAGATGGAGCTATGAACACGGCACATAGGGGTGTAACGAAATGGTCAACTCACGAAACGATTCGAAATACAAAACAGAACTCACGATACGAAATATTCATGATACAAAATAGAAAATCTCCAACAGTAGGAAGTTGTGCAAGAATTTAATTTTCTTTATTTTCTTCCTGATCAGACATGCAAATACTGCTGCATCAGTACAAAATAAATGCTCTTTGAAAAAAAACAAAATTGTATTTTTTTCCCCTTATTTAGACTACAGTGCAAATACAAACTTAAAATCTAAATAAAAAGTGTTTTGTTGTAACAATCAGGATAACTACATTCTTGAATTTAAAAGGGAAACACATATCAGTCCTCAGAGCTGCAGTTTAGACCTATAAATGTCTGAACTGTGAACTATAATATCTAGCCTATAACAGTGCAGATACTTCTGATCTTCAAGGATGATCAAATTCTGTCAACTCAACAGTAAATGCAAAAATCAAATGTATTTTTTTATGCAGACTTACACAAACGTACAGTTGCTGGCTGTCTCCAGTTTTCAAGCAGTTGGTTGTTGTACTCGCCGCAGTATACGGCGAACTGTAGCGGCATATTTTGCACACGGTTGTTTTGTCCGCAATCTTCTCACCGTTCTCTCGTCTTTTACATGGGAGGTCAACATAGGTCCACACAACCAATTTATGTGTAAGGAGCGCCAGTTAATTCCTCGACCTCGTCTTCCTCCATGTTGAAGCGATTGTTTTGCTATGGTAGGCGAGGAGGGTAAACATCACCAGTCTTGCGCGAGCCCCTTTTATTTCCTGCTTTTATTTTGTGCGTCTTTTAATTTTATTTCATCATTTTTTTATTTCGCAAAATTCCGTGGCACAAAATTTTGTTTCACCCCCACTGCAGTCAGTTGATTGGTCGAAGGAGACGTCACTTCCTGTGCAACAGCGGTAATAAAGAACAACACATAACCCCGCCATGTTTAAATCTCCACTCGTCTTGGTGAAGATAACTCTTCTGGCACACAGCCTTCTCTAAAACAAAGCTTGGTTGCGCTTCTTAACAAAAACCCACATGCTGATCACAAAAGAAAAGAATTGCTGGATGTCTTCCATTGTTGCTCTTTGTTTACCGTGTTGCGTTTTCTTATTCGTTGTATTTCATAGCCGGTTACATGGTGTTGAGCTGCTATGACGTCATGCAATAGGCATCCGGCTTAGACGCCGCCTACCAAGTAGGGTACAGCTGACTGTGGAAACACAAACAGGATCAGGCTTTCCTGATCCGGCCTGAGCCGGTGCCGATCCATGCCAGACAACTTGGTGGAAATGGGGCTTTAGACTGTTTCCAAATTTCATTCAGCTTAAATCTTTAACAAACACCACAGACGTGGTGTAAATGCTCAAACACCAGGACACGGAGCCTTTAAAATGTCGTCCTTATCATCAGGGTCAGAGCTCGGGCCATGAGAAGGTCGATCAGAACACGTTAACTGGCTCATAGAAGCTCAACAAAATGAAGAAAATATAATTTCAGCAGTCGGTAAGTGCCTCAAGCCCTCCTTAATTAAGTATTCATGTTGTTGATGTAATTTTGTCCTGCTTCAGGCCTCGTCTCTGAGTCTCAGCTTGTTTGTCCCACACCAATCACCTCCCTCCTTTGGTGTCAGCGTAATTGTCAGCTGGCAGACTCGTGCTTTCTGAGGAGCACCTTGATGATCCAGCCCTGAACAAGACAGGAATCTGCCTTTAAACCAGCGTCTGCTTTAAATAACTGTCAAGTCAGAGATGTTGGTAGGCTAACGGAGGATATTTTAGCAGCTGCTGTCATGTAGTCTCAGTTTTACAGGTGTTCCTGTTCTCATCTGACAGAAGAAGAAAGAGGTTCAAAAGAATCTCTGTAAATCAAAAAAAGCCTTAAAATCCACCAACTGTTGTCTGAAATTATCCGGACATCCTCACTTTGTCTCGTCACAGCTGCAGTGAATCCAGCCGTCATCCATCATCCAGGAGACGTTCTGATTCCCCGGCAGCAGGGACTCGTACTTTCCTTCAACTTTTCCATCAAATTATCCTCTGATTCATTAAGTTTCCTCCTCCTCACGAGCCGGGCCTCTCTGGTTAACATCCAGCAGTTATCAATCTCGGCGCGCTCATCTGGTTCGACCTGCAGCTCGTACGTCAACGCCAGCGTGAGGGAGGAGTCCCCATCTGTGCACGAGTCATCCCAACGATGACAAATGTGCCCCCTGCCATGGAAATATTGAGAGCAAGCGGGACATTTATCAGCCAACGTTTGAGCAATATGAGAGATAACCTTTTGTAAGTGGACGCAGATAAAGATGTATGTTCTGCCTTCGCTCTGTCTTTGTTTAATACCGCGCAGAGCCAGGAGTCACATCCTCATAATCAGGTTCTTCTTCTGTGTTTGGGCAGGTGTGCTGGCTGCAGGGGGGCAGGGCACGGGCACGTGGACTCATTTTAGGGTCATCGCACATGAGGAAGGGTCATTAATAGAGTTTTAGGTCTTATCATGAATTCATAAAGAGATGTAGGGTGAGTCTATATCATTTATATCTCTATAGTTGATATCTTAGAATTAGGGCTGTCACTTTAGTGCATTAATTAGATTAATTAATTACAACACAAATTAATGCATTATGAAAAATAATCACAGGATTAAATATAGCACATGAACATTTTAATACTGTCCAGCTGAAGGACCCGTACATGGCAGTGGCACGTCACTTCACACATGCGTTGCTAGTCAAACCAAACAAAGCCCAGGTGACAACAGGAACGGCCTATTTGAGACTCCGATTTGTTTTGTTTCTGAACTAATTTTTCTATATTTGTACTGCATTCTTTAATAATGCACCAGGCCTAATTGGTTTGCTGGATGTCCTCAACCTTTTTCTTATTTTGAATTTGATTTATGAAACACACTCAAAGTGTAATTTGAGTTGCCTGATGGAGTTTAGGATTATCTGGACAAGTTGCCCTGACTTTGGTTTTATTTAGTCACCAACAAAAATGCAGATTTACAATCTTCTCTTTTCACTGTATTCATTTGATTAATCATCCACTACAATTTTGTAATGTCCTAAAATTCAGATTCTTTATGTGGGGACGTTAAGCAGATATGAGATTAAAATGATTAATTAGATTAATTAATTACAAATCCTGTAATTAATTAGATTGATTTTTTTAATCGCCTGACAGCACTACTATGAATATTAATTGCTGTTTGTCAGTGCTG
Source organism: Scarus forsteni (assembly GCA_036419115.1). Lineage (NCBI taxonomy): Eukaryota > Metazoa > Chordata > Actinopteri > Labriformes > Labridae > Scarus > Scarus forsteni. Next base: position 1,325,031 of record JAZDUH010000177.1, read on the forward strand.
TCAGCCAATCACATGACAACAACTTGGTGGACAAGACAGCCTGCTGAGGTTCAAACCAAGCATCAGGATGAGAAGAAGGTGATTTGACAGACTTTGAATGAAGCTTGTTTGGTGGTGCCAGAACTACTGGAAATTTTCACCCACAGCCATCTCAGCAGGGGTGTGACAAGAGAAAATATCCAGTGAGCAGCAGCAGGTCTGGGCCAAGATGCCTTCTTGACGTCAAAGGTCAGGGGAGAATGGTGATAGGAAGACAACAGGAGCTCGGCCAAGAAATGATGGCCATTTCTGAACACCTCCAGTCATGAAGAAGATGGACTCCAGCAGCGGAGGATCACACCAGGTGCCACTCCTGTCAGCAGAGAACAGGAAACAATAGAGGGCACATTAATAGCACAGTAATCCAGTAGAAAGAGGTCATTTAAAGGTGTAGTCAGCGATGTGGGAGAAAACGAGTGGAGAGGTTGTTGATAAACGAATTTAGACCCGCCTCTCCCTTCATACCTCACCCCTGGCTCCACCCCCGAAAGCTGATGGACTTGCATCGTCATTGGAAGCGGCTGTAAAAACTGCATAGCTGACCAACGAAGCTAAGGTAACCCCGACTTGTCAGACAACTGGACTGACAATATTGAAAACATCACAACAGTACATTCTGGCAGATTAGACAATAAGATGAATGCCCGACGGCTGTTACTGTTATGTGAAGCACCACAAAGCTAATGTTGCTTACCTATCCAGCAGACAGACGGCGACATCCGCCTCCGCATCCGTTTTCAGGTCTTTCAATACGCAGAGTTCCTTCCACCGTGGGAAAGCAACACCAATGTTGACCCGGGTCTTCGCTCTTTCATGGTCATAGCCGTTCCTTTTCACTTTTCACTCCTCTGACCTTTTTCTTTTGGGCTGTTTTTCAGCCATTGCTACTGCACATATTGTATCTCTCTCTTACGCTAACTACCCCCCCTCCCCCCTCTGTCTGATCTGCACATGAGTTTGATCGCCCCCTGGATGTGGGGGGGTGTACCCTGTTTTGGTGACTCGGCCCGAGCCACAGTATTGACCTGCTGAAATTCAGAGCCAAGGCTGTGTATTAAAACCAGACTTTTTTTTTCAACATACTGTCAGTGGGGACATCTTGTGGATGGAGAGGAGAAATACGGTGATTTTGACAAATAGTGCATTAGATTAGAAGATTGCTGACTACACCTTTAAGTCTTTTTGACTTTTTTCTCAAATGCACTTCAATTTTGCAAAAAAATAACGGCTGTTGATTGAAACCATTTCAGTGAGAAAATCAACTAATGTAAAAAATAAACAAATCAATAAAAAAAAGAATTATGAACAATATATGTAAAGCAACAGCATCCTTCATGTTGCAGTGGTTATTTATTACACTGAAATGCTTCTTAACAGATTTCACATCTATGTGTCACCAGTTTTTAGAACTTGGTGTCAAAATTCAAAGTTACCCGGTGGGCTGAATGGTGGAAAACACGGTGTTTGAGTTTAAGGACGTTGGCACGGAGGACGATGTGGTGCGGGATGTGAAAACAGAGCGACTAATCCTCGTGAGGGCAGCCTGCTGTGGGCTGCAGCGTGTGGAGTGGTCTCTGCGCAGACCGTCTGTGAGGAAACTGGAGTATTTTCAGGATGGCTTTGGCACATTTGGAGGTCTGTGACAGGCCCAGAGACAGATTAGACTGCTCTGTCTGGCATCACTTTCTCTGCAGCCTGTGCGTGACTCAGAAATGGAGAGCAGTGTTTACTTTCCAAACAGTTAAAGAAAGTCCCAGAAACACTGAGACGCCGTCAACACGCCCGGAGCAGAAAACCGTCTCCTGGCGCCTCGGATGACGACGCTGATGTCTGAATCGACCTGTGGGCTCCTGAGCTCAGGCGTCAAGGTTTTTTACACCCTCTGATGTTCCTCAAACTGAATTTGGATGCAGCAACATGCATAATAAATCTGTGAGTGAGTCAGACAGCATGATCCACCTCAAACTGCAGGAAAGTTGACACCAGCTCACTCACTGTGCATGTGTGTCTCTGCCCGTGTTTGTGAGGAAGTCTTCACTTTATTTATTCATTCAGTCAAAATAAAACAGGCAAATCCTTGTTACTTAAACAAGTAAAAGTTTGGACTATCTGCACAGGAGCATGAAAAATAAAACAGAAGGTAACAACTGGAAACAGGCAGAATCCTCCTTTAGTCTGATGTCTCTGCAGTGAAGGATTTTATTTGAGCAACCCAAACTTCAACATCATTAATAAAACCGCACGACAGAGTTGGCGAGCTCTGTGGCTGCATTTGTGCAAATATTGATGTAAATATAATACAAGCCCTGATAATAAAGACCAGTGATGTTTGGTCTATGACCTCCAAAATCTCTTCAGGTCAGCACCGATGTTTATTTCAAGTTTGAGGAAAAGAAGAAAAACTTTTAATTTGAAGATTACTTAACAGTGTGTGTGTTGGTGGAGCTGTCGAAGCCGCATGGGTCTGTTTTTATTTCTTTCACTTTGATAAATCAGAGCTTTCAGATAGCCGGAATGAGCACCAGGTTTCTCCAGCAGTGGTGGCTCATCTAAGGCTGGGAATAACTGTCACCATGTCGGCTTGTGTCACTCATAAACACGAGAATTTCTCTCTTTGAAAAGTGAAGAAATATGAGCCTTCCACAAAAATATGTAATGTAGAATAAGTAAATTGATCAACTGTTACATACTGTACATAAACAGCAGTTTGAAAGGGGAGGTGGGCGAAGCTAACAGCAAGTCCCTTCACTTCACCCTTTGCTATGGTTTTGATTAAGAGCCCCCTGGCGTTAGGATTACATATTGTGTGCTCGATGAAGACTGTCATGAACTTCGCCAGAGAAACTCACTCTGGACAGTAACGGCAAAAAACTGCAGACTTGTTTAAACAGAAAGAATGATACTAAAAAGGTAACTTCATCAGGGTTTTGTCTGCTGTTTAAAAAGTTTAGAGGAAGAAACTGACAATAATAAAATGACAGAATGAAAATTTAACCTGAAAAGAATCTAAATAAATCTGAAAAGACGTTCTGTAATGAGCTAGAATATTATAAAGAGCTGACAAAGACACTAATGAAATATTTAAATATTATTTTATTTCAAAAATGTATGCAAGGGACTCACATCGGAATTTAACATTTCATTTATCTGTTAATGATTCCTCTCAGAGTAAATTTAATTAAATCAAAATCAACTCATCTTAGCCCATAATTATTTACCTGTGGTCAACATTTCATCTGTTTAAGTCTGTTGTTAAACAGGAAAAAGGCTGAATAAATTATAAAGTATTAAATATAACTCATGACACACTGAAAAAATAATATATGTGGCCCATTTATAGGGCACAGTAGATAAAAATCAGATAATCATAAAAACTACTGGTCAATAAACATTTTTTATATCAAACTAATGAACCAGTAAAATGTTTGAATCAGTCTGCTGAATGTTCAGTTTCAGACATTTGTAATCACATAAACTGATTTATGGTCACTGTATTTGGCCACTCTGTTCATAAACGATCAGCTGATGGACTTCATATGACGCAGAGATGAAGACGTCTCATGTTGACTGTTGATCAAGGACCATCAGTGAGTTATAATAAAAAAAGTTTTGAACAGTTGATGAAATCTTCAGCGGATGTAGAGAGAGGTGTTGAGGTCTTGGTGTTGACCCGGTGATTTGTTTTAATGATTTGTTCTCAGTGTGTGAGAGAACTTTTTATATTTCTGACAGTAACCCTGAGCAGTGTTGGAAATGCCTCTGAATCCTGCCCTCTGATTCTCCATGTTTGTTTCACGGCTGCTGGTGTCTCTGCTGACTCATTTATTTCTGTTTCTTTAATGTGATTATTTACTCTGTTTATCACATCTTTGTCTCAGTGTAACTGAATTAGACATCAGGGTCTGTTAATCACTCTGCTGAGGTCATGGTGTGTTTGTTAGACCTCGCACTTCCGTCTTTGACCTCTGACCGGCCCTCCCATCACTCCTGCTCTTGTTTCCTGAACATGTCAGTGGCTGCAGTCTGACTGTCCTTTTTGCTCAGGAAGGTTCCTCATTGAGTGAAATGATCCAGAAGTAGTTCATGATAAGAGCTGTTTGAATAGTCTAAATGCTTAGGAAAGGTGGCTCAATGCTTCCTTTAGCATCTCCTTTAGCATAGGATACAGCGGAGCATCCTTTATGAAAGGAGAGGAGATTATTCTGTCCCACAATTCTCTACATCAACAGCATTTAGAAACAGCGTGTTTTCTGACTGCATCTGAATTCAACGGAATAATGATGAACAAAGCATGCAGACCATGTGAGTTACCTCTGCTGTTCATCCTTTCAAAAGTTTACCAAAACCTGCCTTAACTTTCCAGTAGCCTTAAGAGAGCAGGATATGAGACATTTGATGTTGATTATGTTTTAAACTTGGTTCAATATTAATAATTTGTACTCTATTAGATTGTGGTCTTAACAATTTATGCCTTTCTTTCATTCAGTTTCCATTTATTTTCCTGCACTGGTTGGTGTTCATGTTGATAATAAGAGGACAGATTTATTTAAATCCTCACTTCCAACATCAGCTATGCAGACGTAATTTTTACCAGGTTATTAATGTTCAAATTGTCTGAAAGGAACAACATTGTCATGACACACAAGCACTTCTAAGATGAGCCTTTTGTAATCTATCTTTGGAAAATTGTAGTTTCCCTGCCGTCACATGATGACGTAGCGTAGTGAAAGTGTAGTCGGATTCTCTCTGCACTGCAGCTTTCCTTCTTTCCTAAGTCCTGAGTTCTCCTTTCCTTGACCTCATGACGTTCTCCACCAGGGTTAAGGTCAGTAAAGGGCTTAGGAGGTGACTATTCGAACGTAGCCAGTAACTTACTGCTGACTTTACAGGAACAAACGAACTGCAGAGCGTGAACGTCTGCCTGTCAGCCGGAGAGCGAGACGTGTCAGTCCTGAAGAATTCATTATGAGAGGCTGATGGTCCAGGTGTAAATATTTGATGGTCCAGCAGCCTGAAACTTTGATGACGTTGTCTGAGTGAGTAACATTTAACTGTGGAGCGAAGTCAATAATTCATGTGGGATGACTTTGAAGAGCCTGATCACCAAGGTCATCAGACTATCGACTCAGCTGCTTTGTTAGTCCGTCTGTATGTAAGGCCGAGGCTGTTTGTGAGCTGGAGTCTGGAGCTTCAGGGATGATCAGGAGGTTAAAGTTTCAGATCACAGCTAGATAAAGCTTCTGGTCTGAACAGCAATAGGACAAACTTATGCCCGGGCCAGTTCCTGTCAGCGTGTTTTGGCTGTAGCTTCCTCAGGTTTGGAGGTGTTTTCAGGGGTTTGGTAATGCAGGCTGAACATCCATCCATCATCTGTACAGCTTCTCCCTTTTCATTTCCCTTCTGAACCTGTCCACAGCCAATAGGAGGGTTTCAGTCACGTGATTATTATGACGTATGAAGAGGGCGTGGTTTTAGATGGAGGGCAGGAAGTAAACATGAGTCTATGAAGAAGACCGGCGAAAGTTCGTATTGTGCTGATGTAGGTCCAGTTTCAAGAAATAGATATAAGCAGTTAATCAACAGACACGGTGGGCGTGATCCATATCTCATGAAGATGAGTGAGTTTTCGGCAGAGACAAAAGATTTACCGGCAATTGAGGCTATCGACATCGCAAACTGTCTGGTAATTCAAACAGCAGATGAAAGCCTACCAAAGTATGGAGGCATACAACTTTTTCATCAGCGGGTGGGTCCACAACCTCGGTACCAAACTACTACAGGATGGTTATTGTTTGGTCTTCGCAAGGGTGAGTCTTTCTTCTTTTTTATGTGTTAAGGTGCTAGCAGCTAGCAGTCGCGGCTATGATGTACACAAACCATGGAAACAAACACGCAACAAATCTGAACGGCGGCGTTAGCCCAACAGTCAAAGAACACAAGGACGTTAATTTGTGATATACTTAAAGCGCCCGTAAACAACACAAAACATTGGCATCTTGATTGCTTATCACCGCAAGTTCTAACGTTACTTTACCTCCAGCCCTCCATCTGAATTGCACGCTGTCGCTATGCGACAATGTGACGTCACGTGAAACCCAGCTATTACAGGGCACACCAAACCTGTGTGACCCTTAAAAACTTGAATATTTTGCTCACTAAGATTTCAAAGGGGCAGAGATTTGTGGGTAAGTGGTGGTACTGGTGTTAATTTAAACAAACTGTTTCATATCCAAACATAAAAACATGTTTTTTTTTGAGGCAGACACTCATTTGAAATAAGACATTTAAAAACATTAAACAGATTTATTAGAATGATTTTATCCAGTTTGAACTTTGTATTTAGCAACCAGTTTCTGCTTCACTTTATGTCCACATTTCTAGAAATCATCCATGCATGGGATGGAGGGCCGCAGTGCAGGTAGGGGGCGTGGCCTCATTACACCTACAGTGAACAGTGTGCTGCGTGCATGTGATCGAGGAACAGCAGAGATATTCAAGTATACCTGAATGAAACCTGGTTGATTTAGTCCCAAATTCACTCAAATAGTTTTCCTTAACTACATTTAAATCCCTTAACCTTTAGTTTTGTAATTCCACGTTTATTTCTAGTTATTCTGATGAAAAGATTCCAACATTTAGCTGCCCACTGTGCTGCACTCCGGTATTATTGGACCAAAATTAAATCAAACATTAAACTACATTTTTGACTATATTTAAAAACTATATTACACATAAATATCTATTTTCTGCTTTGCCACATTACTTTCACTTGTTAGGAAGCTGGTGGTGCTGCACCACAGTGGCTTGATTAAACGTTTTTTCTTCAGATCTCTACAAACTGAACTCTGGTTCACTTAGTAGGAAACCAGCACCACTGTTCAGGTGGATAAGAGTTCTAATCTTTGTCTGACAAACTCATATAAACTCAGGTGTGGACCACTCTTTCCTAAAGAAGACCTTTGTCAAGGTGTAAGACCACACTGGTGTATTTGTTAAGCACTTGTGTTAGAACCGTTGGAATTTATTTATAAAGTGATGAAGACAATAAGAAGGCATTATTCACTGCTGGTATAAACTAAATTCATAGAATTTCAAACATGCAATTATTCAGGATTTTTAAAGTTGAGTGGTCAGGGACAGACCTTAGATGAAGCTGGTTAATGTCAGACAGAAAGATTTATTTTCATCAGAAAAAAGACAAGATATCTAAATGAATAATAATGGCAATAGTTATAAATAGATTAATATACAAGTAAGATAATGTTAGCATAGATACCTATACAGTATAGTTAAACCTTAGCAATTAACAGACTGTTTACGTAATAGATTAAATAATATAATACATACATAGGTAGAATTAATACCCACAAACATAGTAAGATGGAGTTGCCACTGATACAAAGTCCAAAATCAAGTAAAATTGAATAACATAGTTACATATAGAGCTGAAACGATTCCTCGAATATTCGCGAGTACTCGATTACAAAATATCCTCGAATTAAATTTTGTGCCTCGAAGCCTCGTTTAATATATAATTATACATATAAATATATATCTGGACTACTATACAGTGCACGGTGTTTGACACGGACGGTCATTTCTGTGGCACAACACGCCTGCTACCTCCGCTGCTGCGCGGCTTGTACAATCATGAATGAAGAGAAAAGAGAGGGACAGAAAGGAGAGAGTCCACAGAAGAAATGGCAGAGAGTGTCCCAAGTGTGTGGTCACTACAAGAAGGGACGAAAAGAAAACAGTGCAGTGTGTCTGATGTCAAACTGAGTGAGCTTAGTACTTAGCTTAGCATGATAGCACATCGTTAGGGCTGCAACTATTACTATTACAGCATTTTAAATATGCTCATCACAGACATGCGTCCTCTTTCCATGGTGGAGGACACAGGATTTAAGAACATGATCAAGGATTTCAATCCAAACTACACAATGCCCTCCAGAACACACTTCACAAATATAATTGCAGAATTATATTACTGCTTTGTAAATCAGTATTGTATTGGCTTTGTTTTAAGTTAGTACTGGTTTAAACTTCGAAAGTTGTTAAAATAAAAACCCTTTTTTGAGGAATAAATGGCATTTGGTTGCTCAATTTGAAAGCCCTAACATGTTGCATTGTATACAATTGATTTATTTGTTTAAAAACAAAAAAAGTATATTTTGTTAGAGTACTCGAGTACTCGAAGAAATAATTGACAGAGTACTCAATTCCAAAAATACTCGATAGTTGCAGCTCTAGTTACATATATACAAAAAAAGAAGAAGAAAACGAAGCAAGTGCTTCCACTGTTGGCTGTTGACCTATTTTCTTTTACCATTATTACTTATTTACATTTACTGTATGCGTGATCAAAGTAACTGTTTTTTTGTCAGTCCAAGAGTAATCTAATTAATACTAGTGTTAGTATTTTTAGTATTAGCTTATGTTTGCCTCTCTATTTTCCATAAAGTTTTCCCATTTTGCCCACAATAGTTACCTTTTTAGTTTTATAAGTTAAATTCTCCAGTCCTTTAATTTATTCCATCAGTTCTCTCCATTGAACTATATCTGGGCTGACCTCCCACAGCCAGTTTTTAGTTATAAGTTATTATTCTAATCATCTGATTTCATTGTTCCACCATGGAATCTGCCAAACAGAATTTTATGGGTTTTCTTTGTTTTTTCTTTGTTGTGTTTAAGATTTTTTATTCTGGTATTTGTCTTGATTTGTTGTGTAAACAATGTATCACAGTGGTGTTGCACAATTGGAAAAAAAATAAAAGGTAAAAAAAAAAAAGAACGACAGAGACTTCCTTTATTTCATCAGAGACGGCGTTAAACTGCGCGTCTCTCTCTGCTCAGGTTTGTAAAACTCCCTCTGAATGTAAACACTCTCTCTGCAATAAAATGTTCATCTGCAGGTTTCTCCCTCCCTCCCCTCACATTATTACACCTCCTCTCTGTCCGAGTTGCAAACTAAATCTCGGCCTCATCTCGTCCGCAGTAACCTTGTTTATTCCCAGCAGTGGCATTAGCAAAGCTGTAAAAGTATTTATGGGGGTACAAATGCGGGACAGCCAATCTAAGGTAAATCTATAAATCCTAGCTGTTGATTTCTCAGGGCCGCGAGGTGCAGCCGCTGATCAGTGGAGGTGGGAAGTATTCCCCCAGCGACCCTCTGTGAGTAACGGGCCGAGGCCGAGCAGCATGCCAAACGTCGCCGTGTCGGTGTTACGGTCGGGCCGGCCTTCGCCTCCGAGTCAGGCAGCAGCTGAAAATCCATCCTCGGTGAGCAGCTATCATTAGGAGGACCTGCGGGGACCTGAGTCAGCACTGAGGTTAGTTTACAGCAGCAGGGCTCGCTCATAAAGAGGCTGAAGCTGCAAACGCCTCACATGTGATTATGTTGCTGCTCACTGGACATGTGAAAGTTTCTGTCAAAGCTGCTTTAACGACGTTTGACCATGAGGGGGGAAAAACTGCAGAGCATGATCAGGGACCTGCTCATCAGCCCTAAATCTGTGATCATCAATATTCAGGTTTATTATCTTAACCATACACCAGGTTATAAAGACCAATCAGGAGCTGTACATGAGCATAAAGAGAGCCAAACTCTGTGAGGAGGATCACACACGACCTGAACAAGAGCATACTGCCTCCTGCGATTCAGGCTTTGACCAAATGTAGACTATTTTAAGCAGCTTTTCCTTCTCCAGTAAAAACATCTTTGTCCTCATAAAACTCTGTAAATGTGCTGTCCCAGTGTGGTGGGAGGTTAGAGGTACAGGGGAACTTAGATCTGCTTCAGCGATGCTCTCAGCAGATCAGATCTCTGACATTAAATCTGCTGATAAACTGCACCTCAGCTTTTGTTATTGGAGCTGAGATGCTGCTCAGGCTGCAGACACTGTGGCTTTAAAACCTGGTGCATGCGCCACATTGTTGCTGCGTCTCCCTGCTGTCACAGCTCCTTTACTCCAGAACTTTCACCTCAACTGTCCAACAGGGAATCTTAGGGGCCGTTTACATGATGCAGAAAAAGCTCAAATCCGATAAGTTTTCACTGCATTTTGGCCTTGCGTTTAGATGGAGTGCGTTGCATTTTTACTGAAAACAGAAACTTTTGAAAACATACTCCAGAGTGGAAAGGTTTGAATTCGCTCTCCATGCAGCACTGTGTAAACCCGTATCAGGGCGTTTTAGGGTGAAACGCTTACATCACCGCATGCACAGTGCTCATTCACATGAAGGCTGCGCGCGCGTACCAGGAACAACAACAGCGGCTTCGGCCGTCTGCCGAGTAATGTGTGAACCTCTTCCCGTGCTCAGTTTATTATGTAGACAAAACTATCCAGACAGATTTGTTGTCCAAACTAATTTGTTGTCCAGAAGACAAACTCCTGCTTCTCTGTGCGTGTATTCGACATTATTGTTTGTGAAATATTTTTCTTCTCCGTTCGTGTGTTGTAGCATTGCTCCCTCCCTGCAGACCTACACCGCCATCTACCGAACCGGCATGCACACTACAGCGGATTTACAGGGGATTAACTTGTCTCCAGCATTGTCATCTGAACGCAGAAGAATTTGAAAACGCAAAGGAAGAATCTTTGCATCATTAAGTCAGGAGTTTCCATGTAAACGGCCCCTGAATTCCTGAACATATGACCGGAGAAACTGCAGAGCAAAAGCATTTGTTTTACCACTTTCACACTAAATTCAGCAGGTCAACGCGGGTTTTTCCAATGCAAGTCAACCCGCTAACTCGTGACCAAACACAGCCATGTAAACAACAAAAATGAGCATGGAAGACGTGGACACGTTTTTCTGTGATTTGTACTTTTGTCCCTCTTTAAAAATGTACAAACTCGGAGCTGATGATACAAAGGTGGATGGAATTTGTTGTTGAGACGGCAAAGAGTCACACAAGTTACAGACGGAGGGGATGGGCGTGATGTTATGCTGTGGGGATGTTACGCCGACGTCATCCATAAACTAGCGGGTCAACCCGGGTGTGATTGTCCCACTGAGGTAAGCCGATAAAAAACTGTGTTGCTTGCAGGGTCAGTCAATATGGGTCAAAATGCCTAGTAAAACCTTTTAAACTGCTAACAGGAGCCGACTGTTTCTGGAGTTTAAACAGGTTTTTTGACCAGTCTGAAAGGGGAATTGCAAACACAGAGGAGGCTTTAACTCTGGGAGGCACTGAAGGGAAATTTTACTTGAATTGTTTTTGTCCTTTCTGTGAATTATGCTGCTGTGGACATGTGTACCTGCTAGCTTCAGATGATTATTGCTCTAGATTTTTTATTTTCTCTCTTTTTACTAATTTCTTTGCAGCTGATTGATGATTTGCTCAAATTGAAAATGCACCTATGCCATCATGCAAGTGAAGTTATCAGGTGAGGAACAACCAGTTGAATGTGTGGCCTTAATGATCATCCAACCAAACTGTTCCATAACCTCAGTAGTGCACCCTAACCAAACAAGACCCTTAAGATTTTACCACGACTCTGGAAGTTGGTATAAGACTTTAAAATAACAAGAGAATTTTATTCTGTGTTAGGCAGCAGTAGCAATAGTGATACTAATAAAGGTTTGGCAGAGTACAGTCTCATTTCAGTGACGTTTTCTTTTTAGTTTCCAACTTACAACATGACATACATAAAAACAGCATAATTACAACCCCCCCCCCATCTACAAACTAAAAAGATAAAACAGAGAACAGGAGGCAAAAGAAACCAACCCCAGTACTCTTAAAGGCTTTTTTTCTAATTATTTCTCCATGCTGTCCTCTACAGACGTAGGCAGGGTATCTATATAAGGTAATTAGGGCTACCAAATCTTTATACAAGTATTGTGGTCATTTCTGAGTGTGTATGTGACCGTTTTAAGTGGAATAAACTGTTCATTTCCTAAATTCATCATTCCATAGGGATGTGGGAGTCGGACTTGTAAAGGCTGGCAATGCACAAGGCCAAAGCAGGAAATGTGTTTTGTGTCTCTTAATTGTTCAATATTGGTAATTTGTCCTCATACTGATTTTTTTAAATTATGGGAGCACCCTTGACAGAGTTTCAGAAAATCTTCACCCTGGCAGGAATTTCCTAAAATGTGTGTTCTGAGTGGGCGTTTGTGAGGACAAGGCCTCAGACAGCCTGTTGAATAACCAACCAAACTGAACATGAAGCTCTTTCCTTAAGGAGTGAAGACATTGGAGATACATCAAACATATTTTTTATTGCATGTCTCTCAGCCTCGTGTCTTCTTCGTCTGCTTCTCCAGTCAGTGCTGAAGAACATCCGTCCATCAGCTCCTCCTCTAATAAGATTTACAGTGAGTGGACTGCAGAGATCGGGGTCGTCCGTCTCCGGAGCCCCCTCCACGTCTGCAGAGAAATCAATGCGGTGGGTAAACCTGGCTGCACAGTTTGCAATCAGCAGCTCGGCCCAAAGTAATCAGTGAATAGAAATAATCCGGGGAGGTCTCTGTGGTGCCGCAAAGTTAATATCAAAAGAGTCATCCAGCCCGGGCCTGAATGAGATATTAATCCTTGGATCAAGAATAATTACAGTGAAGGTGCAGACACGGTGACCTTCAGAGTGAGCGCCTCCCTCTCAGCTCCATTCCACATTCAACAGGCGGCTCAGCGAGGAGTTTTCATCTCTGCAGACGTGAACATCATCTACATTTGGTTTTCTTTACACTAAAACACCCAGACTTTGTCTCCAGGACAGCTCCAACACTCTGCCATGAGTGAGGCTGACACTCGGCCTTCATGTCTTCATTAGCTGTTAATTACGGCGGTGTTATCGCTCTCTAATGGATGTCAGGTCACACTTGGTGCCCTCCTTCTGCTCCTGCCTCTGTGTTTTATTGGATATCAGCTTCATATGGAGGCAGACCTGTTTCCTCAGGGTTAAAATGATCCGTCTGCCGTCCTGTCTGTGTTCTGTGTGTTTGAGGAGATGAAGAGCTCTCCATTAAAGTCTGTCAGTCAGTAAACTGTCAGACAGCGGGGTCAGCTCTCTGTCGAGGCCCTCAATCATTTGACTTTATGAGGTCAAGTGGAGCCGTCTGAGCGAGGAGCCCTCCTCTCGTCTCACTCCTCGTCTGTAATTGCAGTTTATTTCTTTGCAATGCTGAAAGGCAAACAGAGCTGACTCTCAGCGGCATGTCTCATAAAAACTCAGACTTCTGTGTGTTTAAACTTTTCTTAAAAAAATTCTATCAGCGGACCTGTTCAAAGCATTTAAGGAAATAACATCTAAACTTCATCCTCCTCCTGGAGTTTTTCCTTTAAGGATATTAAGACTTTAACTTTAAGCAAACGGAAAAGAAACAACGCTGTAGATGGTGCTTTCAACATTTGGTTTGACCCCCCTGTGCCTTCAAGATGCCTTCTTAGATCTTACGTGGATGTAGGCTGGCTCCATGAGACCACATGATCCCTTCTTGTTCTTCATTCTGAAGATGATTCTTCAGTACGATGGATCAGTATCTGCTGGTCTCTCTCAGCACTTAGGACTTCATTAATCCAGACCAAATTCACATCTGCAGGATGCAGCTCCGAACCTGCATGAACCTCCATCGTGCTTCGCTGTTGCCTGCAGACACATTATTGTCCTGTTGTCTAGACCTTCCATCTGTCTTCTGCTGCAGATGAACATTCCTGATGTCCCCTCATCAGTCCAGATCACCTGCTGACTTCCTTCTACACCACAGCGCCTCTCTTTTCAAACCGACTTGAGTTTCTAGGTCAATGTTTGATTGAAGTCCTACCATGAAGACACCTTTCACCTTCTCCAGAACGTTGTTTGTGGTTAACGAAGCTTTTGGTGTCTGCCTGTACTCCGCTGAAGGACCTGTTGGACTTCTTCTGATTTTGAAGACCACTAATCCTGAAATGTCTCTAACCTGCTTTCCCTTCTAAAGAGTTTGAACATGTTGAAACCCCAGTCTGCTTTGAATTGGTTGCTGTGACCTTGCTGATGTAGTATAACTTCCTTGTTGCTTTTCTCAGGCTTGCCATGGTGTATGACCTGTGACATGAACCTCACCTTTGGAGCAGAGTTTGACTGCAATGCTGCCTAACAGTTACTGGAAAAAGTAATAAAGATATTAAATTTGCCACTCAGTGTTACTGCCAATCGCTGTTCAAATGCACTGAGTTGCTTCCATGTAATTTTCTGATTAGTTATTATTTTCTTGCTGCATCATCAGATATTTTCTCTAAGTACTGAGGCTCTTTTTTTGTTGCTTTTATATTTATAATAAGAGTTAATCTTGAATGCCAGGTGAATGAACACAAGGATGTTTTATGTATTAAATAATAAACTTTATAATTAAATATTATATTGGCTTCTCAGAATTATCCATCAGACCCTGTGTACGTCATATCCCCCCTACGGCCTCTGGTGGCGTGTTGGTGAGCGATCACACGTGCAAAACACATGCAGGTCACCCTCTTCCATACCGACCAGGTGGCTGTTAGTTAAATGCACCTGTGGTCGTCCTCGCCATCATCATTCAGCGGGGCGTGAGCGGCAGTGGTAATGATCACGGAGAGCCGAGCCGCAGATCTATCAGCCGAACTACACACGCACATCAGACAAGCGGGCGTCTCTCACCGCGCCGTGTGCCACGTTTGAAGGTGTGTGTGTACATATTTTGTGGCGTGCGGCGCTGTGGCCTCACGGCAGGCCTCCCCGCGTGGTGCTCTCTGCAGTAGGTTCCCCTCTGCTGTACAATAATGACCTGTCAGAAACGCAGGCCTCTGAAAACATGGATAATCCACAGAGGCTATCTGACTAAATGAATTCTAACAGGAGCCCGGCCGACCCCCCGAGAGCCTCGAAAAGCATAATCTATTCGGCTGCTCTCTTATCAAAGCTGACAGGAAATAAAGGAACAGAAATAGCTGCTGGCTGCTCCAGGACTGCAGCTCAAACCACAGTGTTGCTGCTGTTTGATACCCAATCATTATCCTTTTAGTCTTATCATTAAGACATCTGTTTATCTATGTTTATCCTCATCGTTACTGTTGAGAATTACGCCGGCACATTTTCAGGTTTGGACAGATCAGTCACAACCTAAGGCTCCGTTTTTGGTTATAAGAAGGAAAAAGCTAAACGGTGTTTTGAAACGTGGCACGGAAAAGGTGGACAAATGCACATCTCAGATCACAGTTGTAAAAGACAAAGGCTTTATTCCAAATACTGGCAGGGGTTTGGTACACAGGTAAGCAGTCAAAGAAAGGCAACAGGATCATGAAGCTAAATCTAAGTCCAAAAGACATGCAAGAGCTAAACAGAGAAGCGGGCAGAAGAAAGGTGACAGGATCCAAAAACATGGGGCAAAAAGGCAAAATCAGACTATGACGTTAGACTGCGTGAGTAAGACTATGACGCTGGATACGAGGACAAGGATGTGCAACGATCTGGCAACGAGACAGTGAAAGACATGAGGTCGAATACAAAAGGTGAGTGAGGGGATTAGGCACAGCTGGGGAGGAAGAATCAGGGGGCAGGCATGACAAGATCAGACAGGAAGTAAAACCTACGGACAGAGACGGGTTAGTGATTTCAAAATAAAACATGAAGCACAAGACAAAACAAGAAACGTATCTACGGCAATTCTACAAGGCCATACCACGCGATGCTAGATAGATGATATATGTGTGATAATGTGATGCATATATAAGTCTGTTACTTCTATTACTCACATGACTTAAAATTTTATTTATCAATGCTGTAAATACGTTTGAATGCTCTTGGACAATTAAATGGCAATGTTCAAATTCGTAACTGTCTAAACAAAACGTAACTGTCACGACATCCTTATAACTGCAGGGATTTTAATATACTTTTCAGAAAAAAAACATGGTAATTATTTATAGAAATTAAATAAATGATTGTTCATTTTAATACTGAATACTTAAGTCACAGATTTTTGGATGAAAAAGGATTGAGCTCTACATCAAATGATCAGCAAAAACTACAAAAGTCTACGGTCAATTTCTGTCTCATCATTTCCTTAGTTCTTAACATCACTCTGTGGATATATACACACTAGAAATTTAACATTGTTTGTTATTCCTGTTGTTCATCCCTGGCTGGCTTCTTCTCTGTCTTTTTGCTGGGTGATGCTCGTGTGGGATCCTGTCAATGACAAAGCAGAACATCATCACAGCCAATTGGGATGTTGGGATTTGCAATGTCATCAGCTGGCACAGGCCGGGTGAACAGATCTGGTACCTACACTGGGTTGAAGTTTCCTCTTGACCAGCACAGAGGTGTGGACTGTGGAAACTCAGCAGCTGACAGGACTGTGGGGCATTAGCTGCAGAATATGATATGTACAGAAATCACAGGCAGAACATGTGGAAATTTGGGGTAAAGAAGCACATTGTTACGTCCACAGCAGGTCACATCCATGTCTGATTTACAGTTTCTTTGTTTCTGGACTGAGGCTGACGAAGATAAATGGGAATGGATACTCAGCAGTCTGTGCAGGGTTTGTGATCTTAAAGTCTATTGGAATATCTGTACATCTCCATGTCTGACTTTCTGTTTGGGCAGATGTGTTCGGTGAAGAAGCTGCTGTCGTGTAAATTGGCTCGCCATCATCTCCAACAAAGCAGCATAGAAGGAGCTTCTGGCTAAAGCTAAAGGGCTAACAAAGCACTGAACAGATGAGGAATGGGAAATCTGGGGCTAAAGCAATGACAAAAATTGTCAGAATTTAACAGTTTGTCAGGCCTCTGCTTTGTGAAGAAGAAATTGACACAGAGTACTTCAGCATGACTTTCCTCCTGTGATGAAGTCTTAGAAATGCTCAAAGTAATCAGTCAGTGACACTCGGAGCTGCCAGCAGATGAAGAAAATGGTGAAGGGAGAGTGATAAATGTTCTGTGTGGAGGATATTTCCTTAAAGACAGAAAGTGTCAGAGAGTCGGCGGTGATCTGTCAGCGAGAGGAGACGCTCAATCTGAACCTTCAGACTGACAAAACCGCTCTCTGATGGAAACTTCCTCCATTATGACCGCGATCAGTCCAATAATCAGCCGCAGAACCGGACTGAGATGAACTGTCAGCCTTCAATTAGAGCTAGGGTTTGACGTGCTCTGCACTCGGCTCGTCAGGCTGAACGATCGAGGAGTGGACGGAGACCTTTTGTCTGCAGGGCTGACGGGGCGGCGCTCCCCTGAGGACGGCGGTGACAGCCTCTGTTTCTGACACCTCTGTGGGTCCAGACCAGTTTTCAGCACAATGCCTCTCCTGACGGCCGTCTGCAGAGGAAACGGCGTCTTTCTGCCACAGCGCCACCCGCTGATTGATTGACAAGCTCAAACTTTTTGACAGAGCTGAAAAGACTTTGACACACATTCATTTATTTTCTGAGGAGTCCCAGAGAAAAGTGTTCACGCCGGATGAATGGATCCTGATGTTTACCGAACAGGAAAACTATCTCCTGAAAAGTAAGACTACCCAGAGACCGATGAAACTTTTACGGTAAAAACTCACGGAAGATGAGACTGACACGATGATGGCGTGTTTGTATTTTCAATAATCTGAAAAAAACTCATGATATCTACTTTATGCAGTGTGATGACAACATATCTGCTTTAAAATGTCTGCTACAGCTTTGTCCACATTTGTGACCTGATTTTATAGAAGCTGAATATGTGCGCGGAAAAATAAAAAAAATCTTTAAGCACTTTGAGAAACAAAAGTGCGCAAGAGTTTAAAAACAAAAGGAACGACTGTAATTCATGAATTAAACCAATTGACCAAATTATACAACATAAATAATCCAGAACACCTGAGGAAACTAAGAAGAGAGCATCAGGGGACACTGCAGACCAACTAAGGTCATGGCAGGAAAATCTGGTGCCAGGCTTCATAGACCAAAAGTACTATAACAGACTGTCCTGTGTTTGCTTTAGGCTGTTGCCTTTTTGTTTTATGTCCCTAGGGAGTTACCTTAGACGTGCTGTAAAGTAGGTTTTGTTGGCGTGCAGTGGTGCTGTTCTGTTGACTCTCTGATTAAAGTGGAAGCCATGGCTGACATTCACTCTGGCTCCTGGCATTTATTATTTTATTATAAACCAGTAAGCAACTAGAAAAGCACTCGGAGAGCGCAGACCTCCGCCAGCGCCACAGTCCTTAGCCATATTGTGATTTTGACCATAAATATTAGTCCTACCTTTATTTCACCGAAATATTTAGATTCCTTGACCATGAAAACATACCATTATGAATCCAGTTGCAAATGATATCTATTTTAGTTCAGTAGTTATTCACAGAAATCACATTTTTAGGCATGGCGGCCAGACGCTGATCCAGATCAACACCAAAATTGAATCAGTTCTTCCTTTTCCCATGCTGAACATTTTCTGAAAATTTCATCAAAATCCATTCATAACTTTTTGAGTTATTTTGTTCACAGACAGACGGACAGACGGACGGACAAACAAACTCTCCCGAAAACATAACCTCCTTGGCGGAGGTAATTTGACGAACCCACAACACTCAGCTCCAATACAAAGGGCAACCAGACCACACTGCCACCAGCCTCACCAATCTAGGACCGAGGCCTGACCAGGAATCAGAGAAAACATGAACACAGTTACTGTTACAAATTAGCCTCTGAGTCCAATACAAAACAAACATTTACCACTAATACTAACCTATAGTGTGATCAAACGAGACGAGGCAGCCTTGATAAAGAAGAGACTGGTTTTCACGCTGTACAACAAAAGAGGAATAAGCTCACCGACATGCCCCTTGGCGAGGAAGGTGTCGCAGTGAACGGTGAACCCAGTCGGCTTCATTCTCAGTTCATTTTTTTTGGGTTGGTGTGTTAGACAGAAAAAATGCTGGTTTCCTCCCAGTAGACAGCTGTCCAAAATAAATTAGAAAACAACAGAAACCCAAATAAAAGGAGAGGAATGACAGGGTGCTGGTTTGGCGTAGTGGTTAGCACCCCATGTGCATGCTTCTGCCGGTCCAGGTTCGAATCCCGCCTGAGGAGAGAAGGGCATGGATCATATGGGACAGCACGGAGACGGTTTTTTCAACTTTATTGATAGGAGAGAATGACAGTGGACAGGCTTGTGAAAGACTTGAAAAAGGAGGGAAGACACTGGCCACAGGCTGGATTTGAACCGGGGCCGGCAGAAGTACGTACATGGGATGAGCCTGATTGCTGACCACAACGCCAGACCAGCACCCTTGCTTTTGTTTATTTTTGTGTGAAGGTGAAAAGAACAGGACTGAGTGACTTAATTGTTTGGAGATGAATTGTTCCTGATCCAGAAGTTTCTTGGACCTCCATCTTAAAATCGTTGGTATCTTAACTTTGCTCCGTCTAAATCCTGCTCTGCTGTTTGTGTCAGAGAGCAGAGCTCGCCTTCACGCCTAGGCCGCGTCAGTTTCACTCCGCTGCAGCTGTGGCACTGACCATGTGTGGCTCTGATACTCTGTACCGGTACCTGCCCCCCCCGACACTGCCAAGGTCACTCACAGAGCCGGCTCACTCTCACCAGACGACCTTCACTGTGAAATCGGTGACTTGGTTTGGTGGAGGAGTCGACGTCCACATGAGAGAGACAAGGTGACATCAGGTGTGACATCTCAATTAGTTGCCATGGTAACCTGGAGACTGTCTCGTCAGCCTGGAGGTAAGAAGCAAAAGCCAGGAAAACAAAAGCCTTACAGTTGATGATCTTTAGTTTTCATCAGAGATGCAGAAATTCAACGATGATGTTTAATGATATGAGTGTAAAACCAGTTTAACGGCAGCTCCGAGAGTCTCTGAGGGATGTCTCTGCTGGCTGAAGGATTACGCTGGTTAAAAACAGCCATCATGTGGTCTCTCAGGTTTACAGCTGTCCAGCATGTAGGCAGCCTAACTGGGACTCACCTGATCACTGAACTCTGGCTGAAGCTGCAACTGTCCCATCCACTCTCCATGTTCAGATGTCCATTTTCACAGCAGAAATAAACATGATGTAAGAATGATTCAGGTTTTGAACAGTGTGTTTACTTTCTCACACAGAACAGGGCATGATTATATTTGTATGTATTGATAGATAGATAATGTATATGTAGATATGCACTGATAAAATACAGAATACTCTATTCCAGTTTTAAGAGGGATATGAGTGAAGCTTAATAAAGGGGATGGCCGGCCTTTAAGGCTAGATGTCAGTATTTGTTAGGAGGTGGAGTCCAGCTGTGCTGTGCATGAATGTGTCGAAAGATTTAATTAATTAAATAGCACCTGTTATGACTGTGAGTCATATTTATTTAATTGTTGTATTGTGTAGAGGAACGTTTTTGTTTTTCCCTCCTCCTTCTCTGCTCCTTCTTTTATCACATGCTGCAGGCAAGGGCGTAGGTTTGATTTTGACATTGGTGGGGACATAAAAGTGCACCAAGATGGCATCTCTGAAAGTTGATGCGTTTTGCATTTATGACTGTTTTTTTGTTTAATGCCATGTAGAGCTAATCAAACAAACAAGCAAACTATCATATTCAGAAAAAACTATTCTACTGGTTTATTCTTTACTTCCAACCTCTCCTCCTAAATCTCTACTGTCTGTTCATTCGCAAAAATATATTGATGCATGACATATGAACAGTGGGACGATTTGGAATCAATCGGAAATTTTGATGGTATGGTAACAGTCTGATTAATATTTAACCAAAATGAAAAAGGACTACTGGTAAGTTTATTCCCCAACAAAATAAATGTACAAAGTTGTGTTTCTAATCCAAGATTTTATTGTATTTTTCCCCACAAAATTTTATTGTTGGTCTTAAACAGTTTCTGCCTTTCAATACACAACAAATATATGGATAATAAATAAAATAATCAAAATGTGTATCTCTCTGGCGTTAAATATAATCATTTTTTAGTATAACATTGTATACTATGCTTATGTTTAGTGTCAGGGACCATGTGGTAGTGGCATAATATTGATAGGGATGTGTCCCTAGCGTCCCTACCCAAATCTACGCCCCCGGCTGCAGGTGTGGAGTGTCCTGATTGGTCAGCAGCAAAAAAGGTGCACCTAACATGGAGTGGAGGAGACCTGTCGAGTGGCGTTCTACGATTGGCTGTGAGCCGATGGCCAGCTTTTAAAATTTGACTGTGGGAGCAGAAACGCCAACGCTTCTCCTCCCTCACTTCCAACATTTCGCCGTAACAAAGCTTTCTGAGAACTGCGTGTTTTCTGCAACCTATAGCTTGTGTATTGTGTGAATATTTTGTTAAAACTAAGTGAAAGAGTTCAAGTTAGAATCAGTTCCATTTGTTCGGAGAGTAGAGCCTAGTTTTCATTTTCTCCTGTTTTTCTGTTTAGGGAGTCACTTTAGGTTTGTATCCATTTTCTTTAACTTAAAGATCAGGTAAGGCCTTGGATTGTTAAGAGTGTTTTGTTGTTTTATTTTTGCTTACCCTCTCTGAGGTAATTTTGATTTAGTTAGTTAAAAAAAGACCAGTTAAAAATAATTAATTGTTTTGACTGCACATCTTGTTTTCTTGTGCTTTTTGTGCCTGTGTCACCTTGGGAGTCATTAAGGAGTGCTCATTTTTATGTTTCCTCCAGTATCCCCTAGGCTGGTCATAACAGCCCCACAATTATATTTACAACCCATTAATAAAATATGAGTGTAGTTGAAAAATATGTTTCTAGTGAGTTAAAAGAACTAAACATGGACTTTTTAGGGAGTTACATTGCTGTATTTTTGGTTTAATTAGGAACAAACTGGAACATCTGCTGATAGTCACCTGTTAACACAGTAACTACTTGAATCACTACACCTTAAGACACATGGAAGAAGATGCTGTAAAGGGCGAACAGAGGATGCACACGATATCAGCTCTGGTGTCTGAATGGTCTCCCCCCTCATCCGGAAGTTGTGCACTCATGCATCTCTGTCCTGCCGCATTGTGCAGAGTAAAATATTATATTGGCATCCAGGTTACAGGTGACAGAGCCTGACACGAGCCTGAGGTCTAACCACAAGTTCATCACAGGGTTACTTTTTTGTTCATCACTGCTTTGACATGATCCATGATCTGATCCTCCTCACAAAATGAAACACCCTCTGTTGTCCCATTATTCAACAAACTGTAAATAAATCCATTATTGTTTCTCTGTGGCCCTGACATAAATCTGTGGCTGGTGCTGGTCCACAGCCCGGTGGTTGGGAACCTCTGAGTCGTCACAGAGTTGAGCCATGGGGCAGGGATCACAGAAAAGATCTATTTGCTGTCTTTGATCTATTTATTTGTTTTTCTTCCTTTTTTTGTTTTTAAAGCTGCTAAATTTGTCAAGTTGCAGCAGAATGACCCTCACTGCCCACCGTCCTTTGAAAAGAAGGCAACCATCCAGTGTAATGTTCAGCCTATGAACTATAAAGAGCCAACACTGGAGATTCCCACGACCCCTGAAGGTCATCAGCATGTCAGACTGCACATATTCACATGCCTCTCTTTTGTTTGGTTTTAACAGAATCTCACCTCATTACTTTGGTTTTGGATTAAAGGTGAATATTCTTACAATAATGGGAGAAACGTGTAGTTCAAGAACCTTTTATTTTTAAAATGTAAATTAAAGCAGCAACAATCAACTTTGAGATGGTAATCAACAACAAGGAAAAATTACAACAAATAAATGCTAAATGTAATATACGTCTATAGATGCATAAACACACGAATAAGAAATTATAATAAAAACAAAAAAAAAGGTTGTTGTGAACAAAGTGAAACATCTTCGACCACAAGACAAAGCAAATTTTGTTTTGCTGGCTTATTTTGACTTATGTAAGTCATTGGGCCCTAATTTTGTGGCGCAGTGCAGGGTGTGCAGAGCCGGCGCACCCTGTGCAGTGTTAATTTCGTCCGTGCGCTGCCAATTTGACAATTTGCACAAGATGGGTGTGACAGCGCACCAGAGGGAGGTGCCGACAGATTCAGGTTGGCGCACTGACAATTTCATGCCAAAATACTGTGTGCCAGGGGCGCCGTAAGCTTGCCAGCTCCAACCTGGTCTATTCTCGGCACAGGCGAAGTGCACCCTCCGCAGCTGTAATTTGGTGACAGGCGCACATGTGCGCACACGTCACTATCCTCAGAGGCAGGTATCAGACTGTTAGGCACATTTTAATGCAATAAACAATCAATCAATCACTATTTAATGTAACGTCTGAACCAGCATAAACATTTGAATCTATATTAACCGTCCTGGCACATCTGATGCTGGATTAAAGCCGTTTGTCATAATAGAAACTTAACCTGATGGCAGCTGGAAGTGTACCTTATCAGCCTTATCATCCGATAAGGAGTATATATCTGGCTTCTCTCATTTCATGAAATTCAAAGAAAAGAGGGAGAAAAAAGAGAGAAATAATGTATGTCACTTGGTGTCTTAAGGATTTACCTGTGATTGCCTATATTTCTCTTGTTTAATCTTTATTCTGAATGTGATATAAAAAAATGGGGTACTTTATGGCAAGGAGAATGAGGCTGAGATACCGGGAGAGTTACAGTATATCACCAAAGGTTCTGCTATTTGGCAATGACAGACCAGGAATGCAAGTGGATCACAAGCATGAATTGATAAGCCTGCTGTTGTGTTTAAATGTCTGTCTCTTAATTTTGTACTCCTATTAATGACAAAGGAACAGATTACATCTGTCCCAGGAGCTGACCCACACGGTGCGTCGTGGCCTCCCATGCGTCCCAATGGCCCCTCCGCTCTCTAGTTGCTGTAACGGTGACAACTGCGCTGACCATCTCTGCTTCTGTACTTTCCAGCACACTGTGCGGTAGCGGGGATCAGTCATACCAATCAGTCTCTGCGCCTTGCTCACATTGCATTTAAAGGCAAGGGGAGGCGTACATTTCATTGGTGAAGACAACACTCGGCTGTGTTAAACCCACTCATGCCTTTTCTCCTTCCTCTCTGGCACTTGTGCGGAGGGGCAGGGACGGAGGCGTGGGTGAGCCTCTTTGCGCTTGGAGTGCGCCTCTCTTCCCACTGCAGGAAACTTGCAAAGTGCGCTGGACACACCCTGTAGGCGCAGCGCAGATGTGGTGAAGGGAGGTGCGCTGCGCCTTCGCCTGGTCCACGAAATTAGAGCGCACTGTGTTGAAATTTGGGGGAATATGTACACAACTAACATCAAGCCATTGTTTACAAGTACAAGTTATAAATAAATAAAGTGGAGGCAAGAAACACAGCAACAAACTTTTTATCAAGTCAGGATTAATTCAACTTCAAAGCATTGTCAAGTTACAGACTTTATGTTCAAGGTAAAAGGCAGAATGCTGCCAGTAAATATACAACATCTTTTGCTTTTACTTCAGAAAATAAGGGTCTGAGAAGGAAATTTGATTTTAAACATCCATTTGCATGCACTACTCTAAAACAAATGTATATTTCAGTGTGTGGTGTCAAATCAAACAATCAAACAACTGACATAAAGGCCTGAACCAAAATTCATCAAAATTCAAGAGAATTTATGAAGACAAAATGATAAGAAAATGTGAAATTGATTAGTAAAAGATGCTTTGTATGCTATTGTTGCTGATGGTAAGTTGTGTGTTTGTTTTGTTTTTTGTTTCTCTACTTTTTTGATAAGCAGTTGTTAAATACCTGATGGACAGACCACTGGTGATCATAAGAATTTCTTCTTTCTGCCCCTTTTCAACCATGGACTGCAACATGTGACAGAATTTGGACTTGTACAGCATGTAAACTTTCATTTTCATGAAGGATTGAGCAAGGGAGCAACCTGCATATCTGTGTGGTCCATCTCACACTATGTTTATATCACAGCCATGACATTCTCAGCTTTCAGCTTTGAGTTTCTAAAACTTTATATAATCAAATAAAAGGCCCCAGATCTTTAGAAAGTGTGGATGGCAATTGGATAAAGTGAACCTGATCTCTTCAAGAAACAAACAGGAAACCATTTCATTAAGGAAGTGGAGGCTGATTTCTGCTGGTTAATAATAATCATTTTTGAACCACCAAACCAAATCTGAGGGCTTTTTGCAAAGGAGAGGGTCAGAGAGTTAGTCAAGTAGCCCAGTATTACAAAAAGGCCGTCCAGGCAGTGCTGTCGCCTATAAATGCTACTTAACAATTAAAAAATATTTTCCAAAAGTCAGGGTAAGATTCAAGATCATTTTAAGATATTCTTTGGTTTTTGGGAGCTATATTATGGCTCAGCAGGCTCCAAACCAGTATGAAATAATCACTGATGGATGAACAAGAACAGATTTAGACTGATGTCAGTAAGATGTAAATAATGAACCATGATTCAGTCATGCAGGAAAAGTCCAACTGCAGTATGTGGATGGTGTGGTCCTTCCAGTAAATTCTGTGGATGGTGACTGGAGGTGATCCCAGCAGACTTTAAGAAAACAGGACAGATTATAATTTAGTGACACACACAGAGCATGATTTAATTCACCTAAAATAAGTTAGAGATGAATGGAGCAGCCTGTTTTAAAAGTAGGGATGAAGAGTAAAGACTTTGGCTAAGAGGTGAGAAGCTGTCAGAGAGAAATGCCCTAGAGGTCTGAGGAATAACAGAGAGGAAAGCGTGGCGGCGTCTGACAGCTGCTTCCTCTGGGAGCGTCATGGAGGGAGGAGAACATGTTTCTGGACCACGAGCACTCTGACATTTTCCCCCAAACCAGCATTTGAAGACTTCCACCGGAGCAGAGGACACCGCAGACGTCTCAGTGTCCAACTCCACATATTGGACCTGTTCAATTATTCACCTGCAGCTCTGCGGTCGTGAGCGGCGGTGGCGGTGAAGGCTGCAGCGGCAGATTACAGCCGCCTCGTCACATCTCTGCGTCCTGTCGTGGTCTGAGTGAGCGAGCTGCCTTTGGCCACATTACGCAGGAGAAAAGTCATTACCTCATCGCGGGCTTGTCATTTCCAGGGTTTGGTCTCCTGTGTGTGTGTGTGTGTGTGTGTGTGTGTGTGTGTGTGTGTGTGTGTGTGTGTGGGCATCTGAGTCATCCAACCTGAACACACCAGCAGGCCTGCAGAGTCCTGGGGACCCGGGCTTTGGCTTTTTATGGATGTTTTAATCTGAAATCAAAAAAAGCAGCCAAGGTCGAGAGAAACATTTACGTCTTAGGAAAGAAGGAACGAGAATTAAAGATGATCGTCACTGCTCTGAGATGCAACATTATGTTCACTTTACTTCAGACTCTTAGTGGGTTAAGATTTCAGATCATGACTTTGAAGACACAGTTACTTTAACAGTAAGTTGAAGCAGCGCCAGCTTGTTTTTAGGCCAAATGTCCCTTCATTGTCATGTTTTGAGAATGTTTTTTGTCTTGAGTCTGTCTTTGTACATCCATGCTTCCTGCCTGAGCTGAAACTGATCAGATTAGTTGATGCTGATGCTTCATAAACAGCAAGCACACGCCGCTCCTGCAGTACAGTGATCGACGCTCCTGTGTGTTGATGGCGTCTCTGCTCTGACTTCAGATCACAGACTAGAGGAGGTAGAGGAGTGAACATGGCAGACAGGAGGCAGCAGATGCTGACTTTACTCGGTTCTGACTGCCTCAGATAAGACTGGATGTCCCTGATTTGCGAGGCTTACAGAGTACAGAGATGGATGGATCGATGTAGAAGGCCATCATCATGTAAAAAGGAAATTAGACAGGAATTTTTAGATCATATATAAACAACTAATAAAAGTATTTAAAGACAAGCCACTTTCAAAAACTCCAGATTCACTCCAGATGCACAGAACACAGGAAAGATTTGATAAGCATTGAGACTGATGATATCAATTCCTTTAGCTGTTTCTTATTGGTACCTTTGTGCTTTTGCAGGACCTTTAATTATCAGTAAATCTGTCAATTGCATTGAAAAGTTACCAGATCTCCTAAATTCTGTGTTTAGATCATCAAAATTTAAAATGAAAGCTTCAGTGAGTCAAAGTACGAATCTTGCTAAAGCTCCTCTCTGAGAGTTTTGTGCTCCTCGTTCAGGTAACTGTAATCCTGAATGAGAGCATCCACCAGCTGCAACACTCTGGCTCTCTGGCAACAAAAACAGAGCAAATGTTTTGTGACATCAGTCGCCCATCCCTGGACTCAACAGTCATGCCCAATTGTTTATGAAGCATTGCAGAAATGAAAAATGATTAAAATAAACCTTGAAAATCTGGTTTAACTTGCTGCATGGCCTTGGTAGAGTTTGGATTGTTGAAGTGATCCTCAGAGAGCAGTAATCTGCTGTGATATCAGACTGATGCCCCATCTGTTCAGCCACTAGGGGGCACTGTTGAAGCAAAGTCAAACCTCTAATCTGCTCCAACAGGGGAGTGTGAGCGGGCTGCTCTCCTCTTTCTGAGGCTTGTATCGTCTTAAACTTGTGTTTTTGAGCAGGAACAGCTGGAGAAGTGGGGTCTCGGTTTTCCCAGCCCTTCTGTGTCTGACGGAGGCCGAGAGCTTAAGGAGAGGATTGGAGATGGAGGGTAAGAGGAATCGCTGAGCCTGTGTGCGCAGAATACTCCTCGTCTGATGGTTTGTTTTTTTAACTGGGCTGTGTTTACCGTATGTGTCCTCAATCTGAGTCGCAGATATGCAAATCAGGCTGGAGTTATTAATCTGAGTGTCACAGGGATTATGGAGATGAGAGGCTGCAGGAGTCTTGGTTTGGATCGTTGTGATTCAGACTCTCCTGAGAAAAAGGTCGACGTGGCGTCGTCCCATCACAGCGTTGATGAGTCTGATGTTTCAGGGAGGAAAAACTCCACCTTCATTGATTTTTCTTTTCAGTCACTCAGCAGACATTTCAGATGTGCAGCAGATGTTGACTCGGTGGCTTGTTCAGTGTAAACAGAGAAACAGAAAAACAAACAGAAGAAGAAACTGAAGCTTTTATGAGGTACAGATGGAACAGAGGTAAGGTTATACTTCAGGAGTGGAGACCAAATCCCTTTAAAATTTGTTTTCCCAGCTCTCTGTTTCTCAAGTCCTGATTCATCCATCATCCTGTCCCCCTTACAAAGGCATAAAATGTCAAAAATGTTTCTTAAATCAGACCTTTCCACTGATATAGTGTTCATGCCTCCTTCTTGGATACATATTAATCAGGGAAACATTGAAAGTGTTCAATCACACTGTCATGGCAGGGCAAGATACACAGTCACCCATTACTCCTTCAAAAAGTATTCAACTACAATACTATCACCCTGGAGCTCTTTCCCCTTAAAAAATTATCTACAGGTCTAAAACAAGCTGACAAACTGTAGAAAGGACCAGAGACTCTTCAGGCTCACCGAACTTAACACAAGACTGTAAAAGTGTCTCCTGGTCTGATGAGTCTGGATCTCTGCTCCACATTCAGAGTTTGGTGTGAACATCATAAAGCATGGATCCATCCTGCCTTGGACCAGCGGTTCAAGATGCTGCTGGTGGTCCCTCAGTCCCACCTAAGCATGGTTCAAACCCTACAACCTACCTGAGGATTGTTGCTGACCATGTCCATCCCTTTATGACCACAGCATATCTGGACCAACGTCTCTGGGGGATGTTCCAGCTCCTTGTTTAATTTAGGAGCTCTGAAGGTGAACGAGGTCCAACCTGGAGCTACTAAGATGTACCTAATAAAGTGGTTAGTGGGTGTATTATATATAAACCATTTAAACAGTGTAGAGAGCTGTCCTCTGAGCTCTGTCTCGTCCCTTATCGTTGGACAGATTGGACACAGATCACTCGAGGACGCTCCCTCCCGCCCTGCTGGACCCTCGCTGAGCGAATGCCTTTCTGCAGATGAGTGTGAGGCAGCCAGAGATTGAATCCTCACTCCTCCCATCTGTGAGTGTGAGGCGGGGGAAACGGGTGAGTCTCCCAGAAATAGGCAGTGATAGATGAGCTACATGGAAGAAGACAGCTCTCCGTGCTCTCCAGCCCGGCTGAATCAGGAAACTGTCTGCCAACTAAATGCCTCTCCTCCCCCTCCTCCTCCTTCCCTCCGCTCGCTCACACTCTCATTATAATTTTCTCCTTCTCCTCTTGGCCTCGGCTCTTCCTCTGCTTACGAATCAATCGTTTTGTTAGTGCTTACCAGACAACAGATCTTTAGTCATTATGAGATTGTGCTTTATATCACCGCTTAATGAGCACTACTCCCACTGCAAGCATCCTCGGCAGCAGCTAATGGTGCAAAAAGATTCACTTTCTTTCTGCTGCTTCCCTTCCCGTGTGCATGAGAATAAATCTGAGTTAATTAGAATGTTTGCATCCTGTAAATGCTGCAAATAGATGTGTGGCTGTTTTGACAAAGCACACTAACAAGGTTTAAACGGGTACAGAAATAAGCCCTGAAATGGCTCAAATGGAGATGATTTCTGACTCTGAGTTACCAACTGTGAAGCTTTGTAACAACATCTGCCTCAAAATTAATATTTTATCTTGAAAAGACCTTCATCCTCAACCACGCCATTTAAAAACAAAATCCCATAAAAATAACTGACTTAAATAATAAAATATATTTTTAAAGGTTAAACTGGTGTTTGTCAGTTTTCTTTCTAACACAACAGCAGAGAGTCTGTTCCTCATCTTCTGAGCCTGTCTGCAACAGAAACAAACCTTTTACAGGACAGACTGTGACGAATTCAGACTTAATAACAGGATTGATTCTTCAAGGAAGATGTAAACACGTCTACGTTTATCATCCAGCCTCTGAAACACCTCAGGAGGTCTCAATAACATCGCAGTGTTTCAGAGGAGCTCTCCAGATGAGACAAGAAGATCCCTCCTCTCATGGGTGAGTGGCCCGGGGCTCAAGGTCAGCTGGGTCAGGTTAAAAGTCATCTAATGAAGGGTGGCGGCCATGTTTGACCTTTAGAAATGTTCCTGGTTGAAGCCCACCTCTCCAGAATAAATGTTGTGCTTGATCCCTGCAGCCCTCGGCATCCGCGGGTGCTTCTTTATTCATGGCCTGGATAAACGAACATGACCCTTAAAATAACACCAGCTGCCCCGAGGGCACGCGCCAGTGAGGTGACATTCCCGCTAACCTGAGATGACTTTTAAAGACGGGATAAGTGAAGGACGGGAAGAGGGTGGAGTATGGAGGAAATCAAATCAGAGTGAGCAGGGAGGTTAAGCAGAAAAGGTTAGAGACAGAAAAATGACCAGATAAACAGAAACGTTGCTTTTCTTTGTCTACGTGAGGCCTTTGGCGTTCCCTCAAAGACTTGGATGTTTTTTAAGGTAATTCAGACGAGCTCTCCAAACACCTGAGCGTAGCATCTGCATTAGCATGCAGCTAACGGGAGGTCCTCAGTCAGACGCACCTCTCATCCAGGGCTCACTGTTTAATCAGGAGTTAATGCTCTTAAACAGCTCTGTAAATGTTAAGCAGAGCTGCTAATTATCCTATCCTGCTCTCATCATCACTCAGATAGAGATGACGCTGAAGGTCTTCTGGGCGTGCTCTGGTCCTCATATCAGCCTCTGCTGCAGAGTGTGGAAGAGGAGCGTGAAGAGCTCTCACTCAGACCCTCACCTCGCCTCTGTGTGCACAGAAACATTTAACCATGAACGGGTGGAAGAGCGGAGGCCCTCACAGAGCTGCAGGTCGTATTCTTCAGACTTAAACTCTTCAGCTACAATCACCATCCATTATCTTCACCACCAGCACCCTGCAGCCCTGTGGGGGACTGGAGCCGATCCCAGTGGACTTTGATAAGGAGCTGAATGTGTCCCTCAGTCGCTTCAGGAGTTCAGTCGTAGAAGCTTGAGAAGACTCACACCAGAATAGAACAAAACAGAATGGCCCTGTATTTATATAAAATGTACAATGAGATTGGAACAACAAGCTAAAAAACAGAAGTAAAGTATAAAACAGTTGTAAGAAAGTTCAAAATACACACAAGATAAAGTCCTGCAGGACAGTAAAACTAAAAAACATGCCGATACAGGATAAGAAAAAATGTAAATATTAAGATATATTAAGAAATATAATGCCTTGCCAAAAATACAGTCGCAATCTGGATTTAACTAAGCAAACAGGTACGAGCCTCCTATTGGATAATTACTTCATGGGTGATTATCTTTCAGCTGGAAACAAGTTTAACCCTACCTAATGGAAGAAGTAGCTTCTCATTTCTTAAACAACCATGTCAAAGACACATCCTGTGGTCGTGGGAAAGATGTTAGTCTGTTTAAGAAGGGTCAAATCATTGGCATCAATCAGAGAAAACATCTAAAGAGATTGAAGAAACTACTAAAACTGGGTTAACTGTTCAACACATTATTAAAAACAGGAAGGATAGTGGGGAACTATCGTGTTCAAGGAAGAAATGTGGTTGGAGAAAATCCTGAATGACGGTGATTGGCGAATCACTTAAACATTTGGCCGAATCAAATCAAAGAAAAACAATAGAACTCAGGGGGTGTGTTTAATAGTGAAAGTAAGAGCATTTTCACACACACAATGTAAAGGGAACTCAAGGGATTGAGATTGAACAGCTGTGTGGCCTTAAGAAAACTTCTAATCAGTAAGGCTAACCAGAAAAAAGGCTTCAGTTTGCTAGGGAGCATAAAGGTTGGACTGTGGAGGACTGGAAGAAGGTCATGTGGTCTGATGAGTCCAGATTGACCCTGTTCCAGAGCGATGGGAGCATCAGGGTAAGTGGAGAGGCAGGTGAAGTGATGCACCCATTATGCCTAGTGCCTACTGTCCAAGCCTGTTGGGGTAGTGCTGTGATCTGGGACAAATCTGGGACATTGCAGAGGCTTATTGAAGCAATGACACAGCGAATGTGACTGTAATCAAAGCTAAAGGAGGTCCTACAAAATGTTAGAGTGTGTGACCTTGTGTTTTGGTGGTGCCTTTTTTTTGCCTGGCAGTGTATAAGCAGCTTCATGACAAGCACTGCCTAGCTAAAGAAGCTGTGGGTAAAGGTGGTGGACCGATCAAGCATGTCTCCAGACCTGAACCCTATGAAGCATCTGTGGGTCGTCTTCAGAGGAAGGTGGAGGAGCATGAGGTCTCTAACATCCAGTGACAAAATATGAAGCTCTGATGAACTCCATGCTCAGAGCAGGTTAAGGCAGAGCTGAAAAATAATGGTGGGAACACAAAATATTCACACTTTGCATCAGCATCTGTCTAGTTAGTTTATTTTCTGTCTTATTTTGCTTACTGTTGTCTCTGGTCTCTTTCAGTTCCTGTAGTGCTGTTTCCCTCACTAGTGATCACCAGGTCCCTCCCTAATGTGTTGCACCTGAGTGTCTTGTCAAACTCACTCCTCTTTCTTTCTTAAGCTCTGGTGTTCCTTCACTTCCCTGCCAGATTATCACCACTACCCTAGTTGATTCTCCAGCCCTTTATTTAACCTATAGATTATTCTTCGTGTTTGACCCTGCCTATTCTCGATTTGATTTAGCTTATTTCTGCCTGATTGTTTGCCTTACCGTGTACCGAACTGTTTTTAGGATTAAAGACTTGACTTGCATGAACCTGAACTGTCTCTGCTGCCTGATCCTTACCTTGTGCCTGATACTTTGGGCCCAATATGGACACTTTCTGCCTGTGTGTCGAGTTATTTTTAGGAGACAGTAAATTTCCTGTTATACAAGCTGCACACTCACTACTATCTGCTGTATCAAAGTGTTATTTCCTAATTGTTGTCCCATGAAAAGATGGAATAAAACATTTGCAGATACTGTATGTGAAGGGGTGGACTCACTTCTGTGAAATACTTTATATTGCATATGGTCATAGTGTTTATAAGGCTCTTCTTGGCTAAGTTCCCTGTTATTTCAGCACTTTTCTTCTAAAAACTAAAGCTGCTATGTCTTGCGCTGCTGTGATGTTCTCCATCTGTCTGTTTCTCATGTCAGAACTGAACTGAAGAAAAGAGCTCAGCTCTGCAGCCCCCTCAGCTACAGACTCAGCTGAAGTTCGGCTCCTTTCACACACATCATTCCTGCTCTCCCTCTCCCCAGTTTTCACCTCCATCCCTGTGCAGTCCTCTGAGACAGATGTGTAATAAATATGAGGGTAGCTGAAGCTGCTGACAGATCCTAACGTGTTCAGCGGCCCATGCTCCTCGTCTTCTTCAGCTCTGACAAACAGATCAGTAAGCCTTCATCAGCTCTGATTCAAACCAAAGAATTAGACTAAAGGGTGTCTCCACAGAAAGCTGCTTGTACAAGAGGAAAGTGGCAGAGCTGTCAGTCATCCAGTTTTCACAGAATCAGTTAAATCTGAAGCTGCGGCCGTCAGCAGTTGTGTGATCACAGAGGAAACATCTCCATCACTCAAACATGCAGCACAGGCTGAAGCTTTGATTATCAGAAATGGATCTGGCATCGACAATTAACCGATTTGTCTGAAGGCGTGGAAACCTCGCCATGAAATGTTGCTTTGAGAGGAAATTAAAGAAACTGATCAAGCCAGATCACATGAATGATGTTACTGAGGCCTGTTTACACTGACACGTCACCAGAAACAGAAAGGTTTTTCCTTTCTGTCCTCATAACCAATCCACGTTCACATGGAGATGTAAGAACAACTGAAACCTCTGTAGTTTGCATGCCGGTCCAGTGGATGGCCATGTAGGTTTGCAGAGAAACAGCACTGCTACAACACACATACGAAGAAGAAAAACTTTTCACAAACAACAATGCCAAGTGGACGCACAAAGACACAGGAGTTTATTTTCTGAACAACAAATCTGTCTGGATAGTTTTGTCTGGATAACAAACTGAGTAGATAAGGAGCAAACATGTTAGTCTGTTGACGGCTGAAGTTGTTGTTGTTCCTGGTATGTTCCTGGCAGCCTTTTATGTGAAAGAGTTCTGCGCATGCAATGACCCCCTACACGCTATTATTGATTTCATATTTGTCACAAATTTTTCCAAAGTGTTGTCTTTTTTAATTGGAAAAACAAGGGGGCTGGTTTGGCAGAGCGGTTAGTGTTCCGGCACATACTATTTACATACTTCTGCCGGCCCTTGTTCAAATCCAGCCTGTGGCTAGATAGCAGAGTGTCTTGGCTACTCTCTCACCCCCATTCACAAGCTTATCCTCTGTCATTCTCTCCTATCAATAAAGGCACAAAATGCCCAAAAAATACATTAAAAAAAAATGGAAAAACAATATTTTCCCCTCTGCTTTAATGATATTTCATGCTTAAATACTGGGTGACAATACTGTGGGATCAAACATCTAGTTATTCCTGATAAACTGTCTCATTTTGGGGCCTGTGTTCACAATTTTAGGGATTTAATGACAGAGTTTTGCTCAATGTGGCACCCTAATTGAGCTTTTCTGGCATCCCTGCTCAATCAGTGATTTAAATATGCTAACAAAGACTGTCGTTAATTTATAAGCTAACATGTCACCCAATTTATATCCTTTAAATCAATATAGATATATTGACTGAAATACAATATAAATATCCTAACCATAAAAATATCCTGAAAATAAGTGAATAAATAATAATAGTACTAAATTGTAAATACAACAAATATAAAACAACTTTAATTCCCGTACAGTTTGCACACAGTAACTCCATGCCGGAGCAACAGTTTGTTTAACCATTTGAAGTAATATTTATTTGGCATTGCTGGGGCTCAGATGGAGGTCCTTCTGGCACCAACATCCTTTTTCCTTATTCTCCGTATGAACTACATTAAGTCAACACGCATGTCTTAAAGCCTAAATCCACTGAGTTGCTGCTCTGTACTTGGCTGATCAGAGGGGATCAGTTGAATGTCTGCCCAAGATGTTGTCTTTTGTAAAAACTTTCTGTGGAGTTCCGGCCTGATTGAAAACAGTCCTCATGTGAGCAGTGGAGGTGGGTGGAGCCAAGCAACGCGTCTCTGCTGCTGGATTCAGTGTGATGTGCTGTGAGGCCACAGAGGACGTCCTCCTGTTAGCAGGCTCTTCTGACCCTCACCCTCCCGTCCGCCGCGGCTCGGCCTGCAGAGATGATTTAATTTCACACTGAGGATTTTTATCAGCACTTGAAGCTGACCGCTGCCGCCATTATGCTGCTGATGATAATCAATCTCAAATCAATTAGCTGGTAATTGCTGAGTCAATGGGAGGCTGGTTAAATATTGATAAGTGTCTAAAAGGCCCATCAGGATTATTGACAGCTCGGAGACGGACGGTGCTCTCTCACTCAGACTGTGAGATGGTTTCAGGGCTTCAGGTTCACTCTAATGACCAGACCTGCTGTAAGAGAGACAATGATTTTCGTCTCTGCACGGATCAACAAACACGACAGACTTCACCTGAGCAATCATCACACCTGACCTGATGACAATGAAGGGTAGAGGGGCGGGGCTAGAGGCCCATCAGAGAGGACACTGCAGACAAAAATGCTGCATTTAGGACTTTATTCTGTATTTTCCTAATGTGACTAATGATACGTTAGCTTGATGCTAATGCTGACAGCAGATGTGCGTCTGTTGTTTGTCTGCTTTTATCAGTCCGTGGGCGTCTCCTACAGCTTCAGTCCTGTTGGTCACTCGAACATCACCATCGTTGTGCTTTTCCTCTCAGATTAGACTGTGTATGAGTGACTAATAAAACAAATAAACACCAAGACGAGGGAACAGTGCAGGATATCAGCCATTGTACTCAGAACACTCAGAACACTCAGCCCATCGTCTGTGCTCACAGAGATGTTGAAATAAAGGTTATGAAGTTTTAGCTGTTTAACTGTTTTAACTCGCTCTAAAGGTTTTTATGTTTTCATGGACTTGTGCCATGTGGTTATTTGAGTTTAGATCCAGGACATTTTTTTTTTTTAAATGTGTTCACATATTGCCTTAAAATGAGTAAAAAGAGCCAAATGATAACTCATCTAATGTCAGAAATGCCTGAAGAGGTTTGTGCTTTAGGAGCACTTAGTTTTTTGGTTTGTTTGCTTGGTTAAGATTTTGTTCATTTGTCTGCCAACTTTGAATAAGATATGTCAGAAGTTCTCAACAGACACTGAAAACATTTGGAGGGAATGTTAGTCATGGGACAAAGAAGAGGTGATCAGATTTTGGTGATGATGTGAATCCAGATATGGATCCTGGAATGTTTTAAAGACTGTATTTGTATTTTCTTTTTTTCTAACATAAATAATATATGTTTAAATATTAATACATAACTCTTAGAGCACTTATGTTATATTTTAACTACAATCATGACGTGAAAAGCTATTGATACTGATAGAATGAGTTTTATTTCTATTCATGTATCATATTCATTATTTGATCATGGACTTACGCTATCAAATAACTTTTTAGTTTGCTATCCATGCACCCAGATTTAAGTTTCCTATGTATCTAGCCCAGATGAACAATCAGTAAGACTTTTTTCAAATGTATTAAATTATTTTTGTTTTGGAAACCAGAACAATTCATAAAATACATGCATGCAGTAATCTTCATAATGCCTGTTAAAGTAAATAATTATCACATACCTTGAGTACATTCAGTTCTCACCCAGATTTAAGTTTCCTATGTATCTAGCCCAGATGAACAATCAGTAAGACTTTTTTCAAATGTATTAAATTATTTTTTGTTTTGGAAACCAGAACAATTCATAATAAATAAAATAAAATTGAAATTGTATTCTCCCTTATAAACCAGTCCTATATGTATCAATACATATATATGTATGTATAAAATAAAGAGTTTTATGCTCTATTGCAAAGTGTCTTGAAAAAACATTTTTTATGAATCGGCACTATACAAAAAAAGATTGATTGGTAGGTTGTTAATGATGATCTGTTGCAGTTTAAGGCTCTTTTGTTAATGATGATATGTAGAAGTGGTATCGGTGCATTCTAGTTGTAGTCAGAAGTAGGAATTTCCAAGTTCCGAGCAGGAAACTGCAGCTGGAACGTCCCCCGAAGTCTGAATTTCCTACTGGGAACTCGGTGAAACCTCGCCACCCCCGAGTTGACAATCGAAGATGGATGCCCCCAGTGTGAACAGTTATTTAGCTCCTGTAATAATCAATTTATTTGCACTTCAGACTGGGGTGTGTCGCTCTAGATCAGCTGTATACATAGTATTGTGAGACTTATATTTACAAAAATGCTGCCATAGTGATAATCACATCCTTCATACAACAACGCAGGGCGTGCTAACAACAGCTAACAATAGCCTGGTAGATCGGCATGTTTTTTTCAGACTTGCTGACTGTTTCCATCCCTTCATGATCACAGTGGACCATCTTCTGATGGAGACTTCAGACCGGAACGACGATAAGTCGGAGATGATGTCACTCTCATTTCCGAGGTTACTGGAACGCAGCATTAAGACAGTCGCCGTGCGTGCTCATGGGTAGCAGAGTCCTTTTCTCGCCGGTAATAGATTCTCCTCAAAGCACCTATAACGATCTGTAGTATAAGGATCTGGCTGCTTTGTTACGATAATCTGTAGTAGTGGTATCAGGCTGCTTGTTAACATTGATCTGTGGTAGTACTTTCAGGCTGCTTTGTTGAAGATGATCTGTAGTAGTAGTTTAAGGCTCTTGTTTTAACGATGATCTGTAGTAGTGGTATCGGGCTGCTTTGTTAACGATGATATGTAGTTTCAGGCTGCTTCGTTGAAGATGATCTGTAGTAGTAGTTTAAGGCTCTTTCGTTGATGATGATCTGTAGTAGCGGTATTGGGCTGCTTGTTAGCGATGATCTGTAGTAGTGGTCTCAGGCTGCAGGGGTCACTATGGGGTCACTCTGACCCGGCCCTGTCTTTGGTCCAGATTATCTCGTCTCTCATTATCCTGCTCTGTTCATGCTGTGTGGGTTAAACTCTGTTTGCTGCTGCTGCAGTCCTACCCCTGCTTATTGCAGCGACTTCCTGACACTCCCAATCAGCCTGATTGATTGGGTCCTGAGCCGATCGCTAACTCTGATTGGCAGCTTAATTGGGGGTGGGGGTGGAGGTGTGTGTGGGGGGGGGAATGGCTGAGGGCGATGGATCATTTAATGCTGGTTAGCTCGTCCAGAGTCAGTTTTTCTGTTTCAGACCTGTGCGTGCCAGAGTACCTCTGTTTATCTGCAATGAGAGCAGCATGAGGAAAATGCTCATCCATAATAATCTGTCTGCGCTCGTGTCTCAGGCTTCCCTCAAACTGTCACATCCATCACGATTAGAGGGCTGCTGGAGCCCGATTCTCCGCTAAAATGAATCAATCTCAGCGAGCGGCTGGAGCACTCGGAGCAGACTGTCCGTGCGAGCGTGGAGTAACCTGCTCCGACAAATATTCAGGAGTCATACAGAGCAAGCAGTGATCCGTCTTCTGCAGACAGAGGAGCTCAAATCCATCTGCTTTGTTTCTCACAGGCACCAAATACTGTTAGAGAGGAGGGGAAGCGGCCTGAGGAGGGGGAGGGGCCTCAAATACCTGACACTTCAGCACAAACCCCCAA